>OZ023265.1:109654410-110180383 GCA_964006375.1 Tillus elongatus
GCAAATTTTCTTCCACACGTTTTAGCAAATTTCCTTGGGAGAAAAAAAATTTAACTTTCTTGTAAGAAAATTTTGTTCTGAAATTTTGTGTGAAAGAATATTTAGAAAAGTTTTGATGGAACATTTATTTTTACGAAAATCGGGAAAAATAAGATTTTAATGAATTTTCCTGCAAGAAAATTGTTTATGGAAGTTGTATTTTATAGAATCTTTCGCGTACATATTTTTAACCAAGTTTTGTATACGTTTTTTAGCAAATTTTCATAGAAAAATTTATTCATCGGATTTTTTTAAACAATTTTGTTAGCACATTATTTTCTTTTTAGTGAATTTTTGCAGAAAATTTCACTAATGGGGACATCCCGTCTTTTATATTTTGAAAAACTTCCTTTAAATGACTCCGAACTAGGAACCCTAAAACCCATATCTGGGGTCAGTTTCAATTTTTATTAAATATATATATATATATATATATATATATATATATATATATATATATATATATATATATATATATATATATATATATATATATATATATATATATATATATATATATATATATATATATATATATATATATATATAACAAAACTATGGTAACCAAATTTTGTACGTAGGTTAACGTTATAAAACACAAACTATGGTATTGGCCTGGAAGCCCATACCTGATTTAATCCGTTGTCAACTTAGATAAATATACAAACTGATTTACACAACTTTATTGAACATATGACTGCAGTTTTTCCGTATTCGACAAAGGTGAGAACTTCAGCGAAACTGCAGTTGTACGTTCAACAAAATTGTGTAAATAAATTTTTTTATTTATATAAAAAGCAAACTACACACTAAAACTCAAATGTCTATGTTACACGAAAAAAGTTATAAGCGTTTAATTAAAAAATCACAATGTACTACCACAACACAATTGCTACCTCTAGTTTTTTTAGAAGAGCAGGTATCAAATTTAGTTACCAGCATAATTAATAAAGTAGAAAGAATATACCATATTTCATCAAAATAGCTTTAATGTTTAAACATGTACCAAGATTTTCCGAAAATAAATGTTATACATTTCCAAAAAGACTGGTTCAGTGAAACTTGTATAAGGAACTTGCATTTGCATGAAAATTTGTATACAATTTATTCTACGAAAATCTGAAAACATTTATTTACAATAACTTATAAAACATCTATGTATTATTAAATACCAAATATTCACAAAAATGATTTCTACGGCAACACAAAAAATTTCTGAGAAAACTGGCTACGTAGGTATATATTTCTTACCCAAAATTTGCTAAAAGAATACAGAGTATTCAAATTATATGCCCAAGATGTAATTAAATGTGAAGAAAGATGCAAATTTTTTTCACCTATTAACAGAAATTTGAACTAATGGAAGTAAGGAAAACTAAAAGCGGAAAAACACAAAATATTTTTTGCGTCACAAGGTGTCAGAAATGAGAATATTACTTAGTCTGTCACTTTAAAGTTTCATTTGAGATTTGTGAAACCAATTTAGCAACTACTTATATATTATCGAAAAGTTAACATACATAATCTAATAATTTCCTACCTTTTTGTACCAAGCTTAATTTAAATATATAAATATTTTTCTTCGAACATTCGCAAAATAATCACAGAATCTGATCGCGTATTAGAATTGAATAAAAAACTAAAAAAAAATAATTAAAAACTGATCCCTACATGAATCAGGGTATGCGATCATAAATTAAATAAATTTAAGTTTTTTCAAATTCAGTCACTAATTTAGAGCGTCCTGTATATGGCATCTCGATTTTTTCGACCGATAATATAAACGAAAACCTCTATAAATGTGCCATTCTGAAGAAACTCCACTCTCTGATGGTAAAAACGCCCAACGCCGTATCATAATTTTTGATATGTACCAAAAATGTCAAAAGTTGCAAAACAATAAAATTGAAATAACTGGAAAACGATAAAGGCTAGCAAATTTTCTTTCCTCACAAACATGCATTATAATTCAATAGAAAATGCAAAGATAAAATATTATAAATAGGGCGTTTGACTTTAAAAAAAGCTTATGGACCTGTGATTGTTAAAATAATTTTATAAGATGCAAGTTAATGTTTTTTTATCTCCCATAATGACGGATAAATTGAGCTTTACCGTGGAAATGTGTCACCTTGTGTACATGCAAACAGATCATAACTGAAATTGTCCCCAGGTATGGGCTCTAGGATGCCTAGTTCGCCCTCATTTGATGTCTCTTTGGTCATCATTGGCGCCCAATATTTTTTTCTTTAAAAGCCCTTTTTCTTTTAACTTTTAATTAAGACGATCTGAATTTTGGTGTGTAATATACTTTTTATAATACAAACCTACGTACCAAGTTTTGTTGCCATAGCTTTGTTACTTTCTGAGATGAAAATTTTTTCCAAAGCAAACCCAAAATTTTCCTGGAAAAACAGAGCTTACTTTTCTGGCTAACAAACCTCTTTAGCCACGTACAAAGAAAATGTACCTACTATATTTTATCAAAATCAACTTATTATTTTTTGAGCTTTTGTCGTTTTGACGTTTTGTCTTTGCAGGACCATCATCAACTTTTTTTTTTAATACGGCCCTCATCTTCTGACAATATATTCAGAAAGCTCTTTTTATTCAAAATTCAGCGATGTGTCACACTTTCCTATAACGGACGTGTACATCGCTTTTAAACATAAGTACTAAACAGCTAGCTATATCAATGTCATTTAGGCGTTTAATAATAATCCACTGAATGAATTGAGGCAATAATTTTATGGAATAAACACAGAACAAATAAAATTATATTACCAGAGGACCTAAACATAAAAAAAAAACAAATACGAACAAAACAACTAAATTTCGAGCATATGTTCAAATAAACTGCCAGTATTATCCAAGCACATATAGCACCTTCTAACTGTCGATTCTAAAACCCTAGTCAACATTTGTGGAGTAATACTGGCAAATGTTTCCAGAACTAACCGCTTCAGATCTGGTTCTGTGAAACAATTTTGCTAATATTCATGATTCCTAACGTATCCCCCATACGAAGAAATCAAGCGGGGTTATATCTGGTGAACGCGCTGGTCAGGGTGTTTCCAAATACGTGCTGATTACCTTATCTGTAGATATCCTTGAAATATATTTCCGAGCAGCTCTGGAGTTATGTACAGGTGCTCCATCCTGCTGTATCCAACAGTTGCGACTTCTCCGGAAGCATGTTCTCCAGAGCATCCTCTAAATCGTTCTGTAGCCAATGTAAGTAGCGCACTGATGTTAAGGTATGGTGGTAATGAAACGGTCCCACAATCGTGGTACCGAAGATACCAGCCCACATATTGGAAGCAGAAACGTGTTGATGCCGCGACGTTTTATTTGAGCGTTGATTGGTTTCAGACCAATAACGAACATTTCTTCTGTTGAAAATACCATTATTCGTAATCATGCTTTCATCAGACCATATTATTTGAGATGGAAATTTAAAAGTGTCCTGGAATTTTGTGTACCACTCACAGAATGAGCGACGTCATTATAAATCTCCTGGTCTGGGTCCTTGACAAATTATGTACTTGTACGGATGTAATTTTTGTTTCCGTAAAATAAAATGTGCCGTTGATATTGATATATCAACGTCTCGTTCAATCCGTCGGACTGATGTAACGGGATCCTTAGTAACTTTTAACAAAACAATATGTGCTGCTTCCTCATTGCTGGATTTTGCCGAGACATTACAGGTTTTTTAAAGAACCATATGCTTCAACGTTTGTCACTAATTTGCTATAAGTCTTCTTTCCAGATAATTGCTATAAGTTATTTTATTTGGCTGTCTTCTTTCCTGATATTTTGCAATGAAATGAAACATGCCAACATGTCAAAGTTTTCTTCGTTAGAAAACATATGTACTAGAAACAGTTACTAATTATTACACAATAAATTAAACAAGAAGCTAATGTGTCAAAAATTAATGTTACTGTCAATCTAAATACGACTATTGTTACATCCATTTATTTTCCAAAGCATACCAGTGTCTTTTTCATTTAAATTTATTTATTCCGTTAAATTATTGCCTCAATGTATCCATTGGATTATCATTAAATGCCTAAATGACATAAGGTGTTAATTTATATAACTAATTGTTTGCTACTTAAGTTTAAAAGCTATGTACAGGTCCGTAATAGAAATTTTCTTGATTAAGTTTGAAAGAAAGCCTAAAATAGTGCTAAACTAAAAAGTGTGACACATGGCTGAATTTGGAATAAAAGGGGCTTTAAAAGTTGATGATGGTCCCGCAAAGACGAAACCTCGGATTAAAAAATTAGCAATGCTACGTTAAGGAAAATGAAAATTTGCTGTGTAGAAGTGTCATCGGTTTTGGTGTAGGTCCGCCATTAAGGCCAGAAAAATATTACGTAAAATCGAAAAATCCAAATTTTTCAAAATATCTCAAAAAAATCGGAGATGCCTAACCGCCACTTTGTTGGGCTTTTGAGTGCGCAACTTTCTCCTATTTAACCAATTCCAAAACAAACAAAGCTCAGCCACGGTAAGGAGGTAAAAACAAGATGAAAAACACCAGGAACTTACTTATAAATTAGTAAAATAAACAAATCTATGCCTTAATTTATGTCTATTGCTAATGTATTATCTGGAACAATGTATTGATACAAGTTGACAACCTAGATCCTTATTTTCACCGATTTGGGGCAAAGCAGTTAAAATACAGCTCCAACAAAACCTAAGGAAGTTTATCAAAAAATATTCAAGTGACAAATGACAGTTATATTGGGATAATTTTCAATCAAAATTAAGAACAGTATGTGACTTTTCCTATTTAAACTTATTTTATTGACACATAATTATTGATTATTTGTTTCTGTGTAAATCTTTGCATATTAATTATAGCAACGCTAATTTTTAGCTTAGTTAGTTATTATTTGCCGTTAACTTATCATAATTTTACTTACGCGCTCTGGTGAGGGAGGAAGGAGAGTGCTCTCGTTTTATATACAATTATGTTAAATAGATTTGAGTAATATTAATATTACTTTGTTTTGTCTTCTGCTGTAGTCGATACATATAGTGCCGTAACCTCGCGTCGAAACACTTGTAAGTAATTTATCATGGTATGAAATATGATTCAAAAATATAAATGAAGATTGCATGTGTAAATATTAGATCTTTGTTAAACAGTTTTGAAGAATTTTGTATTGTGGTGCAGGACAATGATTTTGATTTAATTGTAATGACTAAGAGTTGGGCAAATGAGATAGTTGACTCCGCTATTGTGGCTATTTCTGACAATAGTATGATATGCAAAGACGGAACTACTGGCAGGGAAGGTGGCATAGCGATTTACATTATTAATTATTTTGAATATGTTATTATTAATTTTTACCACGCCGTTAATGAAAATCTTGAATTTCTATTCCTAAGACTAAAATTACAACACAGATCTATCGTGATTGGCTGTTTTTGGCGACCACCAAATAATACTATAAATCACCTTATCAACGATTTTGACAATATTTTCTCAGCTGTTCTCTCTACCGTTGACAAGATAATTTTAGTAGGTAATCTTAATGCAACCTTTCTTAGCTTAGGTAACCTTTTGGATTTGTGTTTTCAATCCTATATTGGTTTCAAATGCCAATATACTGAACAGTGTCGGTACCATTCCCATGCACCATATAATAGACCATATACTGGTCATCTTGTTTTCTCTAGCAATAAAATGCCCTTAAAAATTATTAGCTACAGATGATTTAGGAATTTCTTTTATGAAGATTTTGTTGATGATCTTCGTGCACCTCCTCGGCATCGTCTGCTGAGAGAAGATGTTATTGATATGAGAAGTGATATTTTGAATTATTTCATTATTTCGACTTTCGACATGCATGCTTCCAAGAGAAAGGTAAGGGGAATAAGCTCAGGGCTCCCGGGCTAACAGAAAATGTCAAGTTTAAAATGAAACAGAGAGATTTTCCCTTACAAAAGTCTAAGCAGACGAGATCCGATAACTATTCGAAGGCATATAAACAGCTTCGTAACTTTACAGTTACTTGCATCAAGAGGAAAAAAAGCATATCTTGAACACACTTGTAAAAATCGTAATCCACGCGATAAATGGTCTGCTCTGCGTGAGCTTAATATTCACGTGCAAAGCAAACAATTCACAATACCTAATAGCCTTGCTGATCTGGAACTCATAAATATATTTTGTTCAACCTTTCAACAGAACTCTTAAACTGACTAGATAAAATATGCAACATTTTGACAGCAACGTATGCGAGGCCGGTAATAATTTTTTTTTTTAGAGTCGATGCTATCTTAAATAAAATAAAATCAAACGCGTGTGGTACTGATAAAGTCTCTTTAATTACGCAAAAATATTGCAGCCGCTTTAGCGATAAAGATTTTTAGTGAATTTTCTTAAAAAAAAATCACTAATGAGGAGATCCTGACTTTTGAATTTTGAAAAAATTTCTTCAAATGAGCGCTAATTAGGCCCCCCAGAACACATATCCGAGGTCGGTTTAAATTTTTATATGTTTATATATATATATATATATATATATATATATATATATATATATATATATATATATATATATATATATATATATATATATATATATATATATATATATATATATATATATATCACACCGATAACTCAAAAAATAATGGGCCGATTTTATTTAAATTTAGTGAAAAAATTCCTTTTGCAAATGGCTTGGATAAGTTCGTTATCCAAGAAAATCGGTCCAGGTTTTCCCGGAAAATTTTGTGTTTTCTTTCGAAAAAAATTTATATCTCTGGAATTTACAAAGCAAGGGCAACCAAATTTCATATGCGGATTTATTTCATTATAGGCAAGTTACCTACCAAAATATAGCTCCGTAGGTTAAAGGATAAAAAAGTTACAGGCATTCAAAGAAAAATAAATTTGGATTTTCCTCAAAACGTCAAAATTGCGATTTTAAACGTCAAAATTGGTGAGTACATTTCTTTCGCAAGTCGCTTGGATAATTTTGTTAGCCAGGAAAATCCGCCGAGGTTTTCCCGGAAAAATTTGTGTTTTCTTTCGCAAAATATTTATATCTCCAAAATTAACAAAGTAAGGGCAACCAAATCTGGTAAGCTGGTTTATATCGTTATAGGTGTGCCACCTACCAAAATTTAGCTCTGTAGGTCAAAAGACAAAAAAGTTATGGGCATTTAAAGAAAAATAAATTGGGGTTTTCCTCAAAACGTCAAAGTGACAATTGAAAACGTCAAAATTCGCAACATTTAGGCAAATAACTTGAATCTAATACGATCTATGGAAAGAAAATGTCTCAAGAAGAATGTTTTACATACACCGAACTCTTAGTTTCAACCGTCATTGTCCTTCATTTTACTAAAATATTTCCAGAAAATTCATTTCTAATAGACCCTTTCTCTGATGCTTGGCAGTAGTCTTAGCTATAGAGTTTATTGTTTAATGGTATATAATTTCTGTCGAATTTTCGTACAAAATCAATAAAGCTCAATATATTCGTTATTATACAAGATATGAAAAAATATTGTATACATTAATTATACGGTGTTTTGAGCTACATCTTAAAAAATTATTGCGACAATCACAGGGTGGCCCATAAGTCGTTGGTGATACAAATAATATTTTTTTTGTCGAAAACGCCTTATTTTTTTGCATTTTCCATCGAAATATAATGCATGTTTGTAAGTTAAGAAATTCTGGAGGCAGCAAGTGCGTTGTGGTTGCGAATTTTGATTAAATGCTTCATATTTGAAAAGCTCAATTTGCTATTAACCTATAAGGTTGACCAGGAAACGGATTTTTTCAGTAACACTTTTGGTTTACTTTTGGAAATTTCTGTACGTTTTCAAACAGTCAAGTTATTTTGATGAAACATGGCACATTGTTTTTACTATATATGTTATACTGGTGATCAAATTTGATGCCTGCTTTTTCTATATAGGTTATATTGGTAACCAAAATTGATGTCTGCTTTCTTAAAAAGAAAACACACATATTTGCAATAAAAACATTTTTATGAAAATTCACTACCATAACGCACTTGCTGCGTCCCGAGATTTTTTTTTACATATCAGTAACTTCACTGAGAAAAGCTATTTTTCTACAGCGTGCAAGGTTGCAGTAGGAACTCCCCTGCCCAAGAAAAATGGTCCGCTGAGGTTGCCTGAGTCCGTGTGGTCAGTGTTCTCCCAGTATTATCAAAAATCTTTTACAGAATCTTGTATGACCAAATGTATAATTCTTTTAGTATAGACAATTTCTTACCGGACAGTCATTGTGGATTTAGGTGGAGTTTTTGCACGGCTACTGTCCTCGCTTGTATTTTAGACGATGTTAGGGGTGGAATCTAGGGGTATATAGGGGTTTGATGGGTGTACTTGTGCTCCTTGACTATTCAAAAGCTTTCGATACAGTAAACCATGATTTACTTTGTACTAAATTAAAATATTGTGGTTTCGATGATGAGGCTTACACTCTTTTGAAGTCAACCCTGTCTGAGAAAACAAGCCATACGTTGTCATAATAAGATGCCTAATGTTTTTAAACGTTGTGCCAGGTGTGCCTCGGGGTTCAATTTTAGGGCCACTTTTATTTACTTTTTACACTTCCACCATATTAAAATCAATCAATATTGATTCAAGTATATGCCGTCGATACGCAAATATTTTGAGTTTGATCCTAAGATTGCTCCCATGTGCTGATAGTCTTATAAACGGTAAGTTGCATCTATTAAGAAAAATGTTAATGGAGCATAATCTCCGTTTAAATTCTGTTAAATCTACTATTATGTTGTTTGGAAATAAAGACAGTTCAGTAATGTATAAAATAATTTAAATATTGAAATTGGCAGTGCACCGTTAACTTTTGTAGAGTTTGCGAGGAATCTTGGTGTTGTGGTGGATTCTGACTGGAGGTTTAAGGAGCATGTGAGGAACCCAATGAACACATCCTATTTACCTTTAAGATTATTATTTAATTCTAGAGACATTTTAGAATTTAATTGAAGAAAAATGCTTTGTGTATTAAGTTTCTTTGGTTAGTGTGATTTTATTTTCGGTTAATGTATTGACAATCATAACGTTAATCGCACACAAAATGTTCAAAACTATTGCTGTCGACTGGTAGATAATATAAGAAAATAGGATCATGTTTTACAAACACTTGTTGATATAAACATGCAACAGAGAAGAAGACATCACTTAGGAAACTTTATTCATTCCTTATTAACATTTGCACATATCCTCATGTCTTAAAAATAAACTTATCCGGCGATCTAAAATCCATTCAATAAATGTTAAATTAAAACACATGTTTACAATTCCACATCAGCTCTATTTAAAAGATTTTTTATATACAATGCCATTGAGTTGTAAAATTCTTTACCTGAAGAATTCAAGAAGTATAACACAAATAAATTTAAATATAAATATAAGCGTTTAATAACTGATCCACCTTAGACTTGAGGTTTACATTTCTTGTAATTTTTATATCAATTCTTATGTTTTCTTTTGTTAATCTGTGTCCTGCATACAAAATGTGAATTAAAAGCTGTTATATATCTATTATCGTTGTGGTTTCCGGCGTGGGGTAGAATTTTGGCAGCATTAGCATTGGTAATACTTAAGTGTTGTATATGTGACTCTCTCTCTCTCTCTCTCTCTCTCTCTCTATCTTGGTTGGGTGGGTGGTGTTGGGTTGTATGCTGGCAAGAGTGGTGACATGCCGTGATCACGGTTGATTAGGTGCAGCCATTGTGGCTAGACTTCGCCGGGGCTTTGGTATGGTGTCATCCATAGGTTGTATTTGTTTTTAAACGTTTATAATTATTTAACAATTATCTCTATTGTATTCTGTGGGTATACGTTTTTATTAAAGACAATTCATTATTATTGTTGTTATTATTATAATTCTCACATTCATTGCAGGCCACGAGCATTGGTTTTACAATTGACCATACCAACTTTCTTTATACAATTGTTTTTGGCTTCGAATTGATAACCCAATTTATATAGCCACGGTCCTTGTGTCGCATTAGATTCTCAAACAACATGGACACAGTAACATCAGTAACTCATTGATTAAATTATATCGCTGCACCTGTAAGTGAGCGCTGATATGTCTCGGATTAAAAGGTTTGCGTACAAATAAGAAGTATGTACACACATATATACACATATAATAGCATTTATTAAACTGTCTATTATATGTTGCAAAATGAACATGAAGATGTATGATATTAGCGTTTTATACCTATAATAGCATAATACTATACTAACAGCCTAAGAATTGCAAGAGGGACACTCTTCACGTCACAGGGTCTATTATGATGACTTAAAAACACCAAACAGGGACCACGGGAAACATAGGTATTAACATATGGAAAGCCATTAGGATTTTTGTTTGACTATATAGCCTATCTATGACTAAGATGTATAAAGTTCTTATAATCGTAAACAGTGTTTGTTTGTGTTTTGTTTCTTTAACGTCGGTCTATTTCCACGACTATGGCCAATGACCGACGCTAGGAAGCAGTTTAACGTGCCCAACATCGCACGGACACGGGACCGACGGCTTTACGCCCCCTCCGAAGGGCGGAACGTTCAGACATTCAACTTGCTTAAATACAATGCCAGAACCTCGGTTAATGTTAATGTTACCGTTTGTACTGAAAAAGTGAAAGGAGAAATCTGGGATCGAACCCAGTACCCTTCGGTTCAGAGGAACACGTTCTTACCCCTAAATTCACAGGTAATTAAACAGTTTTGCATTTTTAATCAATTTAATAATTGCAAACAATATCCTTTTATGTCTAAAAGCAATATGTCAAAGAGAGGCCCCATTTAATGGCAAACAAATATTTTCAGTAAGCATACTCCTAAAGAGATATCAACTATTTGAGTATGAATTCGAATATTCATCTATCTGCGAATCATACCAAGTAGTATCCCTGGCAGTGACTCTTATTTCAAAGCTGATTGTTTTTTGACAACCAAAGAAAATTGTCTGTAATTAATAGTAACTTAAAGTAAATCTTTAAATCATACAGTCGTTTAAAGAAATTGATATGATTTCTAAAACAGTCCAGATTAATGAAATGTAAAAAAGTGTATGTTATTGATTTTATATTGCAGTTCGTTTTATATTTACCCGATTATTTTGCGTTATAAGTTTTAATATAAAAGATTTCAGTGACCTGTAGGTTGATACGTCTTCTCCACTTTCGAAACAAAAAACAATGCTAAAGCTTCTCAAAGTCATAACCATGATCTATTTGAACTGTCACCAAAACCTAGTGCACTTTTTAATTTTATACAACACCGTTTTTCGAAGAAGTTAATAGTGATTTTATACAGTGATCTTGACAGGTCAAAAAGCTTAGTTGTCGAGGAAGTAACCTCTAGAACTGGACTAAAAAGTCGCGGGTTCGAGTCGTGTATTCGGACAGTCTGCCTTTTTTCACTCGAACGTGAAAGTTATATTCTAATAAGTTATGAGTGGTATACTTTGTCTATATGTGTATGTAAACCCCCAACCCCCCAACCCCCCGGAAATCGAAGATTTCTGGGTGCGAAGTTTCTTTATTGAGGTCTCATTAATCCTATTATTATATTATATCAGGCGTGCCTTTGCTGCATCTCTAACAGTTTTAATTCCAAACCTAATTTTGTTGTCAAATTATAAGATTTTTTAATGGCCATTTTTGCGAATTTTCATAAAGAAAATTTCGCCTATAAAGAGGTAACGACTTTCGAATTCTCAAAACATTTTTTCAAACTAGCGCGAATTTGAACCCTAAAACCCATACTCAGCTTAGTTTCAGGCTGTATGTGCTTATTGCTTTGTAATCCGCCTTTTCCGAAATTAAATACCTTAGCTGTTCATTAACATTAGAAGGTACTTTTATTTACGATTAGGATACTGCCAAGGCGTACAAGATATGCATTTTGAAAATCCCCTATATTAAGGTTGACGTGTTTTTAAAAAAAAATTCTCGTTATCAATAATCAAACGCGATTAGTTATTTGCTTTTTACTGTGTTGTAGCGTCAACTGATAATTTTCTTTTTTAATTTTAATTATTTTTTTAAACTTATAAAACCACAGACTTTTGGAATAGAGAATAGATAGGTCTTTCACATGAGGTATCGCAAGCCTGTTCTTCCTATTTAAAAATTTGTGAATGACTGAGTGACTTGAACGGGACTGACTGTAGTGGTGAAGTTTTTACGTTACAAGATGTCATTTTTTATTCTAAAAGTTACATGTTTCGGGATTTTTATAAATATGCACAATAATTGAGACACTATTTATTTATTTTATTTTTATGATTGTTCTTTTAGTTATTATTATTATGATAACTTGATTTTATTTTAATGCTTTTTTTTAAGAAAATACTCTAACGTTGCAACAGACTTTTATTTATAGTTGTCATTTTATATATATATATATATATATATATATATATATATATATATATATATATATATATATATATATATATATATATATATATATAATTGAAACTGACCCCGGATATGTGTTTTATGGGGCTAATTATCGCTCATTTGAAGACATTTTTTTTAAATTAAAAAGTCGGGATCTCCTCATTAGTGATTGTTTAAAAGAAAATTCACTAAAAAAACGTGGTAACTCAAAAAACGTTGTTAAAATAAATGTATAAAATGTAATTTGCCAGCGTGACCTTTGTTATCTGGAGGACCTAAATTAAATTTCACGCGTAATATCGAATTCAAAGCAGAAAATAAAAAATTCATGTTTTCGAGATTGTTCTTTATATTGGAGTTATTTATTTAATGAAAATGTGGTAATAAAATTTTATGAAACTAAATTAATTGGACAGTTTCACTTTCATTAATTATTATTATTGTATTATTACATTATTGATATCAATTTTACAGTGCATGATTTAACAAAGAAATTTTAAACTTGTGCGACATTAAAAATGAATTGAATTTTATTCCACCATTCACTACATCTTCAATTATTACTGTTACCATTCCTTCCAGAAAAACACGGACTTTTAGGAACCATTAGCCGCCTACACTTTTTTTTATTTTCTCTGGCTCCATTAACACTTTCCACTAAAGCTGGTTAAGCCTTTTACGGCATCGTCAAATAGAAGAAAATTTTAGTTATTCGTGTCCATGACAACCACAAAAAAATCCCTTGTTACGTACATATATATATATATATATATATATATATATATATATATATATATATATATATATATATATATATATATATATATATATATATATATATATATATATATATATATATATATATATATATATATATATATGTATCACACCGATAACTCAAAAAATAATAGGCCGATCTTGATCAAATTTGGTGAGTACCTTTTTTTTGCTTGAATAAGTTCGTTAGCCAGGAAAATCGGTCCAGGTTTTCCCGGAAAATTTTGTGTTTTCTTTCGGAAAAAAATTATATCTCCGAAAATAACAAGGTAAGAGCAACCAAATTTAGTATGCGTGTTTGTATTATAAAGAGTGAACCACGTACTATAGTTTAGATCGGTAAGTTTGAGACAAAAATTTATGGGTAGTTAAAGAAAACATCAAAGTTGCGGTTTGAAACGTCAAAATTGTCAATATTTAGGCAAAGAACCTGAAACAAATACGGATTATGAAACGAAAATGTTGCAAGAAGAGTGTTCTGTAAACCCTTAAGTTAAAGCTTCAACCATCATTGTCCTTCTTTTTACTAAAATATATAAGACAAATATTAAGACATTTCATTTGCGTTTCCCAGTTGCCCAGTTGTCAAATATTTGTATTAGGTTAGTCTGTATGTTGTCTTGAGCTGCATCTTATGAAATTATTTTGACAATCGCAGGAGGGCCCATAAGTCGTTGGTAATACCTACAATTTTTTTCCAACATCTCTTATATTATTGCATTTTTGCAGTTTTCATCGAAATATGATGCATTTTGTTAGAAAAATATATCTATATGTAGTAAGTAAGTTTTGGTAGCGAATTGTCATTAAATGCATCAAATTTGAATAACTCAATTTGCTATTAACTTAAGGTTCGTTGGCTCGGAAACCAGTTTGATTATACATTGTTTCTACTATATAGGTTATACCGGTAACCAAATTGATGCCTGCTTGCATTAAAGACATTTTTGCGATTAAAAAACATTTTTATGAAAATTCACTTCCATAACGCACTTGCTGCCTCCAGACTTTTTGGATTTCGTTGTAGGTGTCATCGGTTGGTTCCACTTGTCTGTTTTTATAGTGTTTATTATAGAGTTGATTTGGTTAGTGAGGGTGGTTATTCCGATTTTTTGAGATGGGTTGTGTCTTTGTTGGTACTGTTTGCCTGTGTTTTTTTGTGTTTGTTGATTAGCATATTTAATAAGTTCATTTGATTATTTGGTCAATGCTTGTAAATCGTCTATGTATTTTCTGGTTGTTCCTGATAATATTAGGTTTTGCTACGTTGCTATATGATACCCTGCGATTGGGGTGTGTGTTTGTAATTAAAGGGGTTACTGCAGTAGAGTTAAGTGGGGGAAATCGGTTGAGTTGCGTGACGTTGGTGTTTGTTAAAGCTTTTGCGGCTTACTTACTTGACGAGTGTGAAGATTATCGAGATATTCATCCTGGGGCATTCCATGTAATTGGCAGTGTCTGGTCCCTCACAGCCACAGCAGTGGACTACTCCTGGGGTTTTACCCATTTTGCGGGTTCGTTGCAGTTTCGGAAACCTTGCATATTGTTAACATATTGTGTGTGGTGTAGTGAGTTAAAATTAATGTTACTATTTGTTGATACCAGAAACGAAGCTTGTTTTGCGTTATTTTGTGCGAGTTATGTTGTACACGGTGTTGATTGGTATACCTTTGGTTTCTAATTCATTTTTTATGTCTCCTATTTGAGAAAAGATCGCTGCCTTTTGAATTATTTTTTGTTCTCGTTCCTCTTTTGGGGTGTAAGTGTAAAACTGGATCTGCGAATGCCTTAGTATATTTTTTAATGTTGCGTTTTCTTCGCGATAATTGTTCCCGATGGCTATTCGTATTAACTGAAAATCGTTGTGCGATTTTACCTTGTAAATTATAATAATAGGCTGTCGTTTTGATTTCGTGGTTTGTTTGAGATTGCCTGTTGGTGGACTGGTTATGTCCATAGTGTCCATTTCTGCATCTTATTTTTTTTGTTTACAAGTTCTTCAAAGCGCTTTGATAAATCTATAGACGGGTGGATTATAGTTTCTTCTGTGTCTTCTTTTCTCATTTTTGGACTGGAGTGTTGTATTTTATTGCATTGGATACTGTGTTTGTGGTTTAAAGGCTGGTTGAACACTTGGTTGAAGCTAGGTTCTGGCATTTCGTGCAAACACACACTAAGTAGTTTACAGGTACCGCACTTAAATCTTGTACTGGTCGCTTGATGCTTAATATGCACCTGTATACTCTTTACAATAAAACAGACAAAATCTACTGGTCAGTTCGAACATTATAGGCTGTTTGTTTTGACTTACATTGAATGCTATTCAGTTAATTAGTTTTTCACAATGACAAGTAGAAATAAACATTTAAAACAAGGTCTTTGTTATTTATACATGCCCAATGCATTACTCAGGCAAGTAATAACACAAAACATAAATGAACGGGATTCAAATTCGCTGTCTCAAAGCACCGTACGCGCTTTGTAGTGTTGTTAATTATTGATACGATTACGAGAAGGTGGCTATGGGGACAGTGCTAGTTTGAAACGTGTCACTTAAAGTGAAAGGTTGTCATTGCTATGTGTTCTGATCACTTGTGAAATATCGTCTACAAGGACGGCATGTGTCGTGGTGAATAGGACTGGAAGTTGCGTCCAGCGTAAGGATTAGCCGTTTTGGGTGCAAGTTCTTAGTTTTTGTGGCTTTTATTCTTTAAGCATGGAACCGCTGTACACTGTTTCCTGTATTTTGTGCAAAGATCGTGAAAGTGGTGGACTTGTTGTGAAACAGGGCGTCCACACCCTACACCGGATAAGTGAGGAAATAAGTGAAGACATCGTCCTACTTAACGATAAAACAGTGTGACAGTACACTCGTCATGTTCCTGCGCGCACGGACCGTGACGGTGGACAACAACCTAAACGCTGCAATCGTTTGCGCAGTATTAGTAATGTCTTTGACATTCGTATTAAGTTTATTACCAGGTAAGGGTCAAATTCCTTTATTTCCTCTAATTTAAAAACTCTAAGTAGGCTAATTCCGTATATTTAAATTAAGGTTGAGTATGGATGAAAAATCGTCTGCCGGAAAAATGGTGCATGTAGGTCAGCTAAAACTCATCCCGACTCAAGAAGGCACAGTACCGGATCTAGTACTCCACATCAAAATAAATGCAAATGCAGGACAAGTGGTCTCACTTGCACATATATATGCGGTTACATGCTCAAATCGCATGGAAGTGGTTGCCTCGGACATCGATGACGATGTCAGACCTTTGGCTGACGTGTTGCCATAGAAGCAGTATATTTAACGTAATAGTTACTATGGCCAACGAATGCAAACATTCTAAGCCAAAATGTATTTAAAAAATAAATAAAATGTTTAATTATCTTTGTTAAAAAAATGGACAATATATAATATTTTTAGTATTTAAAAAAAGCGAGAACAATAAACTATGTAATTTGACGCAAAGACGAATAAAATCGGAGGCCTGGTTCAATCTCTATGCTCAAAATTCTAAAATCCAAGATGGTAGCGGGTTTTCGAAGATGGCGGATTTTCCCCAAGAGGGGTTGTTTGGAACTTTGAATTAGTGCGTCATCATCAACCTTCCTGGCAGTTTTGATATTTTTATTTCAAATATCCTGGCGAGTGTCTTATTTGACTGAACTATAACTTTTAGCAAAGGTGTTGAAAAAAAAATCCTTTACCAAAACTACTACCTATCTAGAACAGAGACGAATACCCTGATTTAAAACAATTTTATATTCAAATGCGTCCATCAGCTTAAGGAGGCTTGCCTACGCATCCTTATTTACAGATCGATATTCAATCACCAGATAGGTGGTTATAAAAGATTGATAGTTTTTCTTGAGAGATATGTAATAAGTATTGCAAACTTTTCGTTTACAAATATTCCTCTTACGGCTTACAAAATACATTTACATTGAATATGCATAAATGTATATAAATGTATCGAGTTATTACTGATTTGTAAAATATCCACAAGCAGCAAGTCCGCTACGGTATCAACATTTCATGAAAATTTAATGTTCTCTGACACCAGTTTTGACATAGCAAGGGCGTTGTTGTGGCGGATTTTTATTAAAATTTTATTAGATACTAACCGCTCAAGTTTCCTTTCAACCGATAAAAATCCAGTTTGGCACAATGTCCTTATAAAAAAAATGCTTTTGATAAGATGTTTTTGTAATGTTAAACTATTTAACTCATTTTACTGTAATTTGGCGGATATTATCTATCATTCAAGCCCTTTAAAACATTAGCTACCACATTGTGTCCTATTATATATATACATATACATATATATATATATATATATATATATATATATATATATATATATATATATATATATATATATATATATATAGTTATATTTAATAAGAATTGGTATAAGTATATTTGTTTTTATATTTTTATAAGCTTGGGTATGTATTTTCGAAGCCCTCACGTTGTGCGTCAATTGTTGTAATTTTCAACCTAAACAATTGCTTTATATATGTGCATATGGGTATTATATGCATTAGATAACATCCTGTATAATTATTTTGTGAATATAAAATTTACTATATGCATGTAGTGTATTTTAAATGTAAGATGTATCAATTTAAATGTATTATTTTATATGTATTGCTTTATATGAATATACTGCTTTATATCTGTATCTTTTTGTTTTCTTAAATTAAATAAATGAGTGTTTAAGCAGTTCTAAACTGCTAATATAATTTAGACAAATACTTTAGCTGAATCTTTGAGTGCTATTTATATTTTTTATAGCCGTGTATTCAGAGTTGCATAAATACTACAGAAACTAGTATTTTTGTAATATTTGAATTGTAGCTATATAGGATGGCGCACTGAAAACGAAGCAGACCGATTTGCGTCCAGAGAATTATTTTTTTAAGAAACGCTGAAACATGTCAATTTTAATATTGAGGGGGACATGTTTTGATATAAAACTTAACCTTGTCACATCAACCCCTTAAGGGTGGTGGTAACAACCCTTATATTTTAAATTGGGTGCGTGGGTCGAGTGTTACTTCATTTGAAAGCTCTTTCTTTTCTGAATTCAGCACACTAATTTTTTGGAAGTTTTATCAACTCGTTTAAAAATTATTTACAGTTGAAGATGCAAAAACGCATTTCACTCATTCCGATAAGAAATGTGCTGATAGTCAATGTTTTGTTGGTTTGTAAACAAAAAATTTACTACAAGAACATTTCTTATCGGAATAGGAGAAATGTGGTTTATTATTTCAGTTTATCTGTCGGTTTGATACTTGATAGTACTACCGAAAATCAATTTCACAATGGTGTATTCTGTAGAAGTAGTTGAAATAATTACTTTTTTTTTCAAAAACGCTGCCAACCGTACCACAAATTTGTTTAATGAACGACATCTAAACAGACATGTTAACAGAAAATACATTTTGGAGTTAGTTGCAAAGTTTCGACAAAGTGGTTCAGTAGCCAACAAAAAACGGGATCCTGAACGTGAATTTCCGGTTAGAAATGAGACTACTGAGATTGGAGTTTTAGGACAAATTGCTGCAGACCCAACTTTGAGCACCGTTTCAAACATCAAAAGAAGAACTATTCAGCGAATATTGAAGCATCATTTCATCCGTATGAAATTCATCTTGTACAACAACAGAATGAAGATGATTTTGATCGGCGGCTCTTTTATTAAACTCTACAGTCAATCGTCATAATTGTGGTTATTGGGCAGATAATAATCCAAGAAATTTTCACGAAGTCCACACTCAAACTCTACAGAAATTGAATGTCTGGACTGGCATTTTTGGAGACCGTATAATCAGACCAATTTTTCTTGATGGCAATTTGAGTAGCGAAACGTATTTGGAGTTACTGGAACATATAGTTTTGAATAAAATTTGTACTTTTGTGTGGAAGCTGGTGGTCAACAACTTAAACACTTACTTAACTGAATAAACATTTTTTAACGTTTTTTTTTGTTTTTTAGTTTTTTTTTAACGAAAAATTGACTAAGTAGTGCATTTATTATCACAATGAATGAAATACGTTCTTGGAACTCCAACTGTGAATAATTTTTAAACGAGTTAATAAAACTTCCAAAAAAATTAGTGTGCTGAATTCAGAAAAGAACGATGTAACATTCGATTCATGTTCCCTATTTAAAATATAAGGGTTGTTATGACCACCCTTAAGGGGTTGATGTGACAAAGTTGAGTTTTATGTCAAAACATGTCCCCCTCCATATTAAAATTGACGTGTTTCAGCGTTTCTTAAAAAAAATTTTCTGGACGCAAATCGGTCGGTTTCATTTTCAATGCGCCACACTGTATATAATTTTATTACATCGGTACCAATTTAACGAAACAATGAAATATATTAATCAATATACATAGATCTTACCTTAGATTTTAATTTATGTGTGTATATGTGTTTTGTTTCTTTAATGTCGGCCTATTTCAGCGACTATGGCCAATCACCGACGCCAGGGAGCAGTTTTACCCCACTATCCTAGAAATTTTGCCGAACCCCTGCCTTTCTGTAAGGAGGGTAGGGATCTTTAACGTGCTCAACATTGCATGGACACAGGACCGACGGATTTACGCCCCCTCCGAAGGGCGGAACGTGCAGACATTCAACTTGCTCAAATACAATGGCAGAACCTCGGTTGATGTTAATTTTACAGTTAGTACTGGAAAAGTGAAAGGAGTGCCCTGGGATCGAACCCACTACCCTTCGATTCAGTGGCACACGTTCTTACCCCTGAACCACCGAGGTTCTTCATTTTAATTTACCAGCGCTCATACTCATTACATTTATATTTGGCATGCTACTAAGGCTTGCTAAATAACGGGAAACGCCAATGCTACCAGGTATGGCAAGGGACAAACCTATGCCATCCTGCGCACCAAACTTAACAAAGGCGGACCCTTAGGAGAATAATTATATCTGTATTTATAAATGCAAATGACAGGTTCCGAACTTTATAGTGTCATTTGTGAAATCAACCAAGTATCATTTGTAAAATCAAGCAAGTAAATAAAATTTTATTGTTTCCAAAAATGTTTATAACAAAATTGTAACCGTTACCTTGATATAGCCAGTCTGGAATTCCATTATAAACTACATCCGGCTGTCCAGAGAACGTCAGTCTAATGTCGGTTTCGTCTACTGGCGACTGCCGGAGGTAGATGTCGTTGTTGTAGACTATCAGCAAAGAGTTGGTGTGCCCCAACCAACTGGCATACTGCAAGCGTTGGGGCTGCGTTTTTGATGAGGTTTCCAACCGAACGGGGATGTGGTGGCTAAAAAAAATTATTATATTGATTAGCTGTATTAAGTGGTCGCAAATACATATACACAAGTAACTCTTAAACATTCGGGTAGTTCGTTAGCTAGTTCTCTGGTATTTTCGAACCAGATCGACCGGCATAGATATAATTCCACCTTCTACCTGAGTTGCGAGTCACAACTCTCTCGAATCTTTGGTTATTGAAATAGCAAACTAAATTTGTTGTGCGCAGCATATCAGACGGAACGTCTCCGTATACGTTATATATTCAGTAAAGTATCAGCATAGTTGAACTATCAAAACGCCACAGTGTCTTTGGGGAAATTTTTAGACCATGGATAGAGAAAGAAGAAAGGTCATCTGAATGATGTGAATAGTGTTGCTGAAAACCAGTATGTTGTTTCGGAACATGTCACTTATGGTGTTTAAATTTTATGGATAAAAGTGAAAATATTAATGATATACGTCGCTACAGGTGATGTTCTTTTGAAGTTTGATACAAAAAACAGAAACAATTAGCGCTGGTTTCTTCCATCTACAGTATCTTTATTGAAAATCGTCGAAGTGTGCATGGAATAAGCTGGTCGCCGACGGATGAAATCTTGTGTGTTTCAGAGGGAGAATACTCTTCAAGATCTCAAAGAAAATTTATGTCTGATAAAACAAATTAATTATTTTTAAGGTCAATATATATATATATATATATATATATATATATATATATATATATATATATATATATATATATATATATATATATATATATATATATATACGTCAGCGAACAAGATCAAAAAACGTCTCGATTATTTGAATCAGAGGGATAAGTACAATTTGGAGAACCCAATGCATAACAATACAGTTTTTAAAGCTGACGATCATTTCGCTAATAAATAGGGATGAATACATTTCGTTTATTCATGCCTCTGATGACGCTAACTTTGTCAGCGAAACGATCGCCAGGTATAAAAACTATATTGTGCTGAATTGGCTTCTCCAATTTGTACTTATCAGTGCTCATCATAGGTTCCAATCGTCATTCTACATAGGTGATGGTGTTCACTCTCCGAGCACTTGTAAACATATTATATCTCGAATACAAACACACAAAAAGACAATTAAATAAATAGGCAATTTAACTGCCCTATTACCTAACTCAACAAATATTTCTAATCCGCTCATTCCTATAAGTACCATTACGAAAGCATCTGACTTAATAGACCTCGGTCCGACTAATTACATCGATAACGAGGCAGGTAGACGAAATGTGTTACAAATAAGACAAGACTTACGACGAACTCTCAGTTGTCTCTCAGGTCTAGAGTTGAACACCCTGAGACCTCAGAGACGATCTCTAGAGATTTGGGGAGTATGCAGATTGAGGCCACGTAATCGAGCTACCACAACTCAAGCTAACTTTATCCACCGCTCTAAGAAGTAGGCAGATTGGGACCTTAGAGTTCATGTCCTTTCATATTTCCTTAACCTCTTAATACGTTTTAATAAGTTCTGGACGCGGTTCAACCCGAAAACCAATATATTTCACACACACACACACACACACACACATATATATATATATATATATATATATATATATATATATATATATATATATATATATATATATATATATATATATATATATATATATCCTCGGTGGTTCAGTGGTAATAACGTGTGCCTCTGAACCGAAGGTCGATCCTAGGGTTCTTCTTTCACTTTTTCAGTACATCCTGTAAAATTAACATCAACCGAGTTTGTGGCCTTGTATTTGAGCAAGTTGATTGTCTGCACGTTCGGTTCTTCGGAGTGGGGGTAAAGCCGTCCGTATCGTGTCCACGCCATGTTGGGCACGTTAAATATTCCTACCCTCACAGAAATGCCTGGTTCTTGAAAATTTACAGGATAGTGGGGTCAAACTTCTCCCTGGCGTCGGTGATTGGCCATAGTCGCGGAAATAGACGGACGTTAAAAAACAAACAAACACACACACACACACACACACACACACACACACATATATATATATATATATATATATATATATATATATATATATATATATATATATATATATATATATATATATATATATATATATATATATATATATATATATATATATATATATATATATATATATATACATTATTGTGGTAAAGACTTTGATGCAAACGGTCTTCGTAAAAGAGACAAAAACTTCTAAATGCAACACAAGTGGTCCTGCGATTGATTGGTTTTCATCCGGGAAATTAGTATACTTTTCATTTAAAGATAATTTGATATAGGTATGTAGGTACAACAAGCAGAAATAAGAAATAATTTCGATCTCAATTTCTACCACATGCAGGGTCTAGACAAGTTGGATCGTCACTATGTGGGTTTCCTAAAAAGTCTACCCTTAATTTTTATAATTGCAACAAAAGGAAAAGCAAAGATTCTTATATTATCCAAATATGACAAAACTTTCCTTGACCCGAAAGTCAATAAACCTGAACTAAGGCTCGTTATAACTCAAATAAAGGTGTGGTTAATTTTATTGGCAATTATTTTATTGGCAATTATCGAATTAATGTTCGTTCAAAAATTAGTTAAAGCCGCCGTACACGCAGATGGTCTCCGGTAATTTTTTTTCGAGTTCCGGACATCTCGGTAGTAAATTGTTATATCCTGCGTATACGAAAAATAAAGTCTGGACGCAGCATGTGCGTTATGGTAGTGGATTTTCATTAAAACGTTTTTAATGGGAAATATGTCTTTTTCCAATAAAAGGCATGACATTTGGTATAACCTACGTAGTAGAAACAATTTACCATATTTCATCAAAATAGCTTTACTGTCTAAATAAGTGCAATAATTTTCCGAAAATAAACTTATAACGTTGCAGTAAAAAACTGGTCCGATTTTACTGGCCAACGAACCTTTTCAAGATATTTACACACTTGACAAGATATATGCAATGTGATTTGGTGTGGTGTTTGAGTTGAGATGATTTTGGAACAACGTCACAATCGCGGCAGGCTTTAAGGAATGTAAAAGCAGATGTAAGATTTGTTGATCGCACAAATTGGCTTAAGTAATGTTACCCGAAAACTGTTTTCACGGAAATTTGCTAAATAATTATTATTCACGAAAATGTGCAATATATTTTTCTGGTAATAACTTAATAAACATTTATTTTTACCAACACTTTGCAAAAATATTCCAAAAGATGATTTCCCAAAAATACCAAAAAACATATGACATAATATTTTTTACACGAAAATTTGCTAAAAAGTTCACAATGTTAAAATTATATACCTAATATGTATCTAAATTTTGGTATGTAAGTCACATTCTATAATATAAAGCCGCGTAACAAATTTGGCTATAGCTTTTTATTTCCGGAGGTATAAAATTTTTCATGATAAAAATTTAAAATTTTTCATGATAAAAATTTAAAATTTTCCAGGAAAGCTTGTCCCATTTTCCTGACATCTAAGCCACTTATAAAAGGAAGGCACTCACCAAATTTGATTAAAACCTGCCTATTATTTTCTGAGTTATCGGTTTATCGGTAGGATACATATACATATACATATATATATATATATATATATATATATATATATATATATATATATATATATATATATATATATATATATATATATATATTTGTGTGTGTGTGTGTGTATGTATTCTAGCCTAGTTCGCGCTCAGTGGAAGACATTTCTTCCAAGTTCAAAAGTCGCGATCTCCTCATTAGGGAATTGCTTTGTTGCGCCAAAGAATCTTAATATTTGTATGTATCATCTAACAAAGTTTAGTTACCACACATGATCTCATGCTCTTATAGTCTTCTTTAAAGTACAGGGCACCGTTTTTTAACCACTTCAACTTTTCTTTCTACTTAGAAATGTGAATTTTACGTGATATTAGGGTATCTTGCGTACCACATTTTGTTATTTTTAAAGATACAAGCATTAAAAAAATAAAATCCACAATTTTCCGTAAAGAGTGGTTTGATTTTCTTGACTAAAACGATATTATCAAAAAAATTAGCGTATAAAACTGAAACTCACCCTATTTAAAGGTATTAGTGGTTTTAGTTTACGATAATTTGCAAAATTGTTTTAAAGTGTTAATGCCGTGACCTAGTCATAATCTGAAAACTGAAAACAAAACAAGTGGTAATAAGATATAAATTAATAATAAACTAATGACATGCAAGAATATAGTCATTTGTTTCTTGACATTTAGATTAATCCAGGACAGTAGCACGATCGCTAGATGTAATCAGCTGACAAGCTGTGCTTATCTATTTAATTAATGATAAACGGAAGTAGCGTGTCTACCATAATGCAAAAAAATTTCTCTTCTTAACTGGTTTGATAGGGTTTCATCACAATGACTTAACATTTATTTTGTTTCGTATTCCTACTTGTTAGTAATTTTATACTATCAAGGTGAGCGCTCAATATATATCTACTGACTTTAAAAAAAGTCTGGACGCAGCAAGTTAAATGATCTAGTACCAAACATTTTTTGAAATGAATGCTTCTAAATTCTTTTTTATGTAACATAGATATCTAAATTCTGCTATGTAATTTACCTTTTAAAACGTAAATGTACGTACCAAATTTAGTTACCATAGCTTTGTTATTTTTGGGGATACAAAATTTTCACGAAAGAAATCCCAAAATATTCCTGAAAAAACTGGTCCGATTTTCCTGGATAACCAATTTATCCAAGCCACTTACAAAAGGAACATAAGGTTAGATTAGATTCACTGCAAGTGGGTTATTACAGTCCCTCCACCGCGACCTTAGTTCTATTGTGGCCATCAAATCCAGCTCCCTGCGGAAGTCGATTCTTGAGGGCGAAAGTTTGTTTGACAGGTATACTGCCATATCAGTAAAGTCGCTTTTCCGTTTCGAAGCTCAAAGAGAGATAACCTCTCTCCGAGTTCGTCTGGACCCGACATCCGTCAGTGTTTGACTCGAGGCGGTATTATGAAGTCCAGCTCTCAAGCAGCATCAAATCTTCAGTTGTAATGCACCCCTGGAGATCTCAGGGTTCTTCGGGTCCGCCTAAACTCGGCACCCACCAGTGATAGACTCAAGGCGACATCCCAATGACTCCAGATCACGAGCATCACCCAAGCGAGGCTGTCCGTCCGTTTCTAATCACACAGTGGGGGGCCCCAAACTACAGATGTACACCACTCTTTAGATATCTCAGCCCCTTGGGTCGTCTTGACACTCAACATCCGCCTGCGCTAACCTCAGGACGGTATCATATGGAACCCCGCTCCCGAGTAACAACCAAGCGAGGCCAGTTGTACATTTCTAAACCCAGAGTGGACGCGTCAAAATCTAGGTGAATAGGTGAATCATCGCGCCCTCGAGCAGTATACAAGCGCTGTCGTTAGCCTGAAGCTCACAGAATAGGCCTCAATCTTCAGGTGCATTCCACCCCCAGAGATCTCAGTCCTCCTCCACGTTCGTCTAGACCCGATACCCGCCAGTGTTTGCTTAAATGTCACCCAACAAATCGAACTCCCTGCAGGAGACGATATTTTTGAGGATGAAGGTTGGTTTGACAGGTCTACCGCCATCTGAGTGAAGTCGCCTGCCCCTTTCTCGTTCTCTCGTGAAGCTCAAAGAGACATAACCTCTCTC
This sequence comes from Tillus elongatus, assembly GCA_964006375.1. Taxonomy (NCBI): domain Eukaryota; kingdom Metazoa; phylum Arthropoda; class Insecta; order Coleoptera; family Cleridae; genus Tillus; species Tillus elongatus. The sequence continues at coordinate 109,680,661 of OZ023265.1, forward strand.
CGAGTTCGTCTGTTACAGACATCCGTCAGTGTTTGAGTACACGAGTCGGTATAATGAAGTCCCACACCCGAGCAGCATCCAAGTGAGGTTGTTTGCCCGTTTAGAAGCTCACAGAAGAGGCCTCAATCTCCAGTTGTAATCCACCCTTAGAGATTTCAGCTCTCTTCCGGGTTCGTATAGACCCGAGACCCGCCAGTGCTAGACTCAAGGCGACATCCCATCGAGTCCCGCTCCCGAACATCACCCAAGCGAGGTGATTCGTTTGTTTCGAAGCACACAGTAGGGGACGCATGCTCCGGGTGGATACCACTCATCAGAGATCTCAAACCGTTCCTGGTCGTCTGGACGCACGACACCCGCCAGCGCTCAACCCAAGGCGGTATCATTTGGAACCCCGCTTCCGAGTAACAACCAAGCGAGGTCATTGTCCATCTATAAGCCCACAGTGGAGACCTCAAAATCCGGGTGCACATCACTCCCCAGAAATATCCGCCTTTCTTTAGACTCACCTGGGCCAGCGTTCGACTCTGATTAGTCGCCTCTTATGACAGGCAGGAGTTGCCTTGGGCCTATTATTATTTTAGTCAGTCCCCGGACCCACAAAAGAATACAAAAGGAAGGTACCAACCAAATTTCATCAAAATCTACCTATTACTTTTTCAGTTATCGGTGTGATACACACACACTCATATATATATATATATATATATATATATATATATATATATATATATATATATATATATATATATATATATATATATATATATATATATATATATATATATATATATATACATTAAATACAGTACCCAACGGAGATGTGCCCAAAAACATAGTAAAAGTTACAACATAACTAAACACATATATTGAAAGGTTTATAACTGGATCACAAGTCAATCAGCCTAGCAACAAATCTGAGAGTGAACTTGTTGCATTCGAAGATGTCAATGCAGTGATGTACATAGTTATATACAGATGACGTTCTTTTTACTGTGTGAATTCAGTCTTTCATTTGCACTAGGGCAGGCGATGTGGAACAAGGCGTGACATCTGGAGTTAACTCTGGGCGTATGGAAGCACAATAAGCGTAAAATATGTGAACATTTCACGGCATTATGTAACAGACTGAATAAAAATAATAAAGCAAAGTAGTTTCGCCAACTCCAAAGAGAAACGCAACAATATACAGCTCTGCGATGTCCCAATAGGCGGAGAGATATTATCAGCTTTATACGTCAGCATCTTAAGTAGCCGACGCTGAGCGTTCTCTAGTGCATCCCTATAAACGCCATAATAGGTAGCCCAAACTACTACAGCATACTCCAAATGCGACCTAACGTATGCACAGTAGAGGGTTTTCAAGGTGTCTATACATGGAAAGTTTGTTGAGTTTCTGATGATATAGTCCAAAGTCTTTAAGTCTCAAGAGATGTCATTTTCAATATGCTTCATAAATGATAGTTTGTCATAAAAAATAACGTCTTAGTAAGTCGGCAATACTTTTAGGTCTATTATTTATTGAACCCCATCATTCATACAGAAAACCGATTATTTGCTTATTGGGTGTTTAATAATATCCTCGCATTTTCCGACATTCAGCGGTAGCTCATTCTGACAGGTCCAGCAATATATTATACATAAAGTTTCCTGTGGTTTAACGCAACCATCACGGCTGTTAATGGTATGAATTTTTTTTCAAGTCACCGACGTAAAGCAGTTGAGGAACTTCAAGGAGGTTAATGATGTCATTGATGAATAAATTAAAAACCAGAAGCCCCAAAACAGATCCCTGAGGCACACCTGACGTAGCCAAAATCTCAGCAGACCGAAATCTACCGTAATAAACAGAGTAGACTTTACCAGTAAGGTATGACCTAAAAAACCCCAACAGCTTAGGAGAGAGCCCGTTTCAATTAAGCTTCTAAAGTAGAATATTGTGGTTCATTCTGTCAAAAGCCTTAGATAAATTCAAGTAGATAACATCAGTTTGAGATCCCTTGTGCACTGCTGTACTTATGTAGTCTGTGATGCAGACTAAATTGATAGATGTAGAGCAACCTCTCATCACACCATGCTGATTCTTTGAATTGAATGTTTAACATTAAAGATGATAAAATCGTTCAGAACGAATTCAAACACCTTTAAAAATTATTCATGATGAAGACTTGTCTAGTGTTTTCAACCTGGGTTTGACCACCTTTTTTAGGGGCTGGAATAGAACGACCGGTTTTCCAGATGGTAGGAAATTTTGCTGCTTTAAGCGAAATATTTTAGATGAACGTTAAAGGATACAAAAAAGCGTAAGCACAGTTCCTCAGCAAGAAAGCCGGAATCTCATCAGGGCCCGATGTATATTTCGGACTCATTTTCTTAACTGCACTCAAGACCATCTCATTTGTGACCTCTCGAATATCTATGATTCCATTATTACCTACATGGACAGAACCTATATTTACCACTATTCGCCTGGCCAATGAAGGATGTCTGAAAAAAATGCGAATGCGTTGGCCACATAAAGTGAATTAGTCGAGTGACGCCTCTATATGACAATTATGTTTGAGGTATTGGATGATTCCTCTTGATGTTAGTCAGCTTCCAGAAGATAGAAGGATCAGACGAAATATTTTGCTCAACGTGTTTTTGTTCGGTTTCCGAGGTTACTTTGAGAACAAGTCTAAGCTGCTGAACTTACAAATAATTAGTAGGATTATTTAAAGTTTTGTACCGCTTCCAGGCTCTGAATTTAAGTTTAATGTTATTGATTAAGATAAAACCAGGAGGAATAGTTACGTTGGGAGCGAGACTCAACTCTAGGCACATAAACGTCAACAATAGAAAATAGTTTAGCATAAATGCATCAAAACGTTCATCCACATCTGCAAAGTGTTCGAGGAAGGAGTTAACGGAGGATAGGCGAGTGTATGCACCCTAAATATTGGCTTTCCAATAACAAGAGTGAAATGCTGATCGAGTATTTCGGATACGTGCTTAATTGGTGTTGGTCAGAGTAAGTATGACCTCAAGTTATGGATGGTGAATATCCTCTACCAATAATAAGCCAGAGGCAACACAGACTGTTAGAACAAGGTCTAGAAGAAATTTTTAATAAACTGGAAAAAATTGTGCAAGGATAACAAAATCCTTACCTTATTCGAAATGCAATCTTCATCTAAGTAGGTAACGTTTTCGGGTACATTAAAGTCACCAAAAAATAATACCTAAGATGACAGCATCAGTTCACAAGCAAATAGGGTATCGAAAAGATAATCGAGAACCATCGGAGATGTGTTTGGCATATAGTATGTCAACACAATGAATAAGGGAGAGTCACCTGTGGATACTTTGACGCAAGTGATATCAACAGAGCTCCTGCGGCTACCTCTATCTGACTATCATCGTTCCCAAAAGAACACCACCTTCTCTATGTACCCCGTGAGACCAAATTTTCGATCCGATATTGTTCACACACACACACACACACACACACACACACACACACACACACACACACACACACACACACACACACACACACATATATATATATATATATATATATATATATATATATATATATATATATATATATATATATATATATATATATATATATATATATATATATATATGTCAGTATTGTTATGACCAACACACACACACACACACACACACATATATATATATATATATATATATATATATATATATATATATATATATATATATATATATATATATGTCTGTATTGTTATATATTTTGTTAAATTTTGTGCCTTGAAAGTAATTAGTGTTGCTTTTAATTAGAATGTTGAATTTTTGTGCTATATAGATGTATATTTCGAGTTTTAAGTGCTTGTAATTGTATTTATTTGACTTTTAGAATGTTGGGCGTTTTTAATTTGTATATATATTTTAATTGTTTATTATGTTATTTGACTTTTTAAATTATTTAAATATTTTAATATCAATGCCTATTACGTTTATGACACTTATGTATGTGTGTATTTGCTTTACTTTGAAATCTGAAATTCTGTTTTAGATGTCAAATTATTATTATATTAGCTTCTAATGAATGAAATATAGTCAATATTTATGATATATTTTATATTTAATATATACATTTTGAATAGATGTTTACCTTCAGTTATTGATTTATTTCTTATTGTCCACGACTATTTTAATTCTTTCTCTGCAGGTAGATGTTATGTTTTGGGTTCCAATTGAAAATTCTTACCTTATATTCTACCACAAAGCAATGGTTTTTATAGAAGAGTTCTGTATAAAACCTTCTGCACCATATACTATGTACCTTGTTAGTCAATGAGATATAAGATGTACCTGAGATCAATCTTTAAAATTTCAAATAATTGCTTTACAGTTATATTATATATATATATATATATATATATATATATATATATATATATATATATATATATATATATATATATATATATATATATATATATATATATACATCAAAACCTTTTGAAGCCACATTTATTTTTTTAACACATATGAAGCGTATTCGGATCCTTCTAAAATTTTACAAATATTGACAATTGAAATTTGTCACAGGTTTTATGTTATTTAATTAGTTATCTAAATAAAAACTGATTATGTGCTGTTTTGAATTTTCGTGCGGTATCTTATCTTATAAAGCGTTTCCATACGAACCGCACATTTCTACTATTCCTTATCTCTATGCAACTAAAATTGTTAAAATGGACGAGATTAATATTTTTAGATTTCGTGATAGGCAATGTGGTGCCCTCTATTGATGTCTAATAGAGATTCCTTGATCTAATTCTAGTTTACGAACTTATATCGGCATAAATCAAATTTATTTAGTTCATTCTATATCTGTAGACAGATATTTGCTATTTGTCAGGTTAAGTTACAAGCATTCACGACAATTGTATTGTTAAACTGGATTATAGAACCTCGGTGGTTCGGGGGTAAGAACGTGGGCCTCTGAACCGAAGGGTACTGGGTTCGATCCAAGGGTGTGCATGTCACTTTTTCAGTACAAACTGTAACATTAATATCAACCGAGGTTCTGGCATTGTATTTGAGCAAGCTGAATGTCTGCACGTTACGCACTTCGGAGGGGCGTAAAGCCGTTGTCCATGCGATGTTGGGCACGTTAAAGATCCCTACCCTTCTTACAGAAAGGCAGGGATTCGGTAAAATTTCCAGGATAGTGAGGTGAAACTGCTCCGTGGCGTCGGTGATTGGCCATAGTCGCGGAAATAGACCGACGTTAAAGAAACAAAAACACACACAAACTGGATTATGCTTCAAATACCTTGTTTACGAAGTGGCGTCACTTGGATATCTACTCGATTTTTCTTTGACTTGTCTGGACTGGTATACTGGTTTTAAACTCATTTACACAGGTAACTCTTGATATTCACTATGATTTGTTAGTCTCTTCTGCCTTTGTTCATGGAGTTTTATTAAATCTTATATATTTTTCATAACAATGATTGTTGTAACGGTGTTTGCTTGAGGTTCTCGCTTGACTCTCTCTTTCGTAGTCTAGATGCCAGAAATTCAGTTCTACCTGTTTTCCAATTAGACTGTTATTTCCCTCAAATACAAATTTGTTTTTAGGTGCTGCGAATCATGGGTCACAATATAGTTCAAAAACAGTTATTTCCCTTTTACACATTAATTTACAAATGTACGTATATTAGGTGAGTCAAAAGTATGTTCTTATCAACTGACAAATTTCAAATCAGTTCAGCTTGCTTAAACAAGCCTCTTTTAACAAAACTTATTAAACTTACTTAATATTATTATTACCAACTTACGACTATAATCATTTGTCTTTCCTTATCTAGTTCCTATCCTGTATCCTACTGTTTACATAATTTAACATCAATTTTTATTGCAAATAACAGTCTCTTTAGGGATAATACCATACTTGTCGACTCAGTATGTCCACATTAATTTTAATACTTTTTCACTCTCTAGGATCATTGTTTTTGGTATTTAGACCCCATATATCACTTCAATTCAATTATATCTAGTGCATTGTCCTGTTTAATCTTTATTTATGGTATAATACAACATTTTTATCACTTAAGAATTAAATATTTGCCTCATCGCTCTTTGTACTACCAATACATAATGTTGACTTTTATTTTAGGTGCCATAATTGGGTTTGATTAGGACTAATGAATTAATTAATCGCTGTCCTAGTGAATGGGATACATTTAAGGTATATATATATATATATATATATATATATATATATATATATATATATATATATATATATATATATATATATATATATATATATATATATATATATATTTATGTATGTATGTATGTATGTATGTATGTGTGTGTGTGTGCGTGCGTGTGCGTGTGTGCGCGTGTGTGTGTGTGTGTATCCAACCAATAATTCAAAAAGTAACTAACCGATTCTGATAAAACTGGGCAAGCGCCTTTGCTTTATTAATTACTTGGACAAGTTCGTTAGCTTTCCGGGAAAATTTTGACAAAACAATTGTATCTCCGAAAGTTACAAAGCTATTTTGATGGAATTCAGTGAATATGTTGCCTTGAAAAACACTCTACAACATACCAAAATTCAATTTTCTAGGTTTATAGAAAATTGAGTTATTCAGATTTGAAACATTGAATGAAAATTCGCTACCATAACGCACTAGCTGCATCCCTAAATTTTTTACTATTTGAGATTACATGATTTTAGCTGGTAGAAAATTTTTAATGACAAGAAACTGTAGGCGAATTCGCATTTAAAAGGCAGCAAAACTTTCTTGATTTTAACGGAATTTTAATTTTACGATATATACTAAGATAGAAACTCTCTACGGAATACTTCAAAACAAGTAACGAGTTTCTACTTTTTAAATTCAGGTTTCAGAATGAAAAAAATAATACAAGGTTTTATTGCATAACATTAACAAGAACCATTTAAAGTATGTTCTGTGTGGTAACTCAGCAGATACTTTTTGTATACACGGAACTTGAAAGAAGTAAGTAAGAAAGTAAGCGAAAAAGTTTGAAATAACAATGCAATTTGCAACATTCAAGTAACTGGTGTTCTATTTCTTTAGTGATCTCAGAAAGTGTCGACATTAGAAACGAGGTTTACAGCTAGAACAATATTATTTAAGTGAGACGACATATAGAAATAGTAGTTAAATTAGTGTTGCTAAAATAATTTTATTTCAAAATTTTGCCACCTAGGCCAAGAATCATGATTTCGATTCTTTTAGTGAATTTTTATTTAAAAAAATTCACGAATAGAGAGGTATCGATGGTGAGACTTTGCAAAATTTTTTTCCAAATGAGGGCAAACTAGCCCAAATCCGGGGTCAGTTTCAATTTATATATATATATATATATATATATATATATATATATATATATATATATATATATATATATATATATATATATATATATATATATATATATATATATATATATATATATATTTGTGTGTGTGTGTCCGTCTGATAACTCAAAAAATAATTAACCGATTTCGATGAAAATCGGCAAGTGCCTTTATTTTATTAATGGCTTGGATGAGTTCGTTGGTCAGGAAAATCTGACAGGGTTTTCCGGGAAAATTTTGAGTCTTCTTACAGAAAAAATGTTTGTCTCCGAAAATTACAAAGCTGTTTTAATTAAATGTACTATATACGTTGCCTTTGGAAAGACATTACTATGTACCAAAATTAAACTTTCTAAGTTTATAGAAAATTGTGTTATTCAAATTTTTAATTTTCTTTCGAAAACAATTTTTCTCTCCGAATCTCACAAAGTTATTTTAATGAAATTTGGTGGATATCTTGCCTTAGCAAAGGCTAATAGTTAATAGCTATGTAGTAAGCTACATACCAAACTAAACTTTTTAAGTTTATAGAAAATTGAGTTTTTCAAGTTTGAAGCATTTAATAAAAATTCACTACCATAATGCACTTGCTGCGTTTCAAACTGTTTTTTTTTTGGTACACACTGTAAAATTAACCATTACAGAGTTTGTGGCAATATATTAGACCTAATTGAATATCTGTACGTTTCTGACGGGGGCGTAAAGTCATCGCTCACGTATAACATGTAGTGTTGAGCACATAAAGATCCCGACCATACATCTAGATATAAAGTGGTCCTTTTCCTGTAGATGTCAAACTAGAGATCTGAAACGTAGAAATTAGTATGACTAGTTTGGTTTAGAGATAGCAACTATTGCAAGAAATATATATTAGGATGATCTAGATTTATGCTCCTTTTCTTATTTGTTAAAATAGTTGCAAAAATGCCTCTAAAATAGACCTTACTTATTACAAATAAATACCTCTAAATAAACCATAAATAAAGACCACTACGCGTTATTTGCCTTTTATTACATTTTCCTTGCCAATATTAGGGTAGTCTAGGGGTTAGAGGCTAGGGGAAGAAGCTCATGAGCGAAGGATGTGGATTCAAATCTCATTGACTGAATTTTTCTTTCAACTTTTTTTCCCCTTATTTTCGTCTTTGGTTCAATTTTAACGCTATTTGATTACATTGTGTAATTCCAATATTTTTAGGGACTTTTTGAAAAAGTGTCTACTTCTGTATTTTGATCAGATTTGAAATACTTTTTAATTTATTTAATTTAATTAGATTTTTTTTTACAAAATGTCCTTTTAACAGCGAACTTCCTTAGAAGTAAATTTGAAAAATTTTCTTTGAACAAGCATTTGTTGCGAATTTTTGTATGAAAAATTATTTAACTGATGGAACAGTTTTTAAACGAAATTAGTCGACAATAGGGTTTCAATGGATTTTCATGCCAAAGAATGATTTTATTTCGATTTTAATTACAGATTAGGTATATAATTTGAATATTATGTATTCTTGTAGCAAAATTTTGCGTAAAAAATATTTAGCCAATTTTCGCAGGAATTTTTTGTGCTTCCGTAGGAATCATTTTTTGTAAGATTTTTTGTTTAAAGTTTTAAATGTTTAATAAGTTCTAAGGTAAGTTTTTTGAAAACATTGTTTGGAAATTGTCATCATTTCTTTTTTATGTTTCGTCGAAAAGGGTTTTTGTAAATAATTATATTTTGGTAGGTGGGTAAATAACTTAAAGAGGTATATGGATAACCAAATTTAATGACTGCTTGCATTAAGAAAAGTGATATTTGCTATTAAAAACATTTTTATGAAAATTGACTACCATAACGCATTTGCTGCGTCCAGATTTTTAGTGAATTCTCTTTAAAAAAATGACTAATGGGGTGATTTAGACTTTTGAATTTTGAAAAGTTTCTGCAAATGAGCGCGAACTAGGCCCCTAGAAGCCTTATCAAGGGTCAGTTGGAATTTTTATATGTTTATATATATATATATATATATATATATATATATATATATATATATATATATATATATATATATATATATATATATATATATATATATATATATATATATATATATATATATATATAATAATAATAATAATAAACCTATAAAAATTCACACCGATGACTCAAAAAATAATGGGCCGATTTAGATCGAATTGGGTGGGTATCTTCTTTCTGCAAATGACTTGGATAAGTTTGTTGGCCGGGAAAATCGGCCCAGTTTTTACCGAAAAAAGTTGTCTTTATTTCCGGAAAATTGTCATAAATATCATGAAATAACAAGTTAAGGGAAGCCAAATTAGGCACGCTAGTTTATGTCACAAGAAGTAAACTATGTGATAAAATTTAGACGTATAGAGTGAAAGAAAAAAAGTTATAGGCATGTAAATAAAATAAAAATTGGGTGCCACTGATGAGCAGATAAACGCACAAAATCATATGTATGTTACAAACAATAACTAAGTTTTTTGGCGCAAGAAGGTCAAGAAATGCAACAAAATTACTTTGAAAATTTCATAACGTTTCCTCTTAAAACGTCAAAGTCGCGATTTGAAACGTCAAAATTGGCAACTTTTAATCAAAGAACCTGAAGCTAATACGGGCTATGCAGAGAAAATGTTGCAAGGATTGTGTTTTACAAGTCCTTAAGTTTTCACTTCAACCGTCATTGTGCTTCACTTTACTAAAATATTTCCAGAAAATTCATTTGAAATAGATCCCTCCTCTGATGCCTTAGCAGTAGTTTTAGTTAGTTTACGGTTTAATTCTCTATAATTTATAGGAATTTTTCGAAGAAAAACTTCTCTAAAGATGAGACCGCGACTTTTGAATTTCAAAAAGATTTTTTCAATTGAATCCCCTAGGACCCATGTCACACACACTAACCCGGATATGGATCCGGGTTTTTATCTGTATATATATATATATATATATATATATATATATATATATATATATATATATATATATATATATATATATATATATATATATATATATATATATATATATATATATAGATATGTATGTATATAATTATATACGTTAATTATAGGGTGTCTTGAGCTACATCTTAGAAAATTATTTCTACAATCACAGACTGTCCCGTAAGTCGTTGGCGATACAAATTTTTCTTTTTTTTAATCGAACAGCCCTTATATCATTTTCCATCTAAATCTAATGCATGTTTGTAAGAAAAAAAAGTCGGGATGCAGCACGTGCGTTAGAGTAGCGAATTTTCACTAAATGTTTTAAATTGGAATAGCTGCACTTTGAGCAGCATCTTATAAAAATTATTTCGATAATCACAGGTGGCACATAAGTCGTTAGCGATACGAATATATTTTTTAAATCGAAAACCCCTTATATTATTGAATTTTTGTTCGAGTTGTAATGCATGTTTTATTTTTGGGTTATTTCAATTTTTTGCAACTTTTCAGATTTTTTGCACATATCAAAAATTGTGATACGGCGTTTTTACGAACAAAAATCGAATTCTAATGCAAATGACGCATTCAGAGAGGTTTTTATTTTATATTACTTCATGAAAAAATCGAGATGCTTTTAGTGACTGAATAAAAAAAACTCTCCTAACTCAATTGTTTCAAACGGAAGCCTGTATTTTGTGTTTCAGAAGTGAAGGACATAATAAGGAATGTTTAATAAGTTATTTAAAAAAATGTTCTCGGATTTTTGTAAATAAATTATTTGTAAATTTTTGGGCAAGAAACTTTTTTGGGAGTTTTGTCGAAAAGCTAATTTGATGAAATATGTTATATTGTTTTTACTGCATAGGTTATACTGGTAACTACATTTGATACCTGTTTTTATTAGAAAAAAAGTACATATTTGCCATTAAAACCATTTTAATGAAAATTCACCACCATTCGTCCAGATTTTTTTTGCTTCTAGGGAAACTGTATGCTTTATTTGAAGAAAAGCATATTTTAACTGGTTATTGCAGATTACCAGCTAAATAGCAGAAAGCTCGTGTTAACTACAGTAGTAAAGCACCATAAAATTAGGATTAGGATTTGCTATGCAAATTTTGGCAATGAATAATTTCCTTTAATAAAACGAGCGAAACATAAATTTTGTGGACATGCAGTTACGTACATTAAGATTATAACTCATGCTGCACTCAATTAGTGCACGGCTGTGATCTTTTCTTGCATGTAGGCAGTTAGTAGCTGGTAGTTAATATAAGTGGTTTCAGGTCATGCAATTCATATATATTTAACATATTCACATGGGTAAAATACGTGTCACGTTTAACGGAAAAGATAAATACCTGGTATATACCATTAATGTTTATATTAACAAACGAGGAATTAAATTTATGTTCCAGAGGCTTTATTTTAGAATATGCTGTGAAATAGTCTGCGACCATGGCAAAATTGAAAGCACTAAAAGGTGAAAGTCAATTATATAACATATTTTTTGAGCAGCTCATAACAGTTTACTTTATCTAAAAGTGTTCTTTTAAATAATTTGCCGATATCTAAATACGCTCAATCTTTTATAATATATATATATATATATATATATATATATATATATATATATATATATATATATATATATATATATATATATATATACAGTTTTCAGAATGGTGGTACCAAAGAAGATCCAGCGCCAGAAAACAAAGAAGGCACAGATAAAATACAATGATACGATCATTCAGAAACAAACTGTTACAACAAAAATTAAATAAAGATATAGATAAAATCTATACTACAGCTAACTAATTTATTTGGAATCTATGGTAGATCTTAAATAATTATATTTAAAACTATGCTATATATATATATATATATATATATATATATATATATATATATATATATATATATATATATATATATATATATATATATATATATATGATTCCTACAGACAACAAAAACCTGTCTACAACTGACGACCTTCAATTTGCAAAAGGCCATAAAAAACTTTATTGTTTATGTTGTTTCAGATTAAAGACAATTTTTCCACATCTCAGTTTTAAATTACAAGGACTGCTAAAAAATTAAAATACGCAGTCATTTACTCACTTTTTTTAAATATTATTCCTATTTTGTGTAATGTTAGCCTTTCCCCCCTTTTTAACTGCAGAACATGAATCACTTCTAAGATTAAAAGTTGGTGATATGCACCTACTTCATCAGATTTATCTGCTTCTTTAAAAAGGGACTTCACTATGTCATTGGCACTTTTATCGTGCTACTCATCGAAAACTGACTTACTGAACGGCACTGGAGTTGCTCTTTCTTCTATAATTACTTTTTATTTTATTTATCTTTCACTATTTCCTGGTCTAACACTTGAGGTGTATAAGCTATATATATTTTCTCAAGATCTTCATTTCCTGCTGTTCTTCCTTTGTCAGATCGTTTGCAATAAATATCCTAGTGCCTTTCAAATATATATATATATATATATATATATATATATATATATATATATATATATATATATATATATATATATATATATATATATATATATATAGTGGGTTTCATTAAGTGTGAAGAGTTACCATATCTCAGGAAAAGATGGTTGAAGATCAGCCAAAAAAATCCTGGTAAGGAAAGTGGCTAAGAAAGAGAAAATGCGGTAAATATTTTTAATTTTCTATCTTTGCTGCTAGTGGACGTAAATACTATGGGCATGTAAAAGTAGGCATTTTTATGGAAAATGCCGCTATAAAAACTTTAACTCCTTACCGCATACCGTGCCATATATGGCACAAATCAATTTTCGCTTGCTTATAATTTGTTTATGTTATTGAACATACTCTTATATATATATATATATATATATATATATATATATATATATATATATATATAATTAGGTAACACAAAACTTAAGTTTCCATAAAAATATAACTTTATTTTAGGGAAACAATACAGTGTGTTACTATTCTAATAATATTAATATAAAATGGAAGTGAACAAAGCAAGTAGATGAGAACTATATTAGTTTCAAATACCGACTGTTAACGCAACATCGTTTACCAGTCGCAAGTAAAATATGCATACTAAGTAAAATGATTATTATACATTTTATAGTTTATTGTACTTTAAACTTAATAATTGAAACTAAGCAATGTCTGGTCAAAGCCTTTCTCTATAACAGGGTCACTGTGAAATGTACTAATGTCACTTATAGAAGTTGGGTACATGGTGACGTATTTCCTCCACCGTTAGTCTTGAGCACGTCCTCGTGTTCAACTTGGGGTGATTTCTTCTTCTTTAGGAAGGGTATCCATCTCTTTCTGGACCAAACCAATATAGTGATGATAATGACTACTATTATAAATGTGGTAACACCTATGTGACTTGTATGCAGCATTGGATGCAGTATCTTATGTCGTGGAGCTTCTGAAAGTTGTTGCTTCAATTTTTCAGCATTTTTCAGGTGAACTGGACTGAAGCGGACTTCGTATTTTTCTTCCTTGAGTGGTAATATCAGGTCTGGAATCCACGTTATGTTGCCTGATACGTCTGTGTATATCTCATCATTTACTGTGATTTTACAGTTAGGCAGTGTGCTTACGATAGCATTTTGGTGTATTGTTTTTCTGTCGATTTTATTTGGACATTCTTCTATAACTTCGACTGATACATCTGTTGAGATGAGTACGTTGTTGTTTCGTATCTTGATGGACGTCGTGTAGCTATTGGATACCTTTGCAGAAGGGCAACTCGAGGGTTGATTTAGTTGGCAACTTTCTTCTTGTGGTGGATTTGAACACACTATGGCTTCTGTTATTGATGGGCATCTTTCAGATGTCCATAAGTTTTGTTGGGCTATTTCCAAATAATATGAACTTGGGGGTATAAGGACTTTATGATTTTCTGGTAAGGGAATTATTTGAAAGTAGGAGCCTGGTGTAGGGTGTAAAATCGGGACCTTTAGTAAACAAATGATTGTGTCTCCTGCTGATACAACTATGAATTTAGTAAATTCAATAATTTTAAATATGTGGTTTCTGTCAAAGTTAATTAATTCATTTTTGTTATAAATTAATTCAAGATGCTGTCTTATTTGTGTTAAATCCTTCCAGGTAAATATTTCAATGTTTGTAATTTCATTAAAGCTAAGAGATATAGTTCTTTGAATAATTTTGACACTTTCTAATAAATTTTGGGCTAATGAGATTTGATATTGAATGAAACTCCTTTTTTCCATGTTCGCTAGTTCACAAAATCTGTCAGCTATCATCTGAAGATTTTTATTAATTATTTTTTGTTCTTCTACAAATCTTTCTGTAATTATATGTGCAAATGAATTTAGAGAGTCTAGTTGAGTTATCATTTCACCTTGATTTAAATATAAGGTGTTTAAATGTTTGTTTATTTTATCGAGATCGTCTTGATCGAGATTTCCGGTTATGGTTTTGATCAGCGACCCTGCTCCGTTTATTAACCCGCGTTTCGTTCTGGAGTGCGTTAATTTCTCAAGTTCTAGGTTAATTTTGGAAACTTGGTCATTAAGCATCTGTACATATTCCTTGTTAATAGTAGTGCCATAATTTTCGTTAATTTTTATAGTATTGTTTGTCAACACCCGATAATTATTTTCTAAAACCGATACATTAAAATAAAAGTAGAAATTATGATAGTGATTAATTATTCTAGCTATACCTATATAATCTTTAAAGTATCCGTTAGTGAATATGGGTTTAACTTCTAGTTGATGGACCTGGCTGAGGGCCATCATCAGGGGGATGATGTTCCTGCAAAGAAAATGTCTTTTTCACTCTTTTTACATTTTTCAAATGGGCTGTTTTCTTTTGGGAATCAGGTAAAAGTAATTTGTTTTGATTTACTTGAACTGGATTATGATAAATTTTATATAAGGGGTTAGTTTTCTTTACATAAGGCACTTTAATAGATACTTGTTCAGTTTGTATTTGCGGTATCTCATTACGATTTTCATTTCTTTTTCTAAGAATAGTTTCTGACTTTTCTTTAGATTTTTTGTATATTTGATCGAAAAAGGGTAATATTTCTTTAAGTCTTCTATGGTTATATTCTTCATACAATGTTTTATGGGGGTCTATAGGTTCAAGTTTGTCATAAGGGCCGTAGAGAAGGGAAAAGGGACTAT
This sequence comes from Tillus elongatus, assembly GCA_964006375.1. NCBI lineage: Eukaryota > Metazoa > Arthropoda > Insecta > Coleoptera > Cleridae > Tillus > Tillus elongatus. The sequence continues at coordinate 109,696,182 of OZ023265.1, forward strand.
GACCTGTTAATGAGTGAACTGATTGATTGTATATTAAAATACAGGTTATCATAAGATCAATAGGTTTTTCTAACGGATTCTCCAACTTCATTGTTCTTAATTTTTCTAATATAGTTGAGTGAAGTCGTTCAACTGGGGAGTTTGAGTTTGGGTTTTGAGAAGTAGTTATGTGTAATTTTATGTTAAATAGGTCGCAGTATTCCTTAAGGGTTGCATTATCAAATTCTTTGCCAGAGTCACATACGAGGGTTGAAACGTAATTATGATGAGAGAAATAGTGTCTGAGTTTACTTAAAATCGTCAGAGCTGTTGTATCTTTAATGTAATAAGCTTGTGCATATTTACTAAACAAGTCTATTATCGTAAGAAATTTATGGTTCTCAAAACTGAACACGTCTGCATGAATTACTTCAAAAGGTCTTTTGGCTAACAAGGGTCCGGAAAAGGGTAATTTATAGGGTCGTCGCTCATATTTGGCTTGCAGACAAATGTCACATTTGTTTATAAAATCATTTATGGATTTTTTCATGTTAGGCCAATAGTAATTTAATTTAAGCTGTTCGTAAGTTTCGTTAATGCCATTGTGGTTATTTTGGTGGTAATTTTGAATAATTTGTTTCTGTACGGTAGTTAATGTAATATTTTCGACTTGTTTATTGCATTTTATTATTTTTACTGAACTGTTAAAAAGAGCTGAGGCTACTAACATAAATAATCTCTCAATTTCTTGGGTTTCGAATAAGATACCGTATACATTAGACGGATTGATTTTTTCTTTAAGAAAGGTGTTAAGTTGTTGTAGTTCATGACCTTCTTGTAAATATATTTTGATTTGTTTATTTTTAAAAAGGTTTGTAGTTATTTCACGTTTTTCCGATCCGTGATAAATTAAAATTTGATTTTTAAAATGATTGATTGGGCCTTCCGATATAGGTAAGCAAAATACAGGATTTTCTAAAGAAGTATGTTGGGTTTGAGATTCGCTATTATTCTGGTCAGGTTGAGGGTCGATTCCTAATTCTATAAGGTCGTTGTCGTCGAGAACTCTTAGTTCTGAAGGGTCCGCGTTGCCTAAAAGGGACACAAGATCTATATCATCTTCTACCGCATTGATTTCTGTTCTTGAAAGGGCGTCTGCTACAACGTTATCCTTTCCTTTTTTGTACTTTATTTCGTAGTCAAATTCTTCTAGTTTAAGCCTCCATTTAACTAAACGGGAATTTGGTTCTTTTATCGAAAAAAGCCAAACTAGAGGTTTATGGTCTGTTTCTATAGTAAATTTTCGTCCGAAAAGATAAGGTCTAAAATGTTTAGTGTTTTCCACTATTGATAGTAATTCCTTTTCAATAGTGCTATAATTTCGTTCAGCTGAATTAAGCGTTCTAGAGTAAAATGCGATAGGTTTATTGTCTTGAGACAATACGCCTCCTAACGCTATATTACTTGCGTCGGTTGTCAGATGAAATTCTTTATCAAAATTTGGATATGTTAGAACGGGTGAATTTATTATAAGTTCTTTAGCCTGCGAAAATGCATTGACGTATTCTGGATCATTAAAGTTAAGAGTAGAATCTTTCTTTAGACATTTTGTGAGGGGATAAACAATTTTGGCAAAGTTTTTTATAAAACGCCTGTAATAGCCGACAAGTCCTAAGAAAGCTTTTATTTGTTTTTGTGTTTTCGGAATAGGATAATTCTTTATGCATTCAATTTTGCTTGGATTTGGTTTTACGCCGTCAATTGTGATGACATGGCCTAGAAACTCAACTTCCTTTCTAAGAAACTCTGATTTATCTAGCTGTACCTTTAAGTTAACATCTTGTAATTTTTGAAATACTTGTTTAATGTGGATAAGGTGTTCCTGAAGGGATTTGGAGAATATGACAATGTCGTCCATATAAACAAAGCAGTTTTTGTACAGAAATTCTCTAAAAACATTATCCATTACGCGTTGGAAGGTTAAGGGCGAACTCCGGAGACCGAAGGGCATTCTAACGTACTCGTAATGCCCATTGTTTACGCTAAAGGCTGTTTTCTCAATGCTTTCAGGGGTTAATTCAATCTGATGAAACCCTTGAGCTAAATCGAGAGTAGTAAAGTATGTACACTTTCCTAAGTTGTCTAAGATTTCCTCTATTCTAGGTAAGGGATATTTTTCGAGTATCGTTTTTTCGTTGAGTTTCCTGTAGTCAATGACTAATCGCCATTTTTTCTTTCCAGAGGAATCTAACTTTTTTGGGACAATCCAAACGGGCGAACAAAAAGCAGAGGTAGAGGGCCTAATAATTTTATTGTCTAATAATTTTTGAATTTCCTTCTGTATTTCAATTTTTAGGTGATATGGATACCTGTAAGATTTTACATGTATGGGATCATTATCGCGAGTTCTAATATGATGTTTAATAGCATTTGTAAATGTAAGATCCGAGTTTTCGTGATAAAAAATATTTCGATATTGATGACATAATTTAAATAGTTTTTGTTTTTCCTCAGAATTGAGATGGTCAGTTCTCAATTGTTGTCTCACGTCGACTTGAACTGAGTTGGGAAATTTAGGTGTTTCTTCAAAATTTTGGATGGGTTCTACTTCAATTTGTTCTGTAAAGTTAATTTCAGCGATTTGTGACTTATTTTTTACTGTACATGGTATAGAACAAAACCCAGATATAGCTTCAGCTATGGATTCTGGTATATGAACTAATTCATTTTCCATTTCTGGAATTAAAACTGTTCCGTCTTCAATATTTACAGGTATTTGAATATGGGTAGTACAAGTTTGTGAAAAGGGTTGAAAATTTAGGGGATTTATTTCGAAATAAAAAGGTAATTCAATTTCTCTAAATTTTACTGTTCTTTTTTCATAATCTAGTTTGGTTTTTAAAAGTCTTCGGAACCTATAAGAGCATCAAACCTCTCATGCCATTTTATTACTCTAAATGAAAATGGAAAATGTATGCCGTATTCTTTTAACAGGGGGTATCTGACATTATCATTTCCTTTTGTAATTTTTCCTACAGATTTTACGGAAAAGGGCTTTTTGAAAATGTACTCTGAAAAAAATTCATATGCAGGGCCCGGATTTATTATGCTGTCTGAAGCTCCCGTGTCCAGAAGAATTTTCAAATTTAAAGATGGTAGGACTAAAAACGGTAATTTGGGTAGTGTCATAATATTGTTTATATCTAGGGTGACAAGGGATTTTCCGAGGCTTCTTCCTGAAAATCCAGATTTTCTGGCTCATTTCCGGAATAATCATTAAGGTTTTCGTTTTCGACACATTGCAAATAATATTCGGGTTGTAATTCGTCAGATACATAATCTGTCATCTCTTGATTCGGATATTCTAGATTACATATTTCCATGGGTGTAGTTTGATCAAATTGTCGATTTTGTCTTTGTGGGGGTGTCGAAAAAGTATTTTTTGTTCTGTTAAATACAGATGAATTTTGAGGTGGCTGATGGCGGAAAACTTGACTATTTGTCGGAGAAATTTTATTTTGTGGTAGAGCTCTCAAATTGGATATAGGTTTACTGGGGAAATTAGGTCTTTGTCGTAAAAAGGGTGTTTGTTGAAATCTATTTACGAAATTAATATTTTGTTGAGGTAACGGTCTTTTTGGTAAAGCAATTTTTTCTAAAAATGTTAGGGGTTGTTTTTGTGAAGAAGGATGTGATTTATTTCTTAAGCTATTTATGAAATCTGCTTGTTTTATTTCGTTGTCTATGCGGTGACACTCAAGTAAAGCCGTTTCTAAACTTGTTACATTTACTAGTCTTAAATGACTAAAATACGGTTCTAGTATGCCGACTTTAAATGATGTTACAGCCATTTCAGTAAAGTAATTTTTCTTATAAATTTTAATTTCGGTACCTAAATCCTGTAATTCGATATTCTCATAAAGTGCTTTCAATTTTTCTTTAATTTTGCTATGAAATTCTAAAACTGTTTGATTTTTTGTCATATAACAGGTAGTGAGGTCTGTTAACAAGAGATTTTCAGAGCGTGGGTCTGAATATTGTGCCATAAGGCCATTTTTAATATTTTCCCATGAACTAGTTTCTAGAGATAATAAAATATCTCGAGCATCTTGTACAATTTTTGATTTAATAAATTCGAGTATAATTCTATTGTGATGCTCAGCATTTTGTTCTGTACTCTCTTTTTTGTAATTTATAATAAACAGTTCGCATTGTCTAATAAAATAATTTAAATGTCTACAACCTCCACTGTATTCTGGGATCATCATAGATGCCTGAGATAACAAGGAGATGTCGCCTTTATTATGTGACATGATGACTAAAATAGTTTATTATTTTTTGTCGAGTTAATATTTTTCAGATATCGGGTATAATTAATTTTTAAACGTTATTTCTACTTAAATCTTCAAATAAGCTGATACACAATATAAAAGTATTATTGCTAAATAGGTTTGTCTGATTTTAATTTATTAATAAAATATTAACGTAAGAATTCTTTAATATCTTAAAGTATTTTGAACCAAAATGGTTTGGAAATACGTTAGATTTAACACAAATAATTTTTGAAATATTTTGAAACAAAATGTTTGAAAATACGATAGCTAATACTAATTATTGATAAGGTATTTCGAAGCAAAAATGTTTGAAAAATACAGTAGATTTAATACTAATTATTGACAAGGTATTTCGAAGCAAAAATGCTTGAAAATACAGTAGATTTAATACTAATTATTGACAAGGTATTTCGAAGCAGAAATGCTTGAAAATACAAGAGATGCAATCATAAATTCACAGTGAAAGATAAAGGAAGGTACTCACAGGATATTCATCTCCTAACAGGCCTTCTTTTGGAGTTTTTCTGGAACTTGGATTACTTTTGGTCACTTGATGTTGATACAATGTTTGAAACTGGAGCGTTTGAAACACTGTTAATTTTTTCGGTTCTTTAATGCCAAATAAATTATTGAAATAAACCGGCGATTATTATATTTAATGCCGTTTTGGCATCATGTTCATGCAGCGCCAATTAGGTAACACAAAACTTAAGTTTCCATAAAAATATAACTTTATTTTAGGGAAACAATACAGTGTGTTACTATTCTAATAATATTAATATAAAATGGAAGTGAACAAAGCAAGTAGATGTGAACTATATTAGTTTCAAATACCGACTGTTAACGCAACATCGTTTAGCAGTCGCAAGTAAAATATGCATACTAAGTAAAATGATTATTATACATTTTATAGTTTATTGTACTTTAAACTTAATAATTGAAACTAAGCAATGTCTGGTCAATGCCTTTCTCTATAACATGGTCACTGTGAAATGTACTAATGTCACTTATAGAAGTTGGGTACATGGTGACGTATTTATATATATATATATATATATATATATATATATATATATATATATATATATATATATATATATATATATATATATATATATATATATATATATATATAGAGGGTTTCATTAAGTGTGAAGAGTTACCATATCTCAGGAAAAGATGGTTGAAGATCAGCCAAAAAAATCCTGGTAAGGAAAGTGGCTAAGAAAGAGAAAATGCGGTAAATATTTTTAAGTTTCTAACTTTGCTGCTAGGGGACGTAAATACTATGGGCATGTAAAAGTAGGCATTTTTATGGAAAATGCCGCTATAAAAGCTTTGACTCCTTACCGCATACCGTGCCATATATGGCACAAATCAATTTTCGCTTGCTTATAATTTGTTTATGTTATTGAACATACTCTGTGTCTCACAGTCTCTTAACGTACAGAAATCCCACCGTTATCTAGTATTAAATTTCTAAAGCTACAATACAATTCTTTAATGGCCAACAACAGCTGACATTTGTTATACAACATTTGCATACTGTGTATCTCTGGATATATTGTAAACCTATTGCCTAAAAAATATCGTGGTTGAAAGTGTGGACCCAAGAATAGGCTATTGAGGTGAGTAAGAATAATTTTATACATAGTAGATACTTGTTATTGTGAAAAATATCTTTGTGACATATATGGCATAACATGCATTTAGGGAATGGACTCTCGAATGATCTTAACTAACACGTTTTTATTTTTGTGATTGAGGTATTATAGATCCAAAACTGTTTTATGGAAGTTATAAGTCAATCCTTCTAGACATACCAGAAGATAGTGAAGATGATGACATAAGATTCTGATCGATAACATATTATATTTGCACCAGAATCTGATTATGAGAGTGCAGAATATTGCATCAACGGAGACGATGATGATATTGTGATACCTGAAACTGTTTTTGAAAGTGATAGTTATCATGACGATGACATTCCTCTCAGTGAGGCACTTAAGAAATGCAACCTGGGAGAAAGAAGCCTCTAGTAAGGAAAGAACACAAACTAAATGTTTCTGAAGTAGACGTAGCATTTTTAGGGAGTTGGGACCTGCCGCAAAAAATACCTGAATTAGACTCTCCTATTGAATTTTTCAGATTGTTTATGACTGAAGAGATTTCTACTATATTGTCTATCAGTAATGTTTGTAGTCTACCCAACAATATCCAACAAAACCATTTGCTCTGACAGTCAATGATAGAGAAGTTCATTGGCGTCTGTCTATATATGTTAGTTGTACCTTTACCAGATACAAGGATGAACTGGAATGTAACTCTGAAGCATTCAATTAGTTGCTGATGTCCTGTCATGTAATACATAGGAGAAAATAAAGAGATTTCTACATTTCAACGACAATAATAGTCATATTCCGCCAGGTAATAATGGACATGATAAGCTGTTCAAAATAAGCCCTCCACTAGACAAAATACGTAAGCGGTTGTTGAATGTTCCCAAAGAAGAATTTTTAACCGTGGATGAACAGATTATACCCACGAAAGAGGAAGACCACTAATAAAGCAATATAACCCCAAGAAACCCCATAAATGGGGCTCTAAAGCTTCTGTGCTCAGTGACATTAGTGGGTTCTAATACGACTATGACATTTATGCTGGAACACAAAACGATATAGTTGCAAGTGGTGCTCCTACTCTAGGATTTAGTGTTTAATTCAGAGCTCTATGAATATAAATTTTAGGCAGCCTTGATGATCGGCTGGTAAGAACGTTTTCTTCTGAAACCAAAGTTTCTGAATGTTCAAGGAAACAATAAGAATTCATAGTGAACCGTTTTTTTTCTTTAGTTCGTGACTATGCAATTCCAGAGCCTTTATTTTTTATTTATTTTCATTGACTTAACTTGGTAAGACTGGAGGTACGAGCCAAGTGCGAAAATTTCCCGGCCTGACTTCGAAAGAAGCAGCGTTGACTCACAGTTAACTTTTATTTATCAACATAGTCCCGGTTAACATCAACGCACTTAATGTTTCAGCAACAATTCAAAACCCCTAAAAAATATTCGTAAGTTTGACCTCAGAATGTGTCAAAACTGTAGCTTTCACCTCTTCGTCGTCACTGAAATGCCCGCGGAAGTCCTTTCGTCAATTTCTAAATAGGTAGTAGTCAGGAATTAGTGAGTTTTTTTACGATATTATCTGACAATGGAGATACGATTTTTTTTCGAAAACCTCACATTCGTCGAAAAATCAAGATATCTGGGAAACCGTAATAGCTATCTATAGGGATCCTTGGAGTAAGTGAACCTTATTTTTCCCACATAATTCAAAAACGTTGTCAAATACCAGGTGTATTCCATAATAAAAAACATAACTTTGAGGTCTCACATTTTTTTGGATCATCCTGTATATTTGAAAATAATTTTAGGTTGTAGTCCCTTTCAACCTACATAGTCTCCGTTCGAAATTCGAAATAACGAAAAATATAGGCGTGAGAGCCCGTGGCGTATGTGGTGGGCCATCCTCGCTCTCTCTCTCTCTCTCTCTCTCTCTATATATATATATATATATATATATATATATATATATATATATATATATATATATATATATATATATATATATATATATATATATATATATATATATATATATATATATATATATATATATATATATATATATATATATATATTTGTATGTATATATCCTTGCGATAACTCAAAACATACTCAACTGATTTGAACAAAACTTGGCACATATCTTCATTGTATCAAGACTTCAGACGAGTTGGTATATCAGCTATAACCGAAGTTTTTCCCCCAAAAAATATACAAAAATATTTTTGAGAGCGTTATATTTTTGTAAGTATTGGAGCAACTGGAATAAGACTTTACATGTGGCTGAAATGGCGTAAATAAACCTATGTTGTGAGTTGTAAGAAATTTGGTTCACAATATTTATTTTTTCCAAATTAAAAACAAAATCCGAAAGACATGCGTTGAAACGACTTATTGGTTAAAGTCCAATGTCTGACAGACAGAGTATTTAACTGTCACGCGTAGATTTATTCATACAACACGTATAAACCATACATCAACAGTAACGAAACAAAATAAATAACAGGCATACAACGTACTACCCGAACTAACAATCGTAAAATATCGACCACAAATATCGTAAATGACAGACGATATGAAATTGCCGTTTCCCGATTTTTTTAAAACTTTTTAACGAATTTTTATTTAAAATATTCGCTAATAGAGATTTATCGATGGTGAGACATTGCAAAAATTGTTTCAAATGAGCGCGAATTTGGGCCCCTAGAACCCGAATCCAAGGTCCGATTGAATTTTTATAACTTTATAATAATAAATATAGATACATACATATATATATATATATATATATATATATATATATATATATATATATATATATATATATATATATATATATATATATATATATATATATATATATATATATATATATATATATATATATATATATATATATATATATATATATATTAATTATTTATTTATTTACATATATCATATTCAGGTCTTTGTGACGGTAAAATTAACATTTAAAAAAATCTCGGAGAGCCGTGAGTTGCAAAATAAAAACTCTTTATTAATTGTCGGGCTTTCGGAATAATTTATTCCATTATCAGGGCTACAACATGGAAGGAAAAACATGTACAATTTACATAGAAAAATACAAAGGTTTCAAATACTTACATATAGCGCGAGTTGAATTACTTGAACCTGAACTAATTATTAAATAACAAACATGAAAAAATTGTTTTGCAAACTTGACTGAAGTCGATAAGAGTCACACTGAGATATGCAGCTAACTATTGTTTGTTTAAATTTGTTTTTTTTTTGTCTAGGAAATATAAATAGGGGTAGTGATTTTTACAATTATTGCCTTTTTGAAATTTTAAAATTGTCTCTAAAAGTAATTTCAAAGTCTTCCAAACACATTCTTTTTAGTGAGTTTTTATTTCAAAAAATTCACTAATAGAGAGGTATCGATGGCGAGACTTTGAAAATTTTTTTCAAATGAGCGCGAACTAGGACTTCTAGAACCCATATTCGGGGTCGGTTTCAATTTATATATATATATATATATATATATATATATATATATATATATATATATATATATATATATATATATATATATATATATATATATCTGTGTGTGTGTGTGTATGTGTGTAAGTATCCATCCGATAACTCAAAAAATAATTAACGGATTTCGATAAAACTCAGCAGGTGCTTTTATATTATTAAAGGGTTGGATGATTTCGGTTTCCAGGAAAATCGGACAGGGTTTTCCGAGAACATTTTGAGTTTTCTTTCGCAAAAAAAACGGATATTATCATGACTCACGACCTTGGCCTTCTGGAGGTTTGTCCTCAGACCCACGGATTCTGAAACGTTCTTTAGCTATCTGAGACTGACTTTAAGCTCGTCGACGTCGGTGATCATCAGGGAGATGTCATAAGCGAAGCGCGTGTGACTCAAGACCCAAGACTCAATCGATATTGACTCCTCTCCGTACTCGTGTCAAATGGTAAAAAACATCTTGTATATGCATGAGTAAAAAGCTTAAGCAAAATAGAGTCGCTTTTCTGACTTCGCTTTTAAAACCTTCGACTAAGTCTTCGACTTTGATGTGGAAAGCGGCGTTTTCATAGAAGTTTCTAATAAGATCTGGGCGTCTTGGTTTAATCATTGCAGCGTTAAGCGCATGAAAAGCTGTCAAATATAATCACTGTCGCGTCAAAAGCCTTCTGGTAATTGACAAACGCCAGGTACAGTGGGAAGTGGTATTCCGTGCATTTCTCAATGAGTGTGCACATTTTCTAGATGTAACCGACCGTGCTACACTTTTCCTCAATCCAGCTGGCTTTACAGGTTAGCAGAAATCGGCTCATTGACAGTACGGTTCACAGCCATTTTATTAGGAAGCTTATATATCAGATATAGAAGGCCGATATTTTTCATTGCTTGTACAGCCGCCCTTTTTGAATACCAGTGTCAGCTCAGCATTCCTCCATGTATCGGGAATTCTTTCTTCTCACATGCACTTGCAAAAAATAATGAGAAGTGCCTTATTCAGAACTTCTCTTCCAGTCTTTAGCATCTCACTTGTCACTTGGTTTTCCCCAAGATCCTTGCGGCTTCTCATCTCTTTCATTGTTGATCCTATCTCTTGTTGGCTAATTTCCGAAATAATTTGTGAGCCTATATGTTGGATCACGTGGCCTCTGTCCACATGATGATAGTCAGGTTCTGGTACTGATTAGCTGTACAATTTTTGTTAAAAGTTCTAGTTGATGGTCACGATTTATCTAACACAACTAAGCCATGCTGATTTCCTTTTCGGGGTATGACCTGTTTGTACTTAGCCATCTTGTAGCGAAGTATACTTTAAATGTTATCCTCAACGATTCCTGAAATTTTTCGCGCATTGTGTACTAATAGCTCTCATTACTATTATGTCCAGCTGGCTATCCTGCATGCATGGAAATCCATAATACTGCTCTCTTACAATGGCCTGATTGTGTCAAGGCTACGCTTTGAGTTACTAAGTCGTCCAATAATGCAGATATTCTTAGTTGCCACTCTAACACTCCAGATAATTTTCCGTCAGTCATTTAAGTCTCAGTTGTCCAATGTGTTTCGCCTGTTCAATCTAGCTGCTGAATTCTCCCTGCTTTACCCCCAACTCAGTCCGCGCTGGTCTTAGATTCTTCTTGATCTGTTGATTTCTTTTAAGCTCCCACCAGTCTTAGGCACTCTCGTGTTGATTTAGGACCGTCAGGTCGGTCCAGTCGCTGGTCAGGACATAGTCGATCTCGTTCGTAAGTGCAGTGCCAGGGATTTTGCAGGTTCATTGCATTCATGCAATATATCTCTCTCGGTACAGAATGTTCAGAATTTGTGCCCTCTTTCGTTCCAAGTCTCTGGTACAAAGCTGTCAATTAGGCATTGAAATCTTCTGCCATAAAAGGTCTTTGTATAATTTCTTAATTCGTGCAAATTCCAGTTGCGATCTCCTCATAATCAAGTATTTCCTACAAAAATTCGCTAAAATATATAGACTGTTAAACCACAAATTCTATAACTAAAACTCCCGAAGTATCAAACAAATAATTTATTTCAAATAAATTTTCGGCATAATATTTTAGTAAAATAAAGGACAATGACGGCAAAATCAGATACCTAGGACATTCTAAAACACACCGCTTACATATTTTCTACATAGCCCGTATTTTATTCCTAATCTTTGTCTAAAAATCTCTAATGTAGAAGCTCCAGTCCAGTTCAGTTAGCTAGCTTCGGAATTTAATTTCATTAGCAACAGAAATTTTGAATTATTTCTTTTTAAGTGCAATTTGGAGAACCCCCTTTATCACAATACAGGTTTTAGACCTGACGATCGTTTTGCTAACAAAGTTAGCATCATCAGTTTATTCATCCCAATCATGACGCTAAATTTGTTAGCTAAAAACTCTATTGTAATGCAATAAGTTTTCCAAATTGTACTTATCAGTGCTCATCACAGATTCCAAAATTCACTTATTTAATTATTTTTGTTTTAAGATATTCTGGTATTGATACGACATGGTAATTATAATATTAGGCTTAACGTATTTTATGTTAAACATTTTTTGCATTGACACACTTATAGGTAGTTCCAAATTATTGTTTGGCGTTCCAAATCCTGACCTTTAGGTTTTAAGAAGAAAAACTATTATATTAAAAGTATCTTTTGTCATTCCTTGACCTTTTGTGTCAAGAAACCATAATCTTTGTTTGTGATGTTCAATAGATTTTGACACAAAATATTTAGGTTTAATTTTTTTTTCTTTTAATGCCTATAACTTTTTTTAATTTAGAGATCTGAATGTTGGCAGGTAGGATACGCTTTATATTTTATACTTGCGTACTAAATTAGGGTATCATAACTTTGTAATTTCTGAAAAGACTAAAATTTTTCGGAAGAACATGTAAAATTTTTATATGAAAATTTGCAAAAATAAAATAAAACCGACCCCAAGCGTGGGTTCTAGGGGTCCTAGTTCGTCGATCATTTGAATACATTTTTTAAATTCAAAACTTGATCTCATTAGTCAATTTTTTCTACTAAAATTTAATAAAATTCACAAATAAACAGATAAAAAAATATTCTAATGTCGAATAAGGTATTAGGTAAGATTGGAACCTGCTATAAGAACTGATAAGTACACTTGCAGAACCCTAATCACCACAACATATTTTTTAAAACCTGACGATTGTTTCACTAACCAAGTTAGCGTCATCAGAGGTTGAATAATTTTGAGAGTTATGATGACGCTAACTTATTAGTGAAACGATCGTCAGGTTTCTAAAATTTGTTGTGATTTGGGTTCTCCAGATATATATCTGAATAAAGTATAGCATATTGTAAAATATTTTGTTCAATAAAAAGGATAAAAATTATCTATTTTTTTAATTCTGTGTTTAAAATATAAAAATAAATAAAAATTTCCTAAACGCACAGGATCAAGGTTAATACTCACTCTTTGGTGACGTCATAAACAGTGTAATGCGCCGTGAAGGATTGTCTGAATACCTGAAACAAAGCAAACTTTAGCACAATAGCCTGCCGGTTCAACCCTGGAAAAATAGCTCAAGAGACTAAAGCCACTTAACTTTGATTAAAGTTATTCCCTGATGGGTTTGCTTTGTCTTACCCTAGAGGCAATTGAGTATTATAATGGATTATCATCTACAGTCGATGTTTCTAAAGATCAAACCTAGATTGATTTTGCATACAATAGAGGCAAAAGAGGCATCGATAATTAATTACGTCAACACGGTAAATAATTTTCACTTTGAAATGTCAGCCGAAGTGAAGAGTTACCTCTTTATTTATTTACTGGAAAATAAAAAGTGTTGATTTAATTGCTAGCGAATTTTCATTAAGATAAATTTTCTAATAGGGAGGTATCGATGGTGACACTTTTCAATTTTTTTTCAAACGAGCGCGAATTGGGGCCACTACAATATATATATATATATATATATATATGTGTTTGTGTGTGTGTGTGTGTGTGTGTGTGTGTGTGTGTGTCTGAGCAATAACTCAAAAAATAATACACTGATTTGAACGAAATTCGGCACATATCCTCTTTTGTTAAGACCACAGACAAGTTTGTTAGCCAACCCGATCGGACCAGTTTAAAAAAAATTGTACACGATAGGTATATTCGCTAGATACAGGCTTTACTATGCAAGAGAATTAAACTTTCTAGTTTTATTGTGAATTGAGTTATTCAAATTAGAAGCATTTCATAAAAAATGGCTACCACAGCGCAATTGCTGGGTTGCAAATTTTTATATTGTAGTAAGTCAAGACAACCAGTCAAAAATGGTTTTTAGGGAACATTTTACATTTTTCCTGATATTTTTGCATCTTTAAAAATGACAATGAACTTTTAAACACAAGTTGCATTTATACATGTGAAACAGCTTAATGGAGTGAATGCAATATCGCATTTTTTGTGCATGTCTATAGCAAATCCCGAAAAACGTAAATTTTTGGTCTAAGAGATAACATTCTGCAACGTGAAAACTTCACCCTTACATTTAACACACTTCGAGTGACAGTCGTAACCTCTAACTCTTTCAGTCGGAAGTCAAGGCTTGTAATATCTCACTTACAAGATCTTTCCATTGTCTATTCACAAATGATATGGTTTTCAAATTTATTGCAAAAATTAACAGTAAAAAAAAAGAAATTCATCTGATTGGCGAACTTTTTCAATCGGAAGTCAAGGCTCGTAATACCTCATTTAAAAGATCTTCCCATTCTCTATTCACAAATGCTATGTTTTAAAATTTATTGCAAGAATTAACGGCAAAAAAAAAGAAATTAATCTGATTGACGAACTTTACAATACTACTACCATACGTAAGGCTAGATGTATTTTCACCACAATTAGAACCGCAGACCGGTTTCGCTCTAAATAGAGCTGGTCAGTACGGTATATTAATTGTGAGAACACACCTATAAAGTAATCCGGCTATGGTAGCCAGCCTCACAGCACAAAGTGAGATGCAAGACAGGAATCGCCCTCTTGTTGCGGAACCAAGTAGTATGTTGTCACGATAGCTCCAAATAACACAAAATGTTATAAAAAAGAGACTATGTACAACCAATTAACAATTTTGTCAATTGTCATTGGCCTATTTCTTCCCTAATATAGGGACAATGTATGTAAGGCTGGATCTATTCTCACCACAATTAGAATCGCAGACTGGTTTCGCTCTAATTATAGCTCGTCAGTACGGTATACTGACAGATTTATAAAGTATTCCGGCTATGGTAGCTAGCCTCACAGCACAAAGTGAGATGTGAGACGGGAGTCTCCATCTCGTTGCGGAACCAAGTACTACGTTATTACGACAGCTCCAGATAACACAAAATGTTATAAAACAGAGAATATGTACAACCAACTAACAATTTTGTAAATTAGCCATTGCCAATTTCTTGCCTAATATAGCGACAATGTATGTACGGCTAGATGTATTCTCACGACAATTAGAACCGCAAACCGGTTTCGCTCTAATTGGAGCTCGTCAGTACGGTATACTAATTGCAGTGAGAACACACCTATAAAGTAATCCGGCTATGGTAGCCAGCGTCACAGCAGAAAGTAACATGTAAGACAGGTGTCCCCATCTCTTTGCGGAACCAAGTAGTGTGATGTCACGACAGTAAAATAATCCGGCTATGGTACTTTACTACTACCATACAGTAAAAAAAATTAATAGCAACTTGAGTTTCGTTTTTGATAGTAAGTAAAACTAAAAAACACGTCATTTTCAACGTACAGGATGTTAAAGATGCGTGCTTTAAGCACTTTAAGAGTATCTTAACCTTATATAAAAATATCTTCTAACGTTAATCAACATCTGACGCGTGACCGACCTAATCAATCGTTATTTTTCTTAAGTCAGTTAAATTGGGTGGTTTAGTTTTGAATACTATAATTTTCGCATATCCTATAAGTAGTCTAATAGCGTAAAATCGGCTGATCGTGCTGTCTCCCTATCCATCAATTTGGAAACACTAAGTCAATGTACTGCCAAGCATTGATTTGGCAATGTACTGGTGCTCCATTTTGTTGGAACCATATCACATTCGCTGGAACTTGTGAGTTTGCACGACCAGGATATAAGTTTGCCAAAGTTGCCACAACCAATTACATGATTTCCAACTATTCCTGCCCAAACCTCAACCTGTACAGGGTATTGCGTATGTTCTTCTCTCAACAACTGTAAACTTTTTTAGACCATTTTGACAACTAGCAGGGCCTTGAGGTAGATAACTGCATTTCCATCATTTGTTTGCAAAAAGACGTTCTTCTGTCAAAATTGTTTTCATGACCTCCTAAGTTTGTACCTATTTATAAGGATGCATTTTTTCTTTTAATATTCGAATAATAGATGAATGACTAACATCCAATGTTGTGGCTGCTTGTCGACTCGGAGTAGCTATGTGGGTTTTCCTCCAACTCAAGCATTATATCAAATTTGGTGATATAACTCAATGCATTAGAAGGTTTTTTTGTATCTGCCTTACATGTCCAAGGCTGCAAAATTTTACTGATTGTGTCCTAGGATATAGACGGTAAATTGGAAATTTTTCTTCAAATAGGCGAGCAACTTCGATCTGTGTTTGCGTTTTATTTCCGTAGCCAATCGTCCGTGGAATTGTTATTTCATTAAATAACAATTCCACAGATACATTTATCTGAATTGCTGCTAACAACCGCCAACTACTGTCATGCGGTTACAATTACACAAGTTGCTAAGGCGTTCTAAACAACACTAACACTGCCAACTATGAAGAATATTGATAACTTTTTATGTCATCTTTTTAATTGATAACGTCCAAAAAAGGCACTAATATTGCTTTTGCTTACTTTGTCGTTATCAAGAATGAAGGGCGATTAGTGCGTCAATCAGAAGCATTTATTTTCTTTACTGTTAATTTTTGCAACAAATTTATAAACTATAGCATTTATGAATAGAGAATGAAGATATGTTTCAAATGGGGTATCACAAGCCTCTACTTGTTATCATAAAACTGGGGGTTGCAACTTTTACCCCAAGGGGTTTAAACGTAGAGGTGAAGTTTTTGCGTTGCAGGATGTCACTTTTTAAGCTAACATAGAGGTGTTTCGGGATTTTTAGTGAATTTTCGTAGAAAAAATTCACTAATGAGGAATTCCTGACATTTTTGCATTTTCCATCAAAATATAATACATCTTTGTAAGAAAAGAAATTCGGGACGCAGCAAGTGCGTTATGGTAGCGAATTTTCATTAAATGCTTCAAATTTGAATAGCTCAATTTGCTATTAACCTATAAGGTTGACCAGGAAACCAGTTTTCTTCGGGAACAATTTAAGTTTACTTTCGCAAATTTGTGTACATTTTCAAACAATAAAGTTATTTTAATAAAACATGGCACATTGTTTCTACTATATAGATGGATGCCTGGTTTCTAAAAAAACATGTTTGCTATTAAAAACATTTTTATGCAATTTCACTACCATAACGCACTTGCTGCGTCCAGAAGTTTTTATAAATATGCACAACAGTAAGGAGTTTGCAGAATTTTTCTTATGTTTTCTATCTCATTGTTCAAAATCAAAGGCATATTTTGATATATCACAAGTGCCTAATAGTGATAGTTTAATTTTAGGAAATAAATATCTAAACGTTAATACGTGTAGCAAGTTTTAAACTTGCGCACATGCAGATACGCCACTTGGGCCAAAACAAAGGGCTACCTGTCAAATAGTACGCCAAACGTGTAGGATAAACAATAATTGTTAGCAGTTTTGCAACTGCTTATTTAATATTTTTCTGGACTCCATATCATTAATTTGATAATAGCACCGATTTTCAAAAGAAAAACGGGCACATCTAACATTGCCTCTACGTGACAAGCTTTAATGAGAAGCCGAGATCACGTATCTAAAAGGGAACTTTCTCGAACCGGCCACTCACCACTTTCATAATAATTGTACACTGTCAGTACGGCACACTACTCAAATTAATACATTAAATTTAAACCGACCTTGAAGATCGTTATTAGAAGTCCTAATACTCGCTCATTTGAAGAATTCTTTCAAAAGTGTTACCATCGATATCTC
Organism: Tillus elongatus; assembly: GCA_964006375.1. Classification (NCBI taxonomy): domain Eukaryota; kingdom Metazoa; phylum Arthropoda; class Insecta; order Coleoptera; family Cleridae; genus Tillus; species Tillus elongatus. The sequence continues at coordinate 109,713,729 of OZ023265.1, forward strand.
TCTGTCATGAAAAATATTTTTATCTTGTGCTCTAGCACGTTTTAAGTAAAAAATTGAAATGCCCAAAACTCACTTTTCTAAAAAGCTACAAAATAAAAATTTGATATATTTAGGTATTAGGTAACTAGGTATCTAGGTAGTAAGTCTTTTTAAAAGAACCTTGCACTACAAATTTAATTAAAGCTACAACAGCTTTCAGGAAGGAAACTTAATTAATATTTCGAGAAGGAATACTCGCCCTTATGAAAAATTCCTTCGATAGTGTTACCATCGATATCTCTCTATTATCATAAAAATATTTTTATCTTGTACTCTAGCATCTTAAAAAAAAATTAAATGCCCAAAAACCAGTTTTTTATAAAGCTTAAAAATTAAAATTTGGTATATCTAGGTATTAGGTATCTGGGTATCTAGGTAGTAAGTGTTTTTAAAAGAACCTTGTATTACAAATTTCATTAAAGCTACAACAGCTTCCAGGAAAGAAACTTAATAAATATTTCGAGAAAGAATACTCGCTCATTTGAAGAATTCTTGGGAAAGTGTCACCATCGATATCTCTCTATTGTCATTAAAATATTTTTATCTTGTGCTCTAGCATCTTTTAAGAAAAACATTTAAATGTCCAAAACCCACTTTTTTATAAAGCTACAAAATCAAAATTTGGTATATCTAGGTATTAGGTATCTAGGTATTTAGGTAGTAAGTCTCTTAAAAAACTTTGTATTACAAATTTCATTAAAGCTATAACAGCTTTCAGGAAAGAAACTCAATTCATATTTAGAGAAGGAACGTATCCGTCCAATTATAAACGTGGCAGGTATTTTTGCTTATTAATCGCCTGGATGATTTCCTTTAAGTGAACCTAATCAAACCGGTTTTTCTAACCGAAACAGCTTTTTAAAAGCAGATTCTCTGTTAATTAATGAATTCTGTTAATGCCTTGATATCTTCAATATTTTATACCATATTTTTTATCTAAAACTCTAATTGAAGCCGTGCGTCAAGCTACAAATATGGTGTATTTTATTAAATCTCTCACTCAAAAAAATTTGTCATCTGTCACTCTAACGTCGTAATTGTTGACAAATAATCTAATATTTTTTTAGGATTTTAGTGGCCCAGATTGCTCGATTCCTAGGTCGGGTAGTGTGTCTTACGCGTGTTATTTGTATTGTTCGATTACCGTTAAACTGTAAATTATGCCTGTAGTATGCATCAATATAGGCAAACCTGGCTAATCTGTTTTTGTCTGGCATTGGGCTTTAACCAATTAAGTCATTTTATTTCATGTCTGTCAGAATTTATTTTTAATTTGAAAAAATTCTAAATTTTGTGAACAAAATTACATAAATATTACAGCAGAGATATATTCGCACTATATTTCTAGCTACATGTAAAGTGTTATTCCAGGTACTCTAATACTTTCAAAATTATAGCAGATCCAAAAATATTATAGTATATTTTTGGAAGAAAAATGTCCGTTATAGCTGATTTACGAACTCGTGCAAGATATTAAAAAAGTGAAGATATTTGCCAAGTTTAGTTCAAATCAGCTAAGTATTTTTAGATTTATTTACTATATATATATATATATATATATATATATATATATATATATATATATATATATATATATATATATATATATATATATAAAACCTTGGATATAGGTTGCTCGTTACCTCTCTGTTAGTGAATTTTCGTTAAGAAACACAATACATTGCTATAGGTGACTACAAAATAGAAAAGTGAAACATATCTTGACAAACATTTATTTTTCACAAAGATTCTCTAAAAAATATTTGCAATGAAAATTGTCCAGAATTTTATTGAATGGTTAGTTACAAAAAAGCTTCACTTGCCTAACATGCCTTAGAATAAGTACACTTGGAGAACCCAAATCACCACAACACATTTAAAAAAGCCCTGACGATCGCTTCACTAACCAAGTTAGCGTCATCAGAGGATGAAAAACTCTAACTACTTTAAAACCTAACATCACCTTATATACCGTATCTTAGGTAAAGAGACCGAACTGAGATGGGAAACTAATCGCTGGCAAATTTTGCAGTGTATTGTATTTTTATCGCCGGGCGAGGTCTTTGCACTGTCCCTACTAACTTATCTAAAAGGTGTCCATCTCTAGTAATTTTTAAAAGTTCAACGACAACTAAATTAACATAGTTTCCTTTGGCGGAACAATCTGTATTCTTATGTTATCTTGAGGACGTGTTGAAACGTGGAAATTTTATTTCACGAAGCAATCGATCAGGTGACTCGTAATCGGCGGTGGTGAAACGTTCATACATTTTTTGTTGTAACTATATCAACATACCCATAATCATAACCATAACATAAAAACAGATAAAGCTTACAACATATGCTCAAAAACGTTACCATTTGTGACAATGCACATTACAAGAATCTACTATAGCGGAAAAACTATCAAAAATTGTATTAACTGGGTTCTATTGGCTCATCATACACCATGTCTGTCAATAAATCCCACAGGAGGAAATCGTTTGGTGTTAAATCTGGCGAATGCGCTGGCTACTAGATAGAGCCATTAGTCGCGATTCGTTTTCCAGGTAAAGTACTATTCAAGTACTCCGTGACTGAAGCCGCATTATGGACAGGTGCCCTCATTAACGTTGCCACCAGATTGTACACCATTTTACTAAATGGACCTCCCCTAACAAGCTAAGAATATCGTATTTCAGAAACTATAGATAACGTTCCCCTGTTAGTGATCGTTCCAAAAAAAAAAAGGGCATCAATCAAAAAGCCGTTTAAAATGTCACACCAAACATTGACTGCGAACTCATTTTGATCGCCTGTTACCTTTGCCAATCTAGGATACCTGCGAAACCAGTAATGGCAATATGTTTGATGACGAAGCGGTTATTCTGGAAATGGCTTTCGTGAACACATATAATTTTATTTAAAAAATCGTTGCCGGTCTTTACCATAATACAGATTCCTTGTATAAAGTTTAATGTACTCTCAGAATCTCCAGGACGTAAATGATGCACTAAGTGTACTTTATATGGGTGGAACTTATTTTTCTTCAGTTCAGGTGACATATTTCTGATTGTGCGGATTACTTTCTCCAAGCTGTATCACTTCCGCTGAACATTGCTTCCTAGTGACAACACTTACACGATCTCGTTTTGACTGATTAAATGTTCCGTATGCAATCAGATTAATTTTCAAATTTTGAAATGCTTTGCGATCCGGAGTCGTCTTATTCGGGTGTCTCATCCAATACAATTGTACAGCTGCACTGGCGTCTTTTACGCTTTCCATACTTAATAAATCATGTTCTATTTTCCTTCGTTTGTGATTTAAACAAAATAATTAAGTACTTTTTACTTGAAAAAGTGTAATAAAATGTGTTGTTGGCAGTTTACATTTCTGACGTCACCGAGAAATTTAGTTGTAAGCCTACTACAGGCAATTGCGAGTTAGATCAGATGGATATGAGTAATGTAGTGTAAGTATGCAGCTCTAACGTGGAGTCAATCAACGGCAAAACGTTGAGAATTTCTAAACTAGATATTCTTAGCTTAAACACTTGAGAAGTCCTTTTTTATTTTGTTTTGTGTGCAATAAATAGTAAATTGCAGAATCTAATGACTAAAATTATTCTACACCAGGACCACCTATAAATTACGTTTAATGCACTCTGCTAAAGCTTTTAAACAAAAGTCATAGTTGACCTAGGTCGTTAAGTTTTCATGGTATAAAAAAAGGATTTTTCGTCCCCAACTTTTAATCTCCCAAAGTTTATAATTTTGGATAAAACAAAAACTGCTTAGAGATAACAAAATAACTGACAAAATACTTTTTAGCGTTCCTGCCATGAAATAATTTCTTTCAGCACCAGCGCCACCTATAATCTGCATATGATATATCTACGTTAGACTGCTAAACGTAGCCACCCATGGCCACAGTCTTTTTTTTTCATAAAGTTTAAAAACTCCTACTCGTTATTAAGATATGTGGCCGGGGCTTTACGTGAATCATCCTGTAGTTTACAAGCTGGCTAACAACGATTCGTTGGTGTTGTTCGTAAAACTCTATATTGTTTATCTAATATTTCTCTCGATTATTTTTGAAATGAAACCAGCGATACTCAGCATACTAATGACATCATTTAATTTTCTGTAAACCTGGTATAAAACTACATAAGTAGAGTATAATAATTTCATTAATAAGGTTGTAACAGGTGAGACGTGAGGTTATAGGAGAACTGTTCTAAGAGAAGCTAATAGAATGTGTCAGCAGGTGGATGCTTTATAAAGGATCACGGACGCTAATAAAACAGCTCCACGCTTGCTTTCTAGTCTTGCCCTATTTTTCTTACTTTTTCCTTTCCTCGCATTTTGTAATTTATTTTCCGCCTCGAAGATATAAAACCTGCACTTAGGTCTTAAAGTTTAGACTTCATTACCAGATGGAGTTTCTGTAAATTAGCTATTTAAATTTTTAGTTACATTTGATAACAAGATAAGGCTAACAAAAAAAGATATCTCACGTCGCGGATGCTGATTCAACTTGGCGAAAAAGTTTTGTTCGCGATAATTTTAATTATAAAAGATATAATCTTGGACTTTGGCTACAAATTAAAAGCAAGTTACAGTATAATTTACGGTATCCTTTCATTTTGTGATAAATAGTCAAGATTATGACTAGGATTGCCTATAAGGTAAAGAGTAAAGTTACAATTAAATTAAAGGCGGTGTGTTGCGTATAAAAACAATAGATTTTATGAAAATTAAATACTAAGTCAAGATTGGAACCTGCGAAGAGCACTGATAAGTATACTTGGAGAACCTAAACACATCTTTTAAAAACCTGACGATCGTTTCACTAATAACCTGACCTGACCTGACCTGACCTGACGATCGTTTCACTAATAAAGCTAGCGTCATCAGAGGATAAAAAATTCCATACTCTTAACTACTAAACGTTGCATTTATATTATGTGTAAGGTTAAACATCAACCCCCGAGAGAGAGAGAGAGAGAGAGAGAGAGAGAGAGAGAGAGAGAGAGAGAGAGAGAGAGAGAGAGGAATCACTAACATACATTCTACGTTTATATTTTAATTGCCGGAAGTTCTTTTTAAAATCCTGTTATAGCTGTTACTATTGAGTTTCGGCATGTCTTTTATATCGAAGTGGTAGTGATGGAGCTCGGTTTACGCAAATTTTGTTGTTTATGGCCTTATAGATATAAATACTTTCGTAGGCGTCTAACTTCACCAGTTGTCTGACATTTTTGATAATCTGCAGGTTTTCTTTATCTATGTGGTGATTATTATCCCAAATATGTTGGGCCACGCATGACTTGTCTATACTGCTGTATCTCAGCTGTGCCAGATGTTCCTTAAATCTGGTTACTTATCCAAACTGAAACCAGAATATCCAAAAAATTGATATATGCAATCTCTCTCACGACTTTTTTTAAATGTAGCGCAACTGAAGACCCCGGGGGATTGCTGATCATCTTCAATAAGTTGACTAGACATTATTGTGTTTCATATATTTAATTTAAAGGAAGAGTTTCTACGAAATGAGTTATAGTTATAAAATATGAAACAGCCAAATGGAATAAATTCAGTGTCTCAATTATTGTGCATACTTATAAAAAAATCCCAAGAGATACCAGTTTAAGATTATAAAAGTTCTGGACGCAGCAAGTGCGTTATGGTGGCGAATTTTCATTAAATGCTTCAAATTTGAATAACGCGATTTTCTGTAAACCTAGAAAGTTGAATTTTGGTGTGTAGCTTACTACACAATGTAACATATCCACCAGATTTCAACAGAATAGCTTTTTGATTTTTAGAGATAAACATTTTTTTCCAAACAAAACTGAAAATTTGCCCCGGAAAAATCTTGTACGGTGTTCATGGATAACGAACTCATCCAAGCTATTAATAAAAGAAAGATACTTGCCGAGTTTGTACAAAATCTGTTAATTGCTTTTTGATTTATCAGTTATATATATATATATATATATATATATATATATATATATATATATATATATATATATATATATATATACATATATACATAAACATATAAAATTAAAACTGACCCCTGATATGGGTTCTAGGGGCCCTTGTTCGCGCTCATTAGAAAATTTGTCACCACTGTCTGTTAGTGAATTTTTTAAAAATAAAAATTCACTAAAAATAACATCCCGCGACGTAAAAATTTTACCACCACATGCAACCTCTTCGAGTAACAGTTGCAACCCCCAAGTTTTCATATAGGGAGTAGGGGCTTATGATACCTCATTTGCAAGACCTCTTTATTCTCTATTCAAAATTTCTATGGTTTTATAATTTAGTGCAAAAATTAACAGTCAAACCAAAAAAAATCTGATTGACAAATTTCGCTACAACACACTAAAAAATTAATAACTAGTCACGTTTTAATTTTGATAATAAGACGAAACAAAACAAATTCTGGACGCAGCAAGTGCCTTGTGATAGAGAATTTTCATTAAATGCTTCAAATTTGTGTAAGTCAATTTCTATAAACCTAGAAAGTTTAATTTTAATACGTAGCAAGGTTTTTGCGAGCGCTATTATTTAAGAGACAATTTTTTTTAGGAAAAATCTTTTTTTTTAAGAAAAACTGGTCCAATAGGGCTAGCTGACGAACTTATCCAAGCTATTAATAAAATAAAGCTTCTTGCCCAGTTTAATTAAAGTCGGTTAATAACTTTTTAAGTTATCGGTTTGATACATACATACATACACACACACACTCATATATATATAATATATATATATATATATATATATATATATAAACATATATATATATATATATATATATATATATATATATATATATATATATATATATATATATATATATATATATATATATATGAACATATAAAAATTCAAACCGACCTTAGTTTCGGGTTCTACGGGCCCAAATTCGCGCTCATTTGAAAAAAATGTTTGCAAAGTCGCACCACCGATACCTCTCTATTAGCAAATTTTTTTGATAAAAATTCTCTAAAACACATTAACGATAAGTAGAATATATTGAATACGCATGCTTTGAATGCCTTAGAATCGTAAATAAAAATGTTCTCTAACGTTTATTAACCTGTGAGGGGTGACGTAACCTAACCTGCTTGACAGACCTAATCGCAATTGTTCTTCTTCTTAAGACAGTTAAATTGCGTCCTTTAGTTTTCCTTACCATACCTTTTACATATATTCAACAGAAGAAGTTTAACAAAGTAATATCAGGTGATCATGCTGGCCGTTCTAAAGACTCTCTGCACTCATCAGAAAACAAAATATTTTCAGTTGGACAACATTGTTATCTAACATTAGTTCACAAAATACGCTCTTCTATCAAAATTTTCTTCCATGAGTTTCTGAGTTTGTATTAATTTATAGGGTTCCATTTCATTTTCTTGGAAAATTCCAATAATGGATGAATTGCTAACATCTAATGTTGTGACTGCTGGTTGACTCGAAGTATGTGGGTTTTTCTCAAACTCAAGCATCACATCCACTTAGGTTGCATTAGAAAGTTTCTTAGTATCTGCCTTACATGTCTTAACTTCCAAAATTGCTTCTTGGTCTTAATAATCGGTTATTTTTTGTTAAAATAGGCGAGCAACTTCTATCTGTGATCTTGTGTTATCTTCTTAACTAACCATCTGCAGATTTCTTATTTTATGAATTTTTGTAAATAAACCATGTTTCTGAAATCCAGTTAACAAACAACAGTTTTGAGCAAAAGTAACATTGTCAACTATGAAGAATTGTTTCTAATTAATGTCGTCCAAAAAGGACATTGAAATTGTTTTTGCTTGCTTTCTCATCAGCAAGTATGAAACGCGAGTAGTTATACATTTTTTAGTGTGTGGTTGCAAAGTTCGTTAATGAGATGAATTTCTTTTTTCTCTGTAAATTTTTTAATAAATTTTAAGACCATAGCATTTTTGAGTAGAGAATCAAGGAATCTTCCAAATAACGTATCACAAGCCCCTACATCTCATTAAAAAAAACCGTGTGTTTCCCTCTATCTCGAAGGAAGTTGAATGTAGGGGTAAAATTGTCACGTTGGAGGATATCATTATTTAATCAAAATTGACGTGTATCCTTTTTTTTATATAAATATGCCCAATTACTGAGATACTGAATTTATTATATTTGATTGTTCCACGCTGTATATGTGTACATTTGTTATTGATTTAAATATACAACCTGTCTTACAGAAAAGCTTAACTTGTGCATGTAGATAACATAGTTTTAAACGTCTTCCAAAAGTCCAACTGTCAAACGGTTTTATTCTGTCACTTTCCAAAATTCCGCTCTCAATTTTCTCTAACCTGCAATCTCAATTCACTCCAACATTTCCACTTTAGCTGTTCACGTTTAGGTTTATTTCGGTATAAAAATAATTACTTTTCTGCAACCAGATCTTCCCAAATATTGTAATCCTTCCAGCATAAAAGAATGGACATTGGCTTGCAACTTTGCTTGTTTATCTCTAAAGATTTCAAAAAGTCAAGTTTGCGCTTGTGATTAGAAAAATATAAGAATTCCATGCGGTTACTTGTTGTTAGCTTATGCTGTGTATCTATATCAAAAATATTTTTTTTCGAATTTTTGTTTAATGGTTCAAATTTGAATAATTCAATTTTATACTAACCTAGAAAGTTTAATTTTGGTATATAGTAAGGTATTTACTGGGGGAACACATCTTCTAAATTTAATTAAAATAACTAGTTATTTTTGACATACAATTTTTTTTCAGAAAAATCATTTTTTTCTTTAGAAAAACTGGTACGGTCGGGTTGGCTAACGAAGTTGTTCGCGGTATTAACAAAATGAAGCTATGTTCTAAGTTTTGTTTAAAGCAGTTTTGCATTTGTTGAATTCTGTCTCGGATACACACACACACACACACACACACACACACACACACACACACACACACACACACACACACACACACACACACACACACATATATATATATATATATATATATATATATATATATATATATATATATATATATATATATATATATATATATATATATATATATATATATATATATGCATGAGCATAAGTCTCACCATCGATACATCTCTATCAGCGAATTTTTTTAAATAAAAATTCGGTAATAATAATAACAATAATAGTTTTTGCATGGTTATTGCTTCAGTTTTGCAGTTCCACCTTACTTACATACATTACTTGTATTTTCGTCATAATGATTAGTGTGTTTGTGTGTGTGTGTGTGTCTGTGTGTCCAACCGATAACTCGAAAAGTTATTAACCAATTTTAATGAAACTCGGCAAGAATCCTTCTTTCATTAATAGCTTAAACGAGTTCGTTAGCCAGCCTTATCGGACTAGTTTCTCTAAAAATAAATTTATTCTTTACAAAAAAAAAACAATTATTTTCTGAAAAAATAACAACGTTACTTTGATGAAATTTGGTTTATATGTTGCCCTCGTATATACCTTACTACATGCCAAAACTCAACTTTCTCAGTTTATAGAAAAACTAGTTATTAAAATTAGAAGCGTTTAATAAAAAATCGCTACCATAACGCACTTGCTGCGTCCTGAATTTTTTTAGTATTATGCTTAAGAATGGTAGAAGTTAGGTCATAAAGCATCTGGTTATACAGAATGTTTTATAATTGAATGCTGATCCTTAAGGGTGATACTCCTTGGAGGATTTTAAGATAAATTTTTTATATGAACAGACATCTGCAACCGCTTCATTTCTGAGATACAGCGTGTTAAAATTTGGGAAACAAATCTGTTCCTCAATATCTCTAAAACCGCTCTGTATATATTTTTAAATTTTCATCAGTGGCATCCCTGTTAACATACCCTGCAATATTTTTAATCGAAAAAATGATATGCTACTGGTTTTTTTTTCAAATTAAATATTGTTTTTATAATTGCCCTCTATCTTCCCATAAAAATGGTCTCTTGACTTTCTATCATTCGGCAAGCAGTTTTAGATTTAAAACAAATGCATTCAATTGCTTGCCCCTATGAAATTTATTCTTTTAGTTTCAATGTCACAGTTTGTGGTAACCAAAGCATCTAGCTAGATTTTTACATTTTATAGTAACTATTATAAGGTTTGTGCAATACACACGTACATATATTTTTATGCGTCCTTTGCATCTACCAAAATTGAAAAAAAATATGCATATGGTTTTAGAGATATTGACGAAAAAAATTAGTTTTTTCAAATTCACCTATCTCACAAATAAATTGGTTGTGTACATATGAAGAATTTTTGTTCAAATTATCCAAGGATTATCACCCTTAAAGTTCAGCATTCATTTATAAAATGACCTGTAAGTACGCGTATAAATTATGACAACAATACAAAATATGAAATTAAGTAAATTTGATTACCTTGATATATCAAAATTCAAGCTGTCAATGTCAGAAGGTGCTTTTTGGAGACAATAATGTTTAGAACCTATCTTAGACCAAACTGCATCAGAGGCAATCACAAGTTTAGAACTTATTTACCATATTGTACAAGTAACTCAATAAATAATATTGTTATTGTTATTAAAAAAGACACAATATTATGTAGTTATTTAAAACGTTTTTATGAAAATCCACTACCAAAGCGCACTTGCTGCGCCTAGACTTGTTATAATTTTAACTTCTGATAAAAAATTAAAAGCTGTGATGAGAAATTGCCCATAAGTTTTGATATTTAATATTTTTAGACATACTGGAAAATCATGTATGAAATTTAAAATAAAGTAATCCAATTTTAGGGATTATGAGTTTAAATCTCCACGTTTGTGAGTTTATGGCGCTATAAAAGAATTCATAAAATTCCAGTGGCTTCTCAGAATGTCAATGCGTAAAAAATAACTTTTATGACTTTTCGGTGGAAGATACGTAATACCATTTGCTTGTAGATTTTAGTTGAATCAAATAGAATTGTACGCTCTTCAAATCCAAAGGAGTCTAATTTTTATATATTTAGAAAAACTTGTGTTAAGTTTTAGTTGTTAACATAATGACGAATCAGTTATCTGTTGGGTCATCAGGAATAAGAGTTGGGGGTAAAATCTAAAACATCATCTGCTATTCAAATAACGTGACCACTCATGCAACAATTTTAAGTTTCTTAGGAAGTGCTGAGACGATTTTACTAAATATACAAAAACTGTGCTTTAAAAATTGACACAGTTGAAGCCAGGATACCTGCTACTTATTACTAAGAAAGGTTTTTACTTTTAGTAACTAGGTTGATCAAGTCAGTTCAGGCGGTACTCTAGCTCGGAATTTAATTCCATTAGCCACAGAAATTTTGAATAAATAAATAAATTAATTAATTAGTTTTGAATTATTGCTGTTTGATACTGGTGATACACGGTCATTCTAAAAATTAGACTTAACATACTTTATATTTTTTCCATCTACTAGCTATACGACAATAGGCATGGATGCAAAATGAAAATGTTTTGTATCCTCCTACTATGTCGAAAATCATAACTATTGGACAATTGATAGTCCCTTTATTAATCTTATTTTTAAAGGGGTAGACATTGATCCAATCCAATCCATAGCAGGTGGTAGTGGAATCTTCCTTTATGTAATAGTAAAGGATTTTTTCACGCCCGAGGAGGTACCACCCCATACATCAAGGGGCCGGTGAAGTCCCAACGGACGTTTCCGGTTCTGGTGTATGAGTCGGTTTCCCTTATAAGCAAAAATGATGATGGCTCCTCCTTGTATAAAATATTCCGGAGGCAAAATACCCCTCCATTCGGATCTCCGGGAGAGGGGTGTACAGGGGGTGCCAACATCAAGATTTAACATATCCTTTTCGAATATATGTGGCCTAAATTCTAACCTGAACTCCGTCCACCATTTCCTCCAGGCTAACAGGCCCCAACTCCTCTTCCTCACCGAAACCCAAATCAGTGCCAAAACAGCCACTAATCACCTTAATTTCCCGGGGTATGAGCTCCTTACTGCCTTTAGATTGCATGGAGGCGTGTGCGCATACGTCCGTAGCAATCTACCCTGCACCAGACTTCCCAATTTAGAAGCTGGAAGAAAAGACATACTATGGATAAAACTCTCTCTCAGGGCTGCAACTAAATTTATCTGTTGCATTTACCGGTCACCTTCTGACAACAACTTTGTCCAGCTCTTTGACTACCTTTCTGAAAAAACCGACTATCTGATTTCTGAATATCCTTCCTCCGAGGTCACTATTCTTGGCGACTTCAATGTCCATAATAAGGAATGGCTAGGATCTTCAAAAACCGATCCACAAGGGAGAGCAGCGGAGGCCTTTGCAGTCAGCAATTCTTTGGCCAATATGGTACAGCAACCTACTTACTTTCCTCGTATCCCAACACACAGCTCAAATCCCTTGGATCTCCTTCTTAGTACAAATCCTGAATGCTATAAGATATCAGTCACCGCCCCCCTTGGTCGCTCAGACCACGGCATGGTCACTGCTTTCTGTGCAATGCAACCCGAGGTCACACAGTCATCACACCCACGTATCGTTTGGCACTACAACTCCGCAAACTGGGACGAAATGCGGGATTACTTTTCCTCATTTCCATGGGCGTCTGTCTGCTTCTCTCATCCTGACCCCTCTGATATCTCACAAAACGTCACCGAAATTATCCAAGCTGGCATGGAATTATTTATTCCACGTACACAGAAAACCTCTTCAGCCACTCAAAAGCCCTGGTTCTCTAAATCCTGTGACAAGGCCAGACTTGAAAATGTCAAAGCTCACAAAACGCTTCTACACAATCCCAGTCAAGAAAATCGTCAAGCATTCAACGACGCAAGAAACCGCTATGTCCGCATTCTTTCTGAGGCAAAAAACTCGTTTAATAACCACATCAAAAACAAAGTCCTCTCAAGCTCCAACGGCGGCAAACCCTTCTGGACTCTTGCTAAGTCTATTGGGAATAATTTCTGCAAGAGCACGTTCCCACCTCTTGTCTCAGGTGATGAAATTGTTTCTACCGCCCTGGGCAAGGCTGAACTTTTTGCTTCGTTGTTCGCCGGAAATTCTACTCTCAACCCACCTCCAAATGTTCAACCACCAACAGTCCCCAATGTCGCGCATAAAATGACTGATATCATTTTCCAAACTAAAAAGGTACGAAAGATGCTCTCTTCTCTTAATACCAGGAAAGCCTCTGGCCTTGACGAGATCCCAGCAATTGTTCTCAAAAAATGCGCACCAGAACTTGCTCCTGTCCTGACTCGTCTGTTTCAGATATCTTACAATAAAGGCATATTTCCTAGTAACTGGAAAACTGCTCGAGTACAACCCATCCCCAAGAAAGGATCCAAAGCGCTTCCTAGCAACTACAGGCCTATTTCTCTTCTTTCAGTCATCTCTAAAGTGATGGAAAAGTATATAAACACCGAAATACTAAAATTCCTTGAAAAACACAGTCTAATCCACGACAGGCAGTACGGATTCCGTCAGCGCAGATCGACTGCCGACCTCCTTTCCTTTGTCACCCATTCTTGGAACAAGTCTATGGAACAACACGGTGAATCCCAGATTGTTGCTCTAGACATATCCAAAGCATTCGACCAGGTCTGGCACGCAGCGCTGCTTAATAAACTTCCGGCCTATGGCCTACCACCAAAACTCTGTACCTGGACAGCAAATTTCCTCTCCAACAGGAGCATATCTGTTGTTGTGGATGGCCATTCCTCTAAACTGTATCCAATTAATGCAGGAGTTCCTCAAGGTTCAGCTTTAGCCCCTACTTTGTTTCTTCTCCACATCAATGACCTCCTCTCTAGCACATCCAACCCAGTTCACAGTTACGCGGACGACAGCACCCTCCACTCAAACATACAATATTCTAAGCCTGTCTCTTTAGCCCAATTAGATGAGGATCGCAGACTCATGGAGGGTTCTGTCTCCGTAGACCTCCAAAAAATATTAGACTGGGGAAGTAGAAATCTTGTACAATTCAACCCCACCAAAACTAAGTCTTGCTTTCTTTCTCACAAGAGATACAGCAGCCCTAGACCCATCACAATGAACAACCAAGTTATTCAAAGTAATGAGTCCTTTTCTCTTGTTGGCATTACTGTGGATCGAAATCTTAATTGGCACCAACATGTTACATCAACTGCAGAAGCGGCTGCTAAGAAATTGGGTTTCCTCTTCCGGGCTCGCAAATTCTTTTCACCAACTAATCTCTATACCTTATACACTTCACAAATAAGGCCAAACCTCGAATACTGCTCCCACATCTGGGGTGCAGCTGCCGCTTCTACACTCGCTATCCTGGACTCCATTCAAAAGAGAGCTATACGTCTCATCGGTGACCCTACCCTCACCCAAAGGCTTCCATCCCTTGCCCACCGACGTGCCGTTGGTGACCTCTCTCTCTTTTATAGATATCTGCACGGGCACTGCTCAGAGGAGCTTTCCTCCATAATTCCCCCACCTGCTGCCCCCAGCAGATCTACCAGGGGAACAGAGCGAATGCACCCTTTTAACGTCCAGGTCACCAGACATAGAACATCTTGTTATGCCCGCTCTTTTGTCCCGAGGACTTCCAAGTTGTGGAATTCCTTGCCGGCACATGTTTTTCCTTCTCCTCCGAACCTCCAAACCTTTAAGTCCAGAATTAACAAGCTGCCTCTTTCCTCCTTGTCAACACCCACGGTACGATAGTATTTAGGCTGTAAGCCCTCGTGGTGTGTTGTTGACATAAAAAAAAAAAAAAAAATATATAGATAAAAATATACATTTTATTAACTCATTATACAGGGTGTATTTAAATGAAGGCGCACGAACGATATCAGAGATTACTTTGGTGAAAATAAATTTGTTTAAGCTAACATACCTATATCCTATATCCCAAGTTGCATAATAAAAGAGATACAGGGCGTCAAAGTGACAAATAAAAATGGATTTTCCTTAATAATTTTTAAAGATTTAGAAGACATGTTTCAAATTTTATAGCGAGACATTTTTTCAGGGTTGAAAAAATAATATAATAATCATTTATGAATGTCGCGTACGGGACACCCTCTACAGGCGATGTTATGCATTAATATAGATTAGATTTTTTCTCAGCCTTCGTATATATCTTTTAGTAACAAAATATGAAATATTTGACGTTTTGGAGCGAAAAAGGTATAATTATTAAAAACGGTTTAGGTCAATCGTTGGGGAGATATTTCTGATTATATAAACGACTATTTCCAATTTATACCTCCAGGAATATTACAGTCGAAAACGGACTTTTTTCTTAAGAAATTCAGATATGCTATGAAGCAATGGCTTAATATCATAGCTGCATTTTCAAATCATGTGTCTAAGCGTGTCCACAAATTTTCATTAGCCCTTTAGTTTTCTGAAAAAGAAAAAACCAAACCTTTTACTTTTTTGCACTTAAAAAATAACTATTGAAATCATGCTGCTATGGCGACTTAACAGCAAAGCGGTCAAGTACACACTTGTTTAAGTTGGATAATTTGGGTCTTTACTTTCCATCCAAAATGTATTTTCTTACGTATGAAGATATTATTTGAACTCTACATTAAAGAAATCTGTTTTGCGATAATAACAGAAAAACTCTGGGAGCAGCAAGGGCGTTATGGAAGTTAATTTTAATAAAAATGTTTTTAATTACAAATATATCGCTCTAATGCGAGCAGGCATCAATTTGGTTACCGGTATAACCTATATAGTAGGAACAATGTACCATATTTTATCAAAATAATTATTTGAAAATGTACAAAAAATTTCCGAAAATAAACTTTAAATGTTTCTGAGAAAACTGGTATCCTAGCCAATGAACCTTAGGTTAATAGCAAATTGAGTTATTGAAATTCGAAACATTTAATGAAAATTCGCAACCAAAACGCCCTTGCTGCGTTCATACAGAAATTTTCCGAAAATAAAGTTGAATATTGGTTTCCTAACCAACAAAACTTATGTTAAGAGCAAACTGAGTTATTGAAATTTGAAGGATTTAATGAAATCTTGCTACCACAACGCACTTACTGCGTCCAGATTTTTTCTTACAAACATGCATAATATTTCGATAAAAAATGCTAAAATGCAGTAACGAATTTGTTCTACGAAAATTAGCTAAAAATTATAGACCGTTAAACCATAAACGTCACTAAACCTACAGCGAAAGCATGAACTTAACTAAACCGACAGTCAAAGAATCAGAGAAAGGGTCTATTTGAAATGAATTTTATGTAAATATTTTAGGAAAATGAAGGGCAATGACGGTTAAATCTGAAACCTAAGGGTTCGCAGAACACTCTTCTTGCAACATTTTCTTTTCACAATCCGTATTTGTTTCACGTTCTTTGCCTAAACATTGCAAATTTTGACGTTTTAAATTGCGAGTTTGACGTTTTAAATTGCGAGTTTGACGTTTTGAGGAAAACTCCAAAATTTGTTGCTTTAGCTGCCCGTAACTTTTTTGTCTTTAAACTTAGAGACCTAAATTTTGGTACATGGTTCACTCTTTATAATACAAATACGGGCACCACATTTGGTTGACCTCACTTTGTTATTTCCGGAAATATCAATTTTTTTAGAAATAAAACTGAAAATTTTCCGGGAAAACCTGGTCCGACTTTCCTGGCCAACGAACTTGTCCAAGCCACTTGCAAAAGGAAGGTACTCACCAAATTTGATCAAGATCGGTATATATATATATATATATATATATATATATATATATATATATATATATATATATATATATATATATATATATATATATATATATATATATATATATATAAACACGGATCTCCCCATTAGTGAATTATTTAGAGAAAATTCACTAAAAAAGAAAATTTGTATCACCAACGGCTTATGGGCCACCCTGTAATTGTAGAAATATTTTTTAAGATGTAGCTAAAGACACCCTATAATTAATGTATACAATTTGTTTCGTATCTTGCATAATGACGGATATATTGAGCTTTAAAGATTTTTTACGAAAATTCGGCAAAAATGATATACCGTTAACGGATAAACTCTATAGCCAACACTAATGCCAAAGCATCAGAGAAAGGGTCTATTTTAAATGAATTTTCTGGGAATATTTTAGTTAAATGAAGGACAATGCTGATTGAAACTAAGACTTCAGGATTTGTAAAACATTATTATTGAGACATTTTCTTTCCATAGCTCATATTAGTTTCAGGTTAATTGCCTAAATATTACCAATTTTGAGGTTTAAAATCGCGACTTTTGACGTTTTGAGGGAAACCCAAATTTATTTTTCTCTAAATGCCTGTAGCTTTTTTGTCCTTTAACCTACCGCGCTAAATTTTGGTAGGTAACTTACCTATAGTGATATAAACTCACGTACCAAATCTCCCTTACTTTGTTAATTCCGGAGATATGTTTTTTTTTCGAAAGAAAACACAAAATTTTCCGGGAAAACCTCGGCGGATTTTCCTGGATAACTCACCAAGTTTTATTAAAATCGGTTCATTATTTTTTTAGTTATAGGTGTGACATATATATATATATATATATATATATATATATATATATATATATATATATATATATATATATATATATATATATATATATATATATATATATAAACATATAAAGTCTGAAACCGACCTCGGATTTGAGTTCCAGGGGTCCAAAATAGCGCTCAATTGAAAAATTTTTTCAAAATTCAAAAGTCGCGATCTCCTCATTAGTGATTTTTTTAAAAGAAAATTCACTTAAACATAATCTTTACAAGATACTTATCTATCCTGTTAGGTAAATCCGCAGCAGTGAATTCTTGCACAGGTTGTTGGTGGTAGGGGTATAAAAGATTATCGTGAGCAGACTTCCAAATTGTTGGATGAGAAACATTCTACTGTGCCGACAATTTCTTTGTACTTGTCTTAGGACTGTCGTGTTAATTGTAAAGGACGACTTTTTCAAGATCTACATTGTGAATCAGACGTCTTCGTTCAGTGCCTTGACGTCAAGGTTGAGTTTGTCCGTTTTCTTTCTATCGTCGCCAAAGTTTTTCTACCTAGGAACGCGGCGATTATGATATCTAGCATGAAAGAATTTTAAGCCAGCGGTACAATTCTTGTAACATTCAAAAAATTCTTGAAACATATCAAAATACTCGGCATTAGTGTAATTTGCCATATTATGCAATTCCAAGGCTCTTTAATATTGAAGTAAAAAGCGAATAAAATCATTTAACAGTTGACAATTTCTTAAACTGACTTTTAATAATTACTAGATCGCTTTGCTATTAAGGCGCCATAGGAGCATGATTTTAGTAGATATTTTTTAGTGGAAAAACTAAAAGATTTTTTTTCAGGAAATTGAAGGCTGAAAATTTTTGGTTACACTTAAACTCATAGTTTTAAAATAGGAATATGCTATGAAGCAATGAGTTCCGAATTTATTAACAAAAAAGTTCGTTTTGGACGTTAACCTTCTTAATTTATAAAATCAAGAATCTTCCCCAACGGTTGACCTAAACGATTTTCAATGAGTTTTTTGTTAAAAAAAGCTCAATATTTCATATTTTAGAGCCTCGGTGGTTCAGTGGTATGAACGTGTTCCTCTGAACTGAGGGCACCAGGTTCAATCCCAGCGTTCTCTTTTCACTTCTTCAGTACATAATGTAACATTAACCGAGGTTCTACAATTGTGTTTGAGCATGCCTGCACTTTCCACCCTTCAGAGGGGACGTAAAGCCGTTGGTCTCGTGTCCATGAGATGTTGGGCACGTTAAAGATCGCTACTCTCCTTACAGAAAGGGACGTGTCCGGCAAAATTTGAAGGATAGTGAGGTGAAACTGCTCCCTGGCGTCGGTGATTGACTATAGTCGCGGAAATGGGGCGACGTTAAAGAACTAAGAAAACTTAATTTTCAGATGTCAACATGACAAGCAGATGCAAATAAGTGAAACACTTCTCAAATATTGGCTAACTCAATCTTTACATCTTGGTACGAATTTTAAAGTATGTCCTAAACTGGCTATAGTTACATTTATTAAAACGCAATTTATTTTTTGTACAACAGAAACCTGAGTTTATTCCTTAAAACATAATTATAAAAATGATATGCACAGCTGCTACTCATATACAGTTATGACTCATGCACACTGAAAAAGCAGATACCAAGAGGTGGAATCATTTAGAATTTGTAACCAGCTTCGGATGTTAAAAGTGTCTTGGAGGGTCCACATTTTTAACGTCCAAGTTCTTACACTTGTGCAGCAGCAAACTGAAACACTTGGGGCATGCACTCCAAATATATAGGTTTATAGTCTGTCAGAAAATTGATAGTGGAAAATTAATCCGTATTCGCCAGGGATGTAGACCGTCCATGTAGCTAACCCTGGCATTTCATTTCCTTCCAGTCTTCTAAGGGTTGCGCCCTTCCATGACCAGAGTAGGGGAACGACCTCCAAAGCCACGACCCACTTGCGCATTAACACACGCCACGATGAGGTATTCTGTTCTATGTGTGCATTTAGCAAGTCATATTTTAAATTCCTTGTTAGGAATTTTTAAGTAGTTTTGCACTAATAAAGGTATTCTTTTCTTTATCTGTTTGCTAGTTTTTTTGCAGCAATCGCATTAACCATATGTCTAACTTAAACTATGCATTTGTTTACTTAGGTAAAAAAATTAAATTTTTGGGGAAAGGATTCTTTTAATGAAATTTGCTACTGCAACATCCTATTCTTATTGTTAAAGGTATGTAAAGATACGGGAAAGATAAATCCGGATGGTCTAGGCCTGTTATTAAAAAAAATGGAAAAGCCCGTAAGAACTCGTGAAACGAAAAAGTCCTGCCGTAGACAGATTAACAGGGGAATTTTAACAAAATTCCGGTGAAAACTAAAAGAAAACCTTTTATAACTGATTGCGAAATGTTATAAATTAAGAGAACTTTCCAGTGAGTTAGCGAAGACTAAAGGTAAAAATAGAATAGCAAGTAAAATTTGGACCTGTCTCGATATAGATCAGTTTGGATTCAAATCCAGTCAAAGTATTAGTAAAGCACTATTGACAGTTAAAACAACATGAAAAAGGGGGCCTTAAAGAAAATATATGGGATCTCTATAGTTATTATACATATTCATGGACAATAATAATAATAATAATAATAATAATAATAATAATAATAATAATAATAATAATAATAATAATAATAATAATAATAATAATAATAATAATTATTATTATTATTATTATTATTATTATTATTATTATTATTATTATTATTATTATTATTATTATAAGCGCTCAGCCAGATGGAATTACCAAGACGGCGCATGAAATGGACTATGGATATGAATTAAACCATTATGCGCATTTACTATAAAGTAACACAAGTCGGACAACAGACGACCGGATATAGGCAACAACTTCACACCGAATTTCTCACAATGTACCCATACATACAGGGGACTCAACAGACAGTAGCGGATCAGTATCGTGTCATACTTAGGAATAACCTTATTCCACAAATGAGACTGAATACCATCAGACAGGAAGTTGAATACGAAATTACTAACATAGCGGTTACGGAAAAGAGCGAGATCCTGTTTGACGGTAGTAATCTGCAACCTATATATACTGAGCAAGAAGAACACATCGAGGGTACGCAACAAAATGAGGTACTCATCGACAAATTGTCCACAGAAATGAGTTGCGCAGTCGCGGAGTATGAACGAACAAATCCTCTTATTAAACCACCATTACCTAGGCTAATGTCATCTAGAAAGCTGGCAATTATATTGGAACTTTTGAACAGAATAATTTTGCCATCGCACCTTCTAGATATCAACACATTGGATCACATACGCACACTAACTTACTGTGCAGAAACCGCAGGAATCAAACTTTAAGCATTAAGATTTCTGATCGAAGGTCCAATCACAGAGACTCACGTCAAAGAGTACCCCTGTGGGAAAAAGATTGATAAGTAGAGGGGAAACACACCCAGCACAAGACACAGTCAACCACACTGTACAAGAGTGTTTGGATACCTTAAAACAGAACATTTCTGTAGATGCAGAACGGCTGAGGAGATATAAACCGAGCAACAATAGGAAGTGCGGCAATACAATGTTTGAACGCTCTGAAAGGACTTTCTACCGCCAGCTTAATTCAGCTAGGTATGCAGCCACCGATACTTTTACAAATAAAGAACAAATTGAAGCGTTTTAGTAAAGTCAACTAGCCACAACAGCCTCCTGCAGTATTGGCGCCAGCTGGGTTAACGAAGAACACAGACTTGTCAGAGTTATGAACAGGTGCATCATGAGCCGTTTACCACAGATCCAGTCGCGGGGGTTATTAAAGAGATTCATAATTGGAAGACACCCGGGCCTGATGGCATCCAAAACTTTTGGCTGAAGAAATTTGGGTGTACACATCATCTATTGGCGGTGTTAATAAATAATGTTATACTTGACCCAAAGATAATGCAATTGTTTTTCACACAAGGAGACACGTATCATCTGCCAAAGGACCAGCATTGTTCTGCAGACACCGGCAGATACCGCCCAATTACTTGTCTTCCGAACCTATATAAGTTGATCACATCCTGCCTTGAGAAACGCATATGTGCTCACTGCGAACGAAACAACATAATTGCGAGGCAGCAAAAAGGGTGTTGGGTTGCAAATAACAGCTAATAACTGATTCTGTTGTGTGCAATCAAGCTTACTATGGGCGAAGAAATCTCTTTGCTGCCTGCGTGGATTATAAAAGGCGTTTGATTAAGTTCCACACGAATGGCTCATAAGTGTGTTGAAGATGCATAAGATCGACACTTACATCCTGAGACTCCTTGAACACACAATGTCTACCTGGAGAACAAAGAGTCAGTTACAGGTGCAAACTGGTGACAACAACGTAACCAGCACGATACCAATTAGAAGAGGTATATTTTAAGGCGACTTGCTAAGCCCATTGTGGTTCTGCCTCGCATTAAATCCACTATCAAACCGCCTCAACTCCACCAGATATGGCATCAGTATCGAAAGCAATGACAAGGAGCAAATGAGGCTAAATCATCTGCTGTAAATGGATGAGCTTACGCTGATGGCCTCCACAAAGAACCACCTAGAACAACTCCTAACAAATATTGGAAGGGCTTTCCAGAGATATTGACATGCAGTTTGGGCTTGAAAAATGTCACACCTTATGTGTAGTCAGAGGGAAAATACAACCAGGTGTATATGAAATGCAAAACGGCCAGCAAATTGCCTCGATGGATCTAAAAGAGTGTTACAAAACCTGGGAATACAGCAAGCGAGGAAAATAAACCACTCGGTAATGAAGAACGATCTGACAAATGATTTTACGAAACGAGTAAAGCAGGTGGTGCGATCACATCTTAACAGCAAGAACCTGACTAAAGCTCTGAATACATATGCATTTTCTGCACTTAGCTACTCATTTGTAATTGTAAATTGGAGTAAAACGGACATCGAAAATCTACAACGGAAGGTGCGAACACTTCTAATAAAATCCAAAAAGCATCACCCCCGTAATGCTACCGAGCGAGTAACCCTACCCAGATACCAAGGTGGAAGAGAATTGTTCGATATTGGTAAACAGTTGGACCAGCAGATAGAGAACCTGCGTACATATTTCAACACCGCTACAATTAAAAGAGTGAAATACAAAGTCACCATCGGACTGATCAGGACAAGCTGCAATCTTGGATACAGAAGCCTCTCCATGGGCGACATGTGAATGAGGTACATGTCGACAATCTGGCGTCGAACTACTGGTTGGTGTCCGGATAGATGTTTCCAGAGACAAAGGGGGTTTTGCTGGCCATACAAGATAAGGTCATTCCAACAACAAACTATCTGAAGTATATAGTTGGAGATAATTCGGCCCAAGATGACAAATGTAGATTTGGGTGTCAGTCATCAGAGACTATCCAACACGTCACCGGAGGATGTCAAGCGTTTGCTGCAACAGAGTATAAAGAGAGGCACGACGCAGTTGCTAAAATACTTCATCCAGACCTGGGTCTGAAACTTGGACTTTTATTTTATATCTTAGTAAGGTGCCCTACTATATATACACTCCAGAGCCTGTTCTGGAGAACTCGGGATCAGGTTAAACTGGGATCGGACCGTACTCACAGACCAACGAGCTACCCACAACAGACCAGATATAATAATAGTGGATAAGTCCTGCAAACAAGTGACGCTGATTGATGACGTCATTCCAAATACTAATAATCTAGAGATAAAGTACAACAAGAAGACCATTAAGTATATAGACCTCGAGATGCAAGTAAAGAGAAAGTGGACGGCAGATGGTGTTCGAGTGATTCCAATAGTCACGTCGTCAACTGATGTGGTTCCTAAGAATCATCGGGAGAACATTAAGATGATAGGCCTTGGAGAATATCTTTATAAGGTTATGGAGAAGGGGGTAATATTTACAACTGCCCACGCCGTGCGGAGATTCCTGGGAAATCAGGATGTGTCGGGTTGTCGTTCAGGGCCCGATAACTTGAAAAGGGCTCCATCTGAGCTGAGTTCCTTTGATATCTGAGATACCTGGGATGAGTGAATGTTCCCCTTTGAGGGAGTGTGAAAGCCCTTGAGGCTAAAGTCGATAATAATAATAATTTATTCAACCCAACAGAGAACTCCAATTACAAGGTTAATTGGAAAAAACTACAGTTTATAGCAAACAAGAAGTAAACAAATAAAGCAACAATGAGTAATAAAAATATATATAAAAACAGAAATTAAGTGAGTAATAAGAATGTTAAACAAAAAATAAAATTATATTAAATAATAGATGAAAAAAATATCACTAACTTACTGACAAATCTCTTCGGCTAGTCAAAATTGACGTATACAATAGGATCAATCTTATTATAATATAAAATGCCAGTTACCAGCGGATATTTACACAGAACATTTGTACGAGCATGCCTATATTATGCAAGTGTCTGAATAATGCGACTAGTGGTGCGAGGAATTTTCAATTTTATTAAAGATAGTTAAGAAGGACAATCCACATATCCACGTAGTATTTTAAAAAGAAAACATACAGTGGCAATTATTCGTCTTGAGTGAAGGGACTGGAAATGAAACCTTTCGAGATACTGGTTTCGAGACCTCTCGGAAGATAAACACCATCAACCTTATAAGACACAAATTTCAGAAACATTCTCTGGATCTAATCAAAACGGGAAATATGAACATTGTAGATGGGTCTCTACACAACAGAGGAGTATTCAAGACAAGAACGAGCCAGAGCAAAAAATAACACCGCTAAGGCCTTGATATTGCTAAAAGATTTAGTATGATGAACAATGAAGCTCAAGAGCTTAAGAGCGCAGGAAGTAACATAGTCTATGTGCTCAATGAAAGAGAGTTTAGAATTAAAACAAACTCCAAGGTCTCTGATGCAAGTTAACCTGTGAAGAACATACTGATCAACAGAGTAATAAAACAAAACCAAATCTCGTTTTAAAGAAAAAGTTAAAATATTACACGTTGAAATATTCAAGGAATGACGATTAATACACAAGGGAGACTAAGGTAAGAAGCAAATAAATAAGAGAAGTTAGAAAAAGATGGGAAATAAATACTACTAAAATGAGTTTTAAAACCAGAAACAATATCTAAAGATGCATCAAGTAAATTACCAGACGGACCAATTATTTTGCCAAGAATTTCAGACTTCTGAGCCTTAGATTTAATGAGAGACCAAAATTGTTTAGGGTCACTAGTAACAAGATCCTCAGATTGCCTTATAGAAAGTATATGCGCATCAGAAATATCATGTTTTACAAGAGTTCTTAATTCTCTGAACAACAGTAAGTCATTAGGATTTTTATGATTTAAATAGTTAAGCCTGTGTTTATTTTTTAATTTAATATTACGAATAATATCCAAAGTGAACCATATGAGATAAATACGTGGGCACATAAAATGCTGACTATAAACTGGAACGGATATATCAAATAATTGGTACAACTTGGAATAAACAGGATCACATGCCTCATCAACACAATCAAACTGACGAAGAAATTGCCAGTCAATGTTAAACAATGAATCATACAAAGCTGGGAATTAGCTTTCCTAAAGTTGTACAGCTTATCTTATAATTCTAATAAAATGAGAAATTTATTGTTTTATTGAAATAAACAGGTAACTTTAAAGTAAGTGCTGGATGGAAACCACAGGCGTCTCGTCATGGGTGGCAGAAACTTGGGGATCGGTTAAAATTAAATCCAGTAGGTGACCCTAGAATTAGTTTTCGTTGCACTGCTGAAGATGCTTGAATAGCAGCCTTGTCTTAGGATCGCTTGATAATTGAGTAACGAACCTCGGAGCGTTAAAGTTGCCTATAATTATTACATTTACTTTCAAAACATTTCCTCTAACATATACAGAAAAGCTTATGGTTATATGTGGAGACACTGGGATGAATGTAGATAACAAAAATGTACACAGACTTAGAGCAGGACCATATTTTACAGCCTATGATGTCAATGAGAGGAAAAGTACTGCGCAGACCAATAGTGTCCAGTATCTCAACATTGAAATTAGAGCTGCGGTACGCCAAAAGTACACCTCCACCATCTAAGCGACCTGCAGCAGTCAGATCTCTGTCACATCTCAGGACTGTATAAGATTCCGGAAACAATTCGGCACTAGCAGCCTCATCAGACAGCCATGTCTCTGAAAGGCATACGATATCGAATTCGTTATCACATATCACACTACAGAATCGATCAAGTTTACCACGTGTAGAGCGCACATTTTGATAATAAATATCTAGAAATCAGTTGGACGTCGGATGTTTAAATTACTAGTGTTAGATTTATAAATAAAGGGAACACCATTTTTAAATCACGTGAGTAAATTAGTCTCGCCTCCATTGATCCTATCGAGGAGTTGCTGCCGCACACCTTTGAAATAGGCTTGCTGTAAGGAAGTAGTCTTGTCAGAACTAAAAACAGCATTTTTAAAGTCGGTGGAATTTTTCAGTGTTCTTAATTTTTCAAGTACAGAAGCAACCAGGTCCTCACTGGGCAGGCGAATCCGCATAGGACGAGATCTTGATGGGTCTCCAGAATCTCTACCCACTAGGGTAGGCCTAAGAGTACACGTCACATCAGTACCAAGTGAAAGAGACTCTAGTAATTTTACAAACTTGTTTTTTGCCATGGTCAGTGTCACAGACGACTGAACCTGAGGAAGATTAAACAACATTAAATTACATTTACATTGTCCCGTTCAGTAATCTCTTGAACTATATCTTCAACAACTTTCGGATCAATTACGGGCTCTTGTTTTGTTGAAACAAATGAAGATTTCAACTCAGCAGCCTTACATTGCTGACAAGTCTAGGAAAAAACGGTTTTCGTTTTCAAAGTTCTGGTTTCAGAACCTGCCAGATCAAGAACAAGTCCCTTGTACCATTATAGTAAAGCAAGCAACACCAGCAAGCGACGACTATGGAGCGACAACAAATACAATCCTATCGCAGAGAGTATAAACAGATATAACGTCGACAACAATGTATATTGCTTTGCAGAGAATTGACGCAGGAAAATATTAATTTCCAAAAGCTTTGATTACCTCACCTAATATATAATATATACGTTAGATTTAGACGCATGGAAACGTAGACGACACTTTTATTATATAGACTGTCACCTTTTAGTATTTTAAACGTACTAAACAGCAAATGAATAGCAGAAATTTAAAAGGGAGGTACTTCTTAAATGCGCAGAATACATACATTTTGACATTTACAAATGTATAAGAGTAGTTTGCTCGGAGACAAAAGGCTTAAAATTGAATGTTTCTGAAATAAAAGTGTTACTGTATGCTGATGATGCAGTACTGTTTAGCGAATCTGAAGGAATAACGCAACGGTGTCAGAGAGGTTAACGATAGTACCAATTAAAAGGTATCTATGTTTGAACGCAGAAAAGACTTCACGAATGGTTCTGGATAGAGAGGGTGGAACAGATAATTTCAGTTTCTTTGTAAGTAATAGTCTAGTATGCATGTGAAAAAAATGTAGATATTTGGGACGTCTGTTTTCAAACCACGGAAGAATAGATGATTAAATACAAGGTAGGGTAAATGCAGGTAAAAAGGTAAAGCGAGCTATCACCACTTTTGCTAGGAGTGAATGTATATCTAAAGAGGCCAAAGTGACTGTATACAATGGCACATGGGCCCGACTGTTCTATATAGGTGCATAAGTTGGGCGTGTCAGGTAACGCATGTAAGAAAATAAAATGCTGCTAGCATGGACTAATTCAGACGAGTGAAAGATAAAGCAAGGAGGGACAAAGTTAGAAATGAATGGGTTCTGAACGAATGTAATGTGAAAAAGTCTATTGAAAGTAAATATGATACCAGCGAGCTCACATAGTTTGGACACATAGAACAAATGGATAATAATACGATGATAAGCGGAATTTATAGAATGCACGTGAATGATAAGAGAGGCCGTGGAAGACCCAAGAAAGCTAAGTCGGATGTTGTCGGCGATACATTAAAGAAAAACAGCAGTTTACGTAATAACAGTTCATGTATACAGAGAACTATGAGGAGAAATACAGGAAGGAAGTTCATGGAGAAATATTGTTGGTAAATGGCATAGGCGTTGTGGTCTGCCTTTATGAGAATGGCATGATTGGTACTGGTAGTAGTAGTAGTACCAGTTTTGTTTATTGTGGTGCGCAGTTGGCGTATCTGCTGAACAAGGTAGTGGCTCCCCTGACCCGCTCTATTATCCAGTGGTACTATCTTTGCGGCATATCTCCACGAGTGTAGAGCTGTCTTTTCTTTTTCTCCTTCCACTTTTCCATACTTCCTCTATCCGCTTTGGGCGACTGGGGGTTCAGGCAATTCAGTTGGTTTTTTCTTTCGCTTCTCCAGTTCTCTTTTATGGTCATAGCTTGTCGGGCCAATTAAATGACCTTTTTCCATGAGCTCTTGTCTTTTAGCATTATTGGTACCATGTCCTCGATATTATGTATTCCTGCAGATTTTAGGGTAGTACTTCTCATCTAGTAGAACTTTGTGCCAACAAAAATGCAGTGTTCTACCGTGTCCTCCTCTCCACAGTAGATACATCTGCTCTCGTTCTCGTCTAACTTTCTCATGCGCTTGGCGTAGGATTTGAAGTATCCGTGGTCAGTAAGTAATTGTGTGAGCCTGAAATTTAGTTCTTTGTGGTCGCATTTCATCCAGTCAGGTATGGAATCAATATTTTTGTTCACTGTCCCTTCGTGGTTTTTTGGGACCATCTTTTGTCCCACTTCCCCATGGTTTGGTTTCTGGCAGCCAGCTCAGCTTTTTCTATTCTCACTTCCCTTGCCTCAGGTAGGAAACCTATTTCCTCCAATAACTAAGGTCAATGGGTACGACGCCTGTCAAAGCCTGAATTATCTGCGTAAAGATGGTACCAAACCCGCACGCCACCCTTAGTAACATTCTGCGCTGCATGCTTTCCATCATCATTTTATATTTTTGTACCTATATTGTTTCAACGCTATACCGGCGGTCCGTACAGTAGAATTGAGTGCACTAATCCGCTGAGCAGTAGCTATTTTGCTGCTATTTGGCTTCCCACTTTGGGGGTTATCCTACTTAGGGCCGATGTTCTCCTTTCAGCCTTTTCTTTTACCATTCATACATGCTGAAAATTGAAGGACTTGCTGATTGCTATGTCTAGATGCATCAGGGTCTTCGCTGGTTTTATTATGGTGTCCTTTACGCGAATCAAAAACTCGTGAAGTAGTATTAGTAGTAGTAGTACTAGTAGTAGTATTAAGGCATTTAAATTTTATTCGGCTTTTGTGGTTAACTTATTTAGTAAAGCTTCATTATGGTTTTTATTATGGTTTATTACCAAAAATTATACAGTATCTCTTTTCAAGAAGTCTTAGGTTTGTACTGTATTATAAAATAAGTTACAAAGTTACGTCCAAAAATGAATTGACTGTCTTAAAACAAGTTCACTAAACTTTAAATTGTGACATATGAAATATATGATTTTTCTACTTTTATTTCTTCCCTGAACGCTTCAACCACTGCCTCTACTACTACCATAGCATGCCTGTTCGCACATTAATTGTTTCACAGAGTTGTAACAAGTATTAGTTCAGAAATTGTCTCCAAGCTGACCACGAACCGGAAAATTAACAAATTTCACCTCTAGTTTACGTCAGCTAGCTACGCCACAAATGTACTTAAGTTCAGAGAACTTCTTTTAAAAAACTTTATTAATCTGAAGCAGGAGTTTACACAACAGAAGCTGGCTATAAACTAAACTAAAATCTAATTATTTTAATGCATAATAATTCCCTATACTATAAATGTTATCTTACAATACTAAGAATCCTAGATGGAATAAACAACACGTGTGCCTTACAATGTGATGACACTGCGTTATAATATAATATAACTCGCGATTAAGCTTGAACTCCAACTTGAGTATCTACATCTCTCTTGTTAGTTTATTTGGGTTGCAAATGGTCACTTAATGTGATACATATTCCTTTTGTTTTGTGGGTTACCCAATTTGCATAAAATAGTGGTTCATAGTAACCACAAATTGTTCAAATGAATGTCCCTTCGTAAATTCAGCCCGACTCTTACATCCCTTTTTTAGTCTGAAAGGACAGTCGGGTGTTAAAAGGTATTTGTAAAACCTCTCGTAATAAACTTGCTGTTTTTAAATTATTAACGAATGAGGGTGCTATTAGGCCCGATGTAAGGAGTTACTTACTATAAAGATCTTTTTTTTATTTTTACAGTTACACAAGTTAATATCACACAATTTCATTTTTATATGTTCATATACTTTGATATAATTTAGTTTACTCACAAATATTTATTTATTTACTTACATATTAAAATATAGAGTGTACATATATACATACATACATACATTATATATATATATATATATATATATATATATATATATATATATATATATATATATATATATATATATATATAGGGTGGCCCATCTAAATCTAGACAAGCTCATCAGACCGGTGACATGAAAATATTTTCCTGAACTCAAGAGGGTTCCTCGCTCTCACGTTCTGTTTGTCCCGGTAAATGCATTAACACCAGCGCATAACGCATAAGAGCTAAACACGGTTTATAATATCTGTCAGTCCATGTTGTAGCAGGGTGGGAGGTGTTTGAGGGAAGATATACATACTCAAACAACATCTGAATATCAAGAAGAATTCCGTGGGGCTTCTCGTGGTCTGGTCTGTCTCACCTTTGCATTATACGCATGTGCAACTTGTCAGCAACGCAACGAAAATCAAAAGTAAAATACCGTTATGTGCTACGCTCGAGTTTTTAAGTCAGCTTACAGTCTGTTAATCTAAGCAAATGCTTTATAACTGTTTCCATTTTTTTAATGTGCCCCTATTTTTTGATTGCAAATGGGCGAACAATATATCGTCAAACAGAATTATGAAAAATTGCTATGTGGTAAATACCGCTTTGATTTCTTGTTAGAGATTTTTAAGGGGAATTTTGCTACCTGACGAAGAAGAAAAAAAGCTGCGACCTATTTCAATACAACGAACCATTGATTGTGAAGTAAAATATTACATAAAGAAAACATTTAAATTCTTTAAGAGATAAATAATACAAATATATTACCCTACTATGTAATTTCGAATGAAGGGTTTCTAAATTTTGTCAGTTGAAAATCAGAAGACGGGTTACTTGTTGAAAGTTGAAATTAACACACAATTTCATAGGCAAACCAAGGAAATATTATGTAGCCGCGACATTTGTAGCTTCAGACGTTTTTTTAATGGTACCACGAAATATAATTGTCGTTGCAAGTGTTTAGCAAACAATTTTTGGATCTGTCGCTCTGCACAGCCAATCAGTACTTAAATATTATATCTAACACCATATTTTAATTTTTTCTCCATATTAAAGATAATTTTTTTTAAATAGTCTCTAACTGGGACTCTAAAATCGATCTTCAAGGTCTATTTAAATTTAAAGAATTAGTTTTAATACTACATCTTACTAACAGTGTACAATTCTTATGAAAATTCACTACTATAACGCACTTGCTGCGTCCCGAAATGTTGTAATATGTACGCTTCTAATACTTGTTGCTTGCCTACGACCAGTTCAGATTAAATATAATCAGCGTTATAGACATTTATTGAAACATAAGCACGACTGAATGCTTAGGTACTTCTCCACACCAATCTAGCATCGCCGCGCTTTAAACACCATAGTATTAACACTGCCCCTTGTATTTAAAAAGATTTAAGACAAGATCGCTTTCAACAATGGTGTATAGGGACGTTCCAATATTAGAATACTGTGTAATAATAGCTTTATCTAATAATGTGATATGCTAGATACTATAAAATATTGTAGTAGGTAAATATTTTAAAAGAAGAAAAGGGTGCTAATTTTGTCAATTACCACCAGACTATATCTTCATCTTAATGTAAAAGGATCTTACAGCTTATTTATGGTTCTTTTAAATTATTTCATCATTTCACCACTTCAGTGGTGTATTTTTGTTTGTAACAGATTCGGTCTGTACAAAAAATAAACTGTACTAGGCCATTCCGGATATTTTCAAACACCAGTACAGGCAAGTAAGGGATAATTCCATTAAATGATTCTATCATCTTGCTATACTAGAAACCATTGTATGCTGCTATATTGGTGTATTAGGAAACACTTTAATATAATTTTGTTTTTTCGGTGTTATTGCTGTAATAGGAGTATGTCGGTAAGATGTTTCTAGTGTATGACAGCGTCACGGCATGATTATGTAAATAATGTAAAATTACTGTACCACGCCCTTCTTTTAGGATAAAGTAAGCCCCCCCCCTATGCGAGGGCAGCGAAAATCAAGGTGACTTAGCTATAACTTCGCTTTAACAATCAGAAAAACAAAATTATGTATACATTCATTTGTAGACTTTCCTCTCTCTTTTTGTCCGAATTTTACGAATTATAACAACAAGTTTTGAACCAAAAAATGAAGAATTTCAGTAAGGTACAATAGTATATTATTTTTTAACCCCTTACTCCATGATTTTTTATTTTTGCTCAGAAACAAATTTAGGTACAAGGATTAAAGTATAAACAACAGGAAAATATTGAAAAAATATTCATTTGGAATTTGAACACAAAATAGTGTGTGTTGTGGCATATATGTCACAACAGGCAGCTACGACGTTTGCACAAAACTATTAGTTATGAAATACACAAAAGCAATTTCTGTCTTTGTTTAATCATAGAACCCTGATCTCCCAAATAGGGAAATCAGTTGTTGGGTCTCGATGCTTCTTAGCCTGCAGGACACACTTGATAATTTAGGCCGGCCTCTTGTTTTAGCAACCGCTTTTTTTTACATAAACATTCAGCAATAGCCAGTTTGAAGTCTACTCAAGCCAATCTATTGTTCTCTGCGTCCGCTAGTCTCCAAAGAATTGAGATTGACACAGGCAAGATCAATTAGGTAAAAAAAATCCACATATACCACTTTTTCGAACGCATTTTTAGTCTGTAGTATCGTAGCATGGAGTCCATAAGGTCCACTCTGCCCATACATTTGTTATAAATGGAAACCGCCTTTGGACACACCTCGATATTAGGAGTACTGCTAAGATAAGTGGATATCATTGTTACAATTTGATTATCATACCAGGAAGTGACAGATACTGAAATATCATCTACAACTGCTACTTTATCGACCGTAGCACCACGACCTATATTCAAGTTCTGTACTCGATTCAACCTCACTGTTGCTAGAGGTAGGCAACCATCCTTTGTCAGATATGTCGTAAGTGATACACTGCTGAACCAATTGTCAAAAAGTATCTTGTAATTTTAATGCCTTGGAACAGTTTGAGTAAGTCGCACAATAACATTAGAACTAAATCCTAAATTAGGAGCGCACTTACAACTATATCATTTTGTGTTCCAGCATAAATTTAATAGTCATATTAGAACCCACTAATGTCACTGAGCACAAAAGCTTTGTATCCCCATTTATGAGATTTCTTGGGGTTATATTGCTTTATTAGTGGTCTTCCTTTTGTGGGTATAATCTGTTCATCCATAGCCAAAAATTCTTCTTTAGGATTATTCAAAAACTGCTAACGTATTTTATATAGTAGATGCCTTATTTTTAACAGCTTATCATGTCCATTATTACCTGGCGGCATATGATTATTATTGTCGTTGAAATGTAGAAATCTCTTTATTTTCTCTTAGGTATTACATGACAGGGCATCAGCAACTAACGAATGCTTCAGAGTTACATTCCAGTTCCTCCTTCTAGCTGGTAAACGTACAACTGACATCTATAGACAGACGCCAATGAACTTCTCTAAATCATTGACTGTCAGAGCAAATGGTTTTGTTGGACATTGTTGGGTAGACTACAGACATTACTGATAGACAATATAGTCAAAATACTCTTCAGTCATAAACAATCTGAAAAATTCAATACGAGAGTCTAATTGAGGTATTTGCAGCGGCAGGCTTTAGCTCCCTAAAAATGCTGTGCCTGCCTCAGAAACATTCAGTTTGTGTTATCTCCATACTAGAGGCTTCTTTCTCCCAGGTTGCATTTTTTTAGTGCCTCACTGAGAGGAATGTCATCTTCCGGATCACTATTACTTTCAAAATCAGTTTCAGGTATCACAATATCATCACCATCTCTGTTCCTGCAATATTCTTCACTGCCATAATCAGATTATGGTGCAAATATAATATGTTATCGATCAGGATCTGATAAGTCATCATCTTCACTATCCTTTGGTATGTCTAGGAGACTTCGCTTATAACCTCCTTAAAACAGTTTTGGATCCATAATACGTAATCACAAAAATAAAAATGTGTTGCTTAAGAACATCCAAGCTAAGTCCATGGCCTAAATGCATATTACGCCATATATGTCACAAATATATTTTTCACAGTAACGTGTATCTACTATGTATAAAATTATTGTTACTTACCTTAATAGCCTATTATTGGGTCGACACTTTCAACCACGATATTTTTAGGCAATAAGTTCACAATATATCTAGAGATATACAGTATGCAAATGTTAGGTTGCATAACAAATGTCAGCTGTTGTTGGCCATTAAAAAATTGTACTGTAACTTTAGCAATTGAATACTATATGTCGCAAATGCGACAGATAACGGTGGGATTTCTGTACGTTAAGAGTCTGTGAGCCACAGAGTATGTTCAATAGCATGAACAAATTATAAGCAAGCGCAAATTGATTTGTGCCATATATGGCACGGTATGCGGTAAGGAGTTAAAGCTTTTATAGCGACATTTTTCATAAAAATGCCTACTTTCAGATGCTCATAGTATTTACGACCGCTAGTGGCAGAGTTAGGAACTTAAAAATATTTACCGCATGTTCTCTTTCTTAGCCACTTTCCTTACCAGAATTATTTTGGCTGATCTTCTGGACCATCTATTCCTGGGATATGGTACCTCTTCACACTTGATGAAACCCACTATATGTATATATATATATATATATATATATATATATATATATATATATATATATATATATATATATATATATATATATATATAGCAAACGATCTGACAAGTGAAGAACAGCAGGAAATGAAGATCTTGAGAAAACATTTTATCCTGGCCAAAGGACAGCACAATACTACGTTTATCAAACGGAATAGGTTGATTGTTGATGGGGAAGCTTATACACCTTATGTGTTAGATAACGAAATAGTGAGAGATAGATAAAATAAAAACTAATTATAAAAGAAAGAGCAACTCCAGTGCCGTTCGGTGACTCAGTTTTCGATGTGTAGCGGGATACAAGTGCTAATGACGTAGTAAAGTCCCTTTTTAAAGATATTTCCAAGGTAGAAAAGAACAGAACAAGGCTATACTCCAGACTGAATTTTTATTAGGTAAAAGCCCAGGGCTATAAAAATTCAGTCTGGAGTATAGCCTTGTTCTGTTCTTTTCTACCTTGGAAATATGTCTAACCCAGACGTTGTGACGTTCAGAAATTACACCTTTTTAAAGAAGCAGGTAAATCTGATGAAGTAGGTGCATATCACCAATTTCTAATCTTAGCAGTGATTCATGTTCTGCAGTTAAAAAAGGGGAAAAGGCTAACATTACACAAAATAGGAATAATATTGTTAGAACCAAGTGAGTAGATGACTGCGTAGTTTAATTTTTGAACAGTCCTTGTAATTTAAAACTGAGATGTGCAAAAATTTTCTTTAATCTAAAACAACATAAACAATAAAGTTTTTTTATGGCCTTTTGCACATTTTAGGTCGTCAGTTGTAGACAGGTTTTCTGATCTGTAAGAATTTATTATTTTTTATTTATGTATACAGCATAGTTTTCAATATAAAGATTTACCATAGATTCCAAATAAATTAGTTAGGGGTAGTATATATTTTATCTATATCTTTACTTAATTTTTGTTGTA
Source organism: Tillus elongatus (assembly GCA_964006375.1). Classification (NCBI taxonomy): domain Eukaryota; kingdom Metazoa; phylum Arthropoda; class Insecta; order Coleoptera; family Cleridae; genus Tillus; species Tillus elongatus. The sequence continues at coordinate 109,749,285 of OZ023265.1, forward strand.
ACAGTTTGTTTCTGAGTGATCGTATCATTGTATTTTATTTGTGCTTTCTTTGTTTGTTGGCTTTATTATCCATGTGTATGTTTAGTTGTTTACTTTCGTGCTGTATATTTGATCTATAGGGTGCTGGCAAGGTCTTGTTTTTTGTTGCCTTTTTGGTTTTATTTTACTTTTCTGTTTTTTGTTGTATATAATGGATCAGTTCATCAGAGATTATCAGGGTGAGGCAGTAGGGACAATACTGGTAAATAGTGTTGGTGATTATAATGATACAATTACATCCTCAGAAATGGGTAGCCTTAATGTTTTTTATATGAACATAAGAAGCCCGCCACAAATTTTTGACGAAGTGCAGGTTCTCTTGAAACAGTTTAAAGAAGATTTGGATGTAATTGTGTTGACTGAAACGTTTAGGGTTTATGACTTGGAGTACCATTAGCTACCAAACTATAGGGCTGTATATAATAACAGTACACTTAACAGAAATCATGGCGTCGTTGTCTACATTCGCGATAACTTTGATTTTCAGTTCTCTGCGGACACGGAAAGATTATACTTGTGAATATTTGAATGTTCTAAGTGCATATGGCTAGAAGTCTTACATTAATGGATATACTGGTATAGAGCAGGTCCTGTATAGACCATATATTTGTGAAGACTACGGAAATCAACACAATAACTTCAATAATATTAGAATCTGATATAACTGATAATTTTCCAGTTATTGTTTGTGTGGTATCCTGAAAATTTTACCGAAGGTATCTTTAACGCGTCCAATATTGCAAAGACGCGGGACCGGCGGCTTTACGCCTCCTCCGAAAGGCGGAAGGTGCAGAAACTTAACTTGCTCAAATACAATGCCAGAACCTCGGTTGATGTTGATTTATTACAGTATGTACTGAGAAAGTGAAAGGAAAACCCTGGGAATCTAACCCAGTACCATTCGGTTCAGAGGCACACGTTCTTACCCCTGGACAACCGAGGCTTCTATAAATTCAGAGTTTAAGATAAAAATAAACAGAGGAATAAGAATTTCTCATTACTTGTATATACTATCCTAAAAACACAGATACATCTTTCTATTTTGATTGATTGCTATTTTCGTAGTAGATCGTTTAGATTAGTCAGAAGATATAAAAGCTGCTTCCGTTTGGCAGGGACATATAATAGTGATCAATTGTTACGTTTACAGAATGCGTGTGTATAGTTGCTAACCCTGGAATCTGACATGAGTGGGAATCTCGGCGGCACCTTGCCAACTCTCTACAAGCGCCTTTCAGTCTACTGGATCTCTAATTTCTCGCTTTCCGCAATCTTATAGAAAGTTGCTTGCTGTTTTCTGAGCAGAATAATGACTGAAAGCCAGCGACAGTAAAATATACAGTGTTGTTTATAAATGACGTGTTTATAAGAAAATTAATTACACGACTGTTGTTTATCAATAGTTGTTACGTTTTGCTATAAAGCAGGAACTGTTTTAGTAGTTTCTGAATAAAAGATAAGATTTGTATAAAACATATATTGATCATTAATAGGGGAGATCAAGCTGTGTTGCCAACCCTAAGAGAAATTACTTATAATATCTTAATAATTAGACTGGGTGAACCCAAATTACCACAACACATTATAAAAACCTGACGATCGTTTCGCTAACCAAGTTAGCGTTATCAGAGGATGAAACATTCTAAATGTTGGTCTACTACAACTGTGTTTATGTTTTGCAGGTACTTGGCCTAGACGTTTGAGGGTGGTTCAAACAAACAAACTTTAATTGTAAATTCCCTCACCTAGTTCTGCTATTTTCATTCTCGGCAAGTTTTTTTTTTTTGTAAGAATTTTTCGTTAACTGCACATAGCCAATAAAATTGTCTATTTTGAAAATATTTGTGTTGAACAGTGCAAAAATATCATCATTTTACAAACATTTGCAAAATGGACGATTTTATTGCAAAATTGGACAATAAATTTGACTTTAAAAAATTTACTAATAAATTGGAAATTAACAATAAACTATCTTTTCTAGATGTAATAGTTATTAAAGATACAGACACTTTAGGATTTGGTGTCCATAGGAAGTGAACCACCACTCTAAGTTACTTTACGAATCGCTCACATCATGCGTTCGCACAAAAAATGGCTACCTGGAATTTTTAAGTAAATATGTTAAAATTTTGCGTTAAGTAAAAGTAGGTGTAGCAAAGAAGAAGGGTATACTAAGAACGTGGCTGAATGTAACGGACCAACTGCTTGCCTGGTGGAAAAATTAATTAACAAAGAAAAAACCAGGAAAATGTAAGCGGAATCAACGACGCTTAGAAAAGAGAATGGGAAAAAACGTACGTTGTTTAGCATTTTTAAGAAAGTCAATTTGTAACTAATATTTTCGACAAAAATACTTTAAAAAATGTGCTAGGTAACCCAAAGAACAAGGATAGTACTGCCAAAATGTCGGGGATCTATAAAATAAATTATACAGTTGCGATAAATACACCAGATCAATTGAAATTATATTTAAAGAACATTTAGCACAAGCACCAATAACCACCATGTAGATAAAGAAAACCTAAAAGTTATCACAAATGTTAGACAACCAGGACATCTTAACGCATTCTAAAGTATATATATATATATATATATATATATATATATATATATATATATATATATATATATATATATATATATATATATATTCTTTTTTTTAATAGTAGTAGTTGGCGCCAATAAGGTCTAACCAAACAAACAGCCTTCCTAAACCGCCACAGCCTCGGAACCTCTTTCACATTACGTCGAGGCTTTGGCTGTCTTCAATTTAATATAACACACATAAATTAAAGCACAACAACACAACATATTGCAACCACATGCACACATTGAATATCACAGTCAATCAACAAAACTATGACCCAAAAAGGAAATTTTCACTTTCTTCTCTGTTTCTCATCTCCTGCTCACCCTCTCCTTAGTCTCGATGATTTTTCAGACCACTGCATATACAGGACTCCTGGGACTACAGCAAGCCGCTCATAATGTATTTTGCATTAAACGTTTGCCTCCTGGCTCGGGCATATTCCTTACGGACGTCCTTTCGCCTTGGCCAGGAAAATATAGTGTTTTCTACATTTTCAACCGTCCCGCAGTAGTTACGAGTCTCCGTATCCCTTCTCCTTCGTTAGTACAGGTACTTTCCAAAACAGCCTTGGCCTGACCTCTTCATGGTTTGTTTTGCTCCAGGCTCTAATGTTTGGGATAATCCTCCGGGTCCAGCGACCGTTTGTGCTGTTTTACTATTTTGCCTGCCATCTGGTCATCAGTTGGGATTTCGCTGTTTCCCGTGTTATACTGCCATATCTTTTTTTCTTTTGGATGAGCAGCTCCACAGGTGGCACTCCTATTTGATCGATTTTTTCGGGATTACTTCGCTTCCCTGTACATTGAATCGGATGGAACCCATTTGGAGTGAGTACGACTGCTTCTGTCTCTTTATGGGCCAGTTAGAGTCGTTTTGCTTTATCCAAGCTAACGCGCTTTTCAGTGCCTTGTTTGCCGTGCTCATCAATAGCTCTTCGGTCTTGACCACCACCACAACGGCCACATCGTCCGCTAGATAAATGGGTCAACAACAATAGACCATTATACGACATTGTAACCATTCAATAGCGCAGCTATAGGAGTCAGCATAATTATCAGATGTACCTTGAAGTCAGTATAGTATAGGACACCTTAGGAACAACAAAGTGAAGTGAAACTCAACAATGAGAAGCTGAGTCAGCAAGACAGCAGGTCAACTCTAAAAGATAATAGAGCGACTACCGAGTTGAAAATATATAAATAGCCAGCCCGCCTTCAGCGAGCTGTTCATTCCGGTTTCTTACATTTTATGCTGCACATAGAGAGCTATATTCTTGTATCACACTTATGTTGATATTTCAATTATTTTAATATTTTTTATATTTTTATCTTAAGAAATCATTTTGTAATAAGTCAATAAATATTTGATTAAAAAATTAATACGTCTTAAACGTAAAGTTAAGTGGCGCAATCGCTTATATCGGTTAGAAAATCAAACAAATATTGATTTTTAAGTGTATCGACACCTAATAACCGAAACCGAGCCAAGCAGACCAAAGTAGAAGTCAAATCAGTAGCCAAGGAGTCAGATGAGATCAGAAGCAGTAATACTTATGTAAGTTGTTTGCTACATCTTTGTTTTCCTATACTTTTATTGATATATTGTATGTCTGATTCCGAAGACGGTGCGCAAAGTTTTAAATTTAAAATATAGGCGTAGTCAAATAAGTATTAGTGATAATTTTGATCTAGAAACACCTATCAGTGAGAATAATTCAGAAAATAAAATGGCAGATCAATTCAAATAATGTTTTCTAAAAGCTATTCCAGAATTCCACGGGCAACCGACCAATGTAGGCAATTTCTTAAAAAGCTGCGACCTGGTTATGAACCAATTTTATGTATCAATTCTATGTAGAGAATGATAATTTATATCTGAATTATTTTCTGTTAAATTTCATACAGTCAAAATTAACAGGGCAAGCTCGTTTAATAATAAATACTAAGTTGATAAATTCGTGGCTATACTTCAGAAACGCTTTCATAGAGAATGTCACGCATTAGCGGGACGATACAGGCCAACTCTCAGAAATGCTAACATTAAACCAGCGTAACGGAGAAGATGCACTAGCTTTCTCGAACTAGTGTAGGCATATAGAACAGTTACTCATATCACACTTAATAGCTAATGAAAACCATGCGGCACTACGAGCGTTAAAGATGAAGATGTCCCAGAGCCAAACACTTAAATCGTTCTTAGGCGCATTATGAAATCCTCTGGACATATTCTTACGGTCTACAAATTCGCAAAGTATAGAGCAAGCACTGAAATTTGTATTTCAGAAAAGAACTTTGACCACCGAGATAAAACGACACATAAACAAAACTTTCATAATAAGAAATATGACGCACAAAACAAACCGTTTACACAAAGAGAAAAAAAAACACAATTCAATAACGTACAATTTCAAAGCCCATTTCAGCCAAATCATCGACCTCTCCAACAACAAATTAATACACAAAATAATCAGAATAATTTCCAAAACCGACAATATTTTTCACAAATTCGTAACCAAAATACTAAGTCAAATCAGCTTAGACTTCCTAATTACAATCCTAATAGCCAAAATAATGACCAATATCCATAGCCGATGTATATTCAAATTCTCGATTTAACCGACAAAACCCTAATTAATTCGGGAGAAATTTTCCACAAACAAACAAAGAACAGTTACATAACAACGAATTTTACGAGACTGAAATAAATAATTACGACTACGAATTAGATAATGGAAAATCGCCAGCAGAATTGTATGTCGAACATAACCAAAATTTTGTTACGGCCGGAACATCCAATCAAGAATCGTAATCGATATAAAAAACTTTAATATATTATGTAGATAGCCGTATATAGAATCATACTATACTGTCACAATACGTAGAAATGTCAAAATTTATGTGCTGGAGAATTCTGGTTTCTTTTTGAGAAAATTTGATAAAAATTCACATCAATATGTAAATAAAAGCAATTATTAATCTTTCTGGCTACTGTGGAAACGTTGGTGGGATCGTAGCAGCAGAAGAAGCAAAATTAGGAACAAAATCAAAAATGACAGTTATTATAATAGTTTTGACAGAAGCAGTTTAGGAGGACGTAACGAAAATTGTATCAATACATCCACAAGCATAGCTTATTTGTAAGGTGCAATGTATAATTTTAATTACTTATAAATAAATAAATAAATAAATAAATAAATAAATAAATAAATAAATAAATAAGGGGAAATTACTATTAGACTCGGGCTCTTCTAAGAACCTTCTAAACCCCATAGTAGAATATTATAATTTTTCTAGTAATATTTATAAAGAACCATTTTCAATAAAAACTGCTCACGGTGTGTCCAAACTTTCAAAAGGGGCAAATATTATATTGAATTTCATATCAAATAAGGCACAAGAATTTTATTTTCAACTTCAATGATAATTTTAGTGGAAAACTGGGGATTGAATTTTTAACACCAACTGAAGTTAATATAAATTTTAAGAAATAAAAATTATATATAGGTGGTAAATATGTAGATTAGGTTTCCAAATGAAAAAATCATAATCAATCAATTAAATACAGTGAAACATCAAAAAATTTTAATGCAAATGGAATAATATATCGAGACGATATAGCAATTAACAATTTGATAACCAACGAGTATTTCTCCAACGTCGGGGAACTTGACTTACTTAACTATATGCTTAATGCAGATATCACATTCCACGGAAATGAACCAAAGAAAGATTATGCAAGTAAAAATTGAAATTTTAATGCGGGACAGCTAATGGATTCAGCCGAGCCAACAGAATGTAGTTATAATTCGAGATCGTGTTACCCCTCACTAAGAGAGTACCGATTAGTCAACAAAATAGACGTTTAAAAAAATACGGAACAACTTAATAAATATGAATAATACAAGGATCAGTCAAAATCGAGTTGAAAACCCAAATGATATAAATAACTAAATGAATATGAGTTATTTAAACGATGAGGAAAAACACGTACTATTAAATCTTTTAACGCAATACCAAGATATATTTTTTTAATAAAGGCGAACCTCTCACACATAAATCTGAACAAACATAGAATACTAACAACAAGTACATTCAAAATTATACAGGTACCCTTACGTACACAAACCAGAGGTAGATCTACAAATAAACGACATGTTACAGCAAGCAATCATTAGAAAAAGTCACAGCCCATATAGCTCACCTATCTGGGTCATATCAAAATAAAAAACGGATAAACCAAATAAGCAAAAATGCAGGATTATGGTGAACTATAGGAAGTTAAACGACAAAACCATACCAGACAGACACCAAATTCCCAAAATAGATGAGATATTTGATAAAATAGGACGAGCACAATACTTTCAACAATCGATTTAATATCAGAGTATCACCAAATCGAAATGGACCCAAAAGACATAGAGAAAACAGCGGTTATAACTGATACTGGCCATTGGAAATGTTTGATCGTGCCGTTTGGGTTATCTGGCGCTCTGGCGACATTTTCCAGACTAATAGGGAATGTTTTGCAAGGCCTAATAGGTAAAACATAAAACATGCCTAGTCTACATGGATGGCGTCATCCTATTCTCAACGTCATTACAAGAACATATCGAAAAAATGAGATTAGTATTCGAAAGGTTTAGACAGAGTAGCCTCAAAATTCAATTAGATAAGAGTGATTTTCTAAAGAAGGAAGCGGAGTTTTGGGACATGTAGTCAGCCAAGAAGGAATCAAACCTAGCTCACAAAAATTAGGCGCTATAAGGAAATTCCCGAAACCAAAAACAACCAAAGAAACTAAATTATTTAAAGGACTAGTGGGATACTATAGAAAATTCATAGAAGATTTTGCGCATGTCACGAAACCGCTAACTAAATGTTTAAAGAAGAATTATAAAATAAATATTGATAACGAAGAACATATTGCTGCCTTTAACTCGTTTAAAGACATCCTAATGAATTCACCCGTGCTGATACGTCCAGACTTTGCCAAGGCCTTATAATAACAACGGACGCATCGAATGTAGCGACAGCCGGCATACTAAGCCAAGGCGAACCCAATTTAGATCACCCCATAGCATATGCAAGCAGAACCTTAAACGAAAGAAAATTTAGGTACAGTACCATAGAGAAAGAATTATTAGCTATAGTGTCGACAATAAATTATTATATTTGTACGGACGGAAATTTACCATTTACACAGACCATAAACCATTAAAATGGCTATTTTCCTTAAAACAGCCAAATTCAAAACTGCTTAGATGGAGATTAAAATTAGAGGAATGGGAATTTAAAATAGTATAGAAAAAAAGGAAAATTATTTGCGCAGCTGACGCACTCTGTAGTGTAGAAATAAATTCACTGGATGTAGAGAACAAATCCATGATAAACAACGTCGATGACGAGGAGTAAATTATAAATATAGAAGATGATGAAACGGCAAATTTAAATGCAGACTCATATTCGGCATCTGGTATACCTAAACTCGGAGAAGAAATAATGAACAGTAAAACAAATCAAATATTTCTCAAAAACTCCGAAACACTAGATATATTTTCCAATAGAAAGGACAACAGAAATTTCATTTATGCTAGCATTAATTTAACAAAGTTAAATAGAAACATCCATAAAATAATATTGTTAACCGCAAAGAAAATATGATTGAAGTTTTCATGAATGCAGGGGACTCTGAGTTAGTGAGTTCGGCAATAAATCAAAATTTTAACAATGTGGAATCACCTAAATTTTATAGATGGTTAAAAACGAAAGAGGAAATAAACAACGATGAATTAACGAAAAAATCATGCAGCACGATGAAGGCAAAAGCAATCATGAAGGATCAGAAGAAACCCGCTTAAGACTGAAAAAGAAATATTACGGTACGAATCTGAAAAAGCATATAGAGGTATACGTATACAATTGCAAATTATGTAAGACACGGAAATATAACAGAAACCCAGTTGCGTTAGAACACACTCTCACCTCATCAAAACCTTTACAGATATCACACATAGATAGGTTAAAAATCGAGCAAGCAATATTCTTAACAATAATAGACATTTTCAGTAAGTGGGGTGGTTTTGGAGATCCATAGAGACAGAATCCTCCACGATTCTGCGATCCTCATCTAATTGGGCTAAAGAGACAGGCTTAGAATATTGTATATTTGAGTGGAGGGTGCTGTCGTCTGCGTAACTGTGACCTGGGTTGGATGTGCTAGAGAGGAGGTCACTGATGTGGACAAGAAATAAAGTAGGGGCTCAAGCTGAACCTTGAGGGACTCCTGCATTAATTGGATACAGTTTAGAGGAATGACCATCCACGACAACAAAAATACTCCGGTTGGAGAGGAAATTTACTGTCCAGGTACAGAGTTTAAGTGGTAGGCCATATACCAGAAGTTTATTAAGCAGCGCTGCGTGCCAGACCTGGTCGAATGCTTTGGATATGTCTAGATCGACAATCTGGGATCCACCGTGTAGTTCCATAGACTTGTTCCAAGAATGGGTGGCAAAGGAGAGGAGGTCGGCAGTTGATCTACGCTGACGGAATCCATACTGCCTGACGTGGCTTAGACTGTGTTTTTCAAGAAATTTTAGTAATTCGGTGTTTATATACTTTTCCATTACTTTAGAGACGACTGACAGGAGAAAAATAGGCATGTAGTTGCTAAGAAACGCGTTGGATCCTTTCTTGGGGACGGGTTGTACTCGGGCAGTTTTCCAGTTACTAGGGAATATGCCTGGAATATGTCTGAAACAGACAAGTCAGGACAGGAGCAAGTTCTGGTGCGCATTTTTTGAGAACAATTTTTGGTATCTCGTCAAGGCCAGAGGCTTTCCTGGTATTAAGAGAAAAGAGCTTCTTTCGTACCTTTTTAGTTTTGAAAATGATATCCGTCATTTTATGTGAGACATTGGGGACTGTTGGTGGTTGAACATTTAGAGGTGGGTTGAGAGTAGAATTGCCGGCGAACAACGAGGCAAAAAGTTCAGCCTTGCCCAGGTCGATACAAACAATTTCATCCCCTGAAACAAGAAGTGGGAATTTAGCAAGAGTCCAGAAGGGTTTGCTGCCGTTGGAGCTTGAGAAGACTTTGCTTTTGATGTGGTTATTAAATGAGTTTTTGCCTCAGAAAGAATGCGGACATAGTGGTTTCTTGCGTCGTTAAATGCTTGCAGGTTTTTTTTGACTGGGCTTGTGTAGAAGCGTTTTGTTAGCTTTGACCTTTTCAAGTCTGGCCTTGTCAGAGGATTTAGAGAACCATGACTTTCGAGTAGTTAAAGAGGTTTTCTGTGTGCGTAGAATAAAAAATTCCATGCCAGCTTGGATAATTTCGGTGAGGTTTTGTGCGATATCAGATGGGTCAAGATGAGAGAAGCATACAGACGTCCATGGAAATGAAGAAAAGTAATCCCGCATTTCGTCCCAGTTCGCAGAGTTGTAGTGCCAAACGATACGTGGGTGTGATGACTGTGTGACTTCGGGTTGCATTGCGCAGGAAGCAGTGACCATGCCGTGGGCTGAGCGACCAAGGGGACCAAATTATTTTGTGGTTAAAACACCAAATAATTTATATCAAAGGATTCTTCCTCTAGATATTTGTTCATTTCGGTGTAACGTGTAACATTCGGGTGACATCGTATTGTTTATGAGGGACACGAGTATTTAAATTTTGACAATTTTTATTTATTTTTCAATAATTTGTTATTTAATCTTTAAATTTAATTTTTTTTGAATAATTAGGGATCGATCTAATATTGGGATGAAAAATTACAATTCTTTAAAAGCATTTTGACACCAATCGCACTCTTCTTATTGTTATTTTAATTTTGATAAAATTATTTTAAAACCTACAAGTCCCTCAGATACATTTATAGCGGCCCTTTGTATTATTTGAAATTGGAAAGAAACTATTATATATATATATATATATATATATATATATATATATATATATATATATATATATATATATATATATATATATATATATATATATATGTATATATATATATATATATATATATATATATATATATATATATATATATATATATATATATATATATATATTCAAACGTTCGGTGAGACGTTTTACTCTCTTTCTCTCTATTTTACTTTTAGATTTCATTTTAAATCGTGCCTGATGTAATATCCTGTTTGCTGTATGCGAGATTGTACAGTAATCATTACAATATATATATATATATATATATATATATATATATATATATATATATATATATATATATATATATATATATATATATATATATATATATATATATATATATATATATATATATATAATTTTATGACAGTGAACTATACCTATATAGTTCACTGTATTATGGTCCCTACTAGATTTTTTTTTTGTTGGAAATATCGCAAAGTCGTGCTCTTGTCATAAACAAATTTTCTGTGCAAATTCGAAGAAAAAGTAAACCAAACATCGACAAAAATATTTTCTTTTGAAATGTACTCAATAATAGTACTAGAAATATTACATAACATGAAATACTTTTTACAAAAAATTCTTTACATTTTTTTGCAAGAAAATTCATTAAAACATTATTTTTCACGAATTTCGTAAAAAACATTCCATCAATACTTCGCAAAGCATTGTTTCGCACAAAAATTCAAACCAAATTTTTCGTTCAACAAAATTACACACAAGTTTTCCTTTCAGGGAAATTCCCTAACTTTGTGAGAAAATTTGCTATTATAGGAACTTTTTGTGCATGAAAATTTGGCAATGAGATAAACTAAAATTTATACTAAATACAGACGTAGAGACTACTTCTGTGGGTTTCTTTTGCCTGACGATGCTGTAAAAAGCGAGATCGTTTGACAAAACAAGCACTTGTGAACCACGGAAATAGTCTCTACAGCTGTAATAACAATCGAATGGTTTAAGTTACACAAACAAAAACAAGTTGATCTATTAATAAAATTTGAATAAAAATTTTTGAGAACTCGCATCCTATTAATGATTTTTTAGAATTAATATTCGGTGAAAATGTATGACAATCACCTAATCTGATAATATAATTAAAACAAATTAAAAATTAAAAATAAAAAGCTCACACATCTTCAGTATCATTCCTGAGTTTGAATTCAGACGTGCACTCTAACGAACCCAGCTATGGACCACATGACAAGTTTGTTGTAATGAACGGGTTATAAGTATGTAACGCTATGGTTATGGTTTAGCATACCATAAAATTTCTCTTTTAAATGTTTTTTTTGTAAATATTATATCAAATGAAGAACAGTAACATTTAAACAAGAAATCTAGGACTTTGTTATATATATATATATATATATATATATATATATATATATATATATATATATATATATATATATATATATATATATATATATATATATATATATATATATATATATAGACATACTAGCGAGCCTAGTTTGCTCTCATTTTTCATGGGAAAATTCACTAAAATATTTAAAAATAATCAAAATTTAATTAAACTATGATGCTGTCAGTCCAGAACAATAAATTCCTCTCTTAAAATTGGCCATGATAAGCCCATGCAGAGTTTAATATTAGAGTTGCGTCTCAGGGATATGTATCCTGTAACTCCTTTTAAAATTTCCATCTCCTCTAGTCATTTGTCTATGTCAAAGAATGAAGAGAAGTATGTTCGTGCGTAAATCTGACAATAAGCTCACGTTCATGTAATAACGAAAACACGAGACCAATTCACAAGCCTTCAGGCCCACAAACTGTAGTATCGACATGCATTGTATTATTGTTCAGTCTGGTGTTTACAACAGGAGTTGTATACTATATGCGTGACTGGGGACTGTTTGTTGCCGTTAACTTACGAGCCTCACGGACACCTATAACTCTCAGATCAGATCTGAATTCTAGAACGCTACCTATAACCTTTCCTCTATCTTAATAACATCTTCCTAGTCTGTACTTTGTCCCTAACGACTGTTTTACTTCGAAATGGATGTATTAGAAATATGCATATTTTGTGTTCTTTAACGTATGATTCAGCTACTTTTCACTTGTAGAATATTGAAACTATATTGCAAAATATGTTTATGGTAATCGTGATTGGCTGCTATACCTTTTCAAGTTTAAATGGACGCTAACCAGAATCAAAATGACTTTAGCCAAAATCAACTTGGCCATTTTAATTTCAAAGTGGCATTAATCAAAATTATATTTGCATTAGTTAAATTCAAGTTGACATGAAATAAAATAATATTGACATTAAACACTCATGTTGCTATGAAACAACTGATTTGTTTATAACTTAGTCAGCGTGTTATTTGTGTTGGGCCATTCTGGAAAAAAATGTTATAATATATTTGTATGTTCATCCAGACGACTTATATAAAACGATTGCTGAAAAATTTTAAGCGGCACATTTGTGTTTTATACAATGCCGATGGTGACTGGCGTAATCTAGAAAATGTACTGAAGGTGCCAAAAAGAAATACATATCGATGAGTTAACTTTCAAGAACTACCAGAGACGCAGTGAGAAGGTAAACTTAGAGTTAAAATAACCGCCCACCATCGTCAATTTATGGAACGTTCAGCCCAAGAAAATCATCAATTCCTCAAAAAATAGTCAGAAAATAGATAAGTTCTTGCATTCAATATTTCTAAGGAATGCGTTCGATAGCATCTGGCTAGACTTATGTTGGCTTTGAAGCATGTTCGTAGAGAACCTGAAAACGCATATAGCTTTGAAGTAAAAACAAGCAGGCGAAATTACGTTGGAGAATTGGTAGACGTTTAGGCACAAAATAGACCGATCATATACATGGACTAAACTAGCTTTACTTTGTTCATATTGCGGACTGTCAGGGTCGTTCAAAAAAAGGAAGCCGCTGCACAAGCATATCTGCAGGTTGCAAAGAAGCTATTATTCCCACAAAATAGGATTTATTGGAACCTCGGGGCTGATTCATTTCAAACTTAGAATGGGTTCTTTAATGAAGCCAGAAGCCAGCGATGTTGTGATGCAGTGCTTAAGAAAGTCGCGAAAATACACCACACTGGAGTTGCGTTAGTCGTTGCAAATGCTCCATGCCACTTCAGTATTAAAGAAGTTTTTGTAGAGGGTGAATTTGACCATCACACACTTTTACGACGAAATTTGTATACCCCTATGTTTAATTACATTGAACAAGCGTGGTCTGTATTTTTTTAATAAAAATCTTTATTACTAAATTATCAATACATTCATGTCATAATGAAGGACAAAAGATAAATGATACTCAACTTTCCTTACAAATTTTTAACAAAATTTTGTCATTCTTAATTTTATATACTAATTTTTAGAAGGATGTAATGTTTTAAAAGACACCACCTCTATTAAGTTCTCATAATATATCCTTCAAATAGATCTATCTTTAAGTGTGTTCTCACACGCACGCAAGAGCACACACATGCACGTGTACAAATACACACACATACATATATCACCCTTCCCTTCTTACTTTCAAAAAGTAATAATTTTAGCTCCAAATGTTGCATCACGCTTACTTTTCATCAGCGTAAATATTTTTTCTCTTAAGATCTATATGAATTATTGTAAATCAGTTTTAACTTCTAAATTAAAGTAAATCATGCCACTTACATACCAAAGGTAAACATTCTGTTGACATTTGTCTGTAAGTTTTAACTGCAAAATTTCTATTACATTTTCTATCTCAAATGACTTTCTAAATTTTTATTCTCCGAGCCAAATCTATTTTGCCTGATCGTACTCTTTTATTTTATGAATTAATGCTTTCCTGGTATTAAGAGAAGAGATAGTCTTTCGTACCCTTTTAGTTTTAAAAATGATATCCGTCATTTTATGTGCGACATTGGGGACTGTTGGTGGTTGAACATTTGGAGGTGGGTTGAGAGTAGAATTGCCGGCGAACAACTCACAGCCAAATCTCTTTTGTCTGATCGTACTCTTTTATTTTATGAATTAAAGTGTCATGGGTTTGGCAGTTCTGGCATATGCTAGAGTTGAAAATTCTGTCTTGTTAATTTTCAGTAGTGGGATATACTTCATCAATTGCTTTATATACACATGTTTACCATTTAATTTTAATGTTTTTGTTATTGAAGTTTTCCCAAATATTTTTACAGATATATCTTGTTCCATGTTTTTATGTTATGTGTGGTTCGAATTGATGCTCTTCTTGTAATTTTTTGTAAATCTCTAAAATCTTCGCCGTGTTTGATTTTTGTACTTCAGATATTCCAATAGCTTTATATATTGGTACGAATAACATATGTATTTCTCTATTACCTAATTAGTCATTAAATAGGTTATCTATTAATTGTTAATTGTAAATATTATGGATTTCGATATACGACGGTATAGTAATTACAACGAGAACACACCTATAAAGTAATACGGCTATGGTAGCCAGCCTCCTAGCACTTTGTGAGATATACGACAGGGTCGCCATCTCGGCACGGAACCAGGTACTATGTTGTCACGACAGCTCCAAATAACACAAAATATTGTAAAATAGAGACTGTGTACAACTAGCTAGCAACTAATTAGTATACCGTACTGACGAGATATAATTATAGCCAAACCGGTCTGCGGTTCTAATTATGGTGAGAATACATCTAGCCTTACATACATTGTCCCTATATTATGGAAGAAATGGGCCAGATCTTTGTTAGTTAATTGCACACAGTCTCTATTTTATAACATTTTGTGTGACAACATACTACCTGGTTTTGCACTGAGATGGCGACCCTGTCGTACATCTCACAATGTTCTAGGAAGCTGGCTACCATAGCCGTATGACTTTATTTGTGTGTTCTCGCTGTAATTAGTATGACGAGCTGACGAGCTCTAATTAGAGCGATACCGTCCTGCGGTTTCAATCATGGTGAGAACACATCTAGCCTTACATGATGGAATGTTGTTTTTCATTACTATGGTAACTGATCGCAAACCACATTCGCATGTGTAAAAGTCATTGCTCCCTCCCTATTTTTCATATCTAATCTCTTTCACAGTTCCGTATTTTTCAAGTGCATTTTTAATAAATTAATTACCGATTTCCAGCGGAAAATCATAAATTCTAACATAGATTTCGTTTTTATTTTCATAAACACTCACTTCTGTTCTCTTTCCTTCTTCTTCAAAATATAATCCAATGTCTTTGTATTAGTTTATTGTCTTTTCAACTAAGGTCTTCAAATACATAAAACTTGATTGTTTGTTTTTCTTTAACGTCTGTCTATTTCCCCGTCTATGGGCGATCATCAACGCCAGGGAGCCGTTTCACCTCACTATCCTGGAAATTTTGCCGAACCGCTATCTCTCTGTAAGGACGGTAGGTATCTCTAGGTGCCCAACATCGCATGGACACGGGACCAACGGCTTTACGCCCCTTCTGAAGGGCGGAATGTGCAGACATTCAACTTGCTCAAATACAATGCGGCAACCTCGGTTGATGTTAATGTTACTGTATGTACTGAAAAAGTTAAAGAAGAAGCCTGGAATCGAACCCGGTACCCTTCGGTTCAGAGGCACACGGTCTTACCACTGAATCACCGAGGCGCTTACATAACACTTGGTCAACTGAAAAATGAAATGTTTCTCTAGTCCGTTTATGTAAAATTCGATAAAAAGGTTTATTTCTAAAATCTAACACCACTGTATTTTCTCTCGAAACCACCATTTTAAATCAACGAATTTATTGAAATACAGTTCTTATCTCTCCCAACAGCGATACCTTTATGATGTCATATCGTGGTCACTGTATTAAAAGCAGGAGTGAAAGCAGATATGGCTGAAGAACTAAATAGCATCTTGGCTGGTACAGAGATCGTCTGACCAAAAGTGCATATCATATGTAAAAATTAGAGAACATTGTTCTTGGCAATAATGGCAAGATTCCTATTGTTAATTGTGCTTTATTCATTGCAAATATTCAAGGATTTTTTCTACATTGGATGTGCAAGATACTACTTTTTAAGAAAATGTATTATTTAAAACTTAAAACCAATGGTTTCAATTCAGTATTTTAATGTTATTTTGCCTATATGGTTTAATAAAATGTTTTTACTAGTTACCTTTAAAATAAGACCAACTTGAAATCGACTAGCGCCAATTTGGTTTTGCTTACTGTCAACTTGAACTTGACTAATTTCAATAAGATTTTGATTAATGCCACTTTAAAAGTGAAGTTGCCCAATTGATTAGGACGAATGTCATTTTGATTCTGATTAGCGACAAATTGAACTTAAAAAGGTATAGTTCAGTTCTCGTTGGAACAACAGGAAGTTTTTGCTCAACGTAAGTGATACGATAGCGATAACCTCTTGGTTGGCTTAGCTAATCCTAGAACGGTTTTTGTGGCCTCAATCGTCGGTTGCTAAGTAGCCCCGAGTTTAACGTGTTACTGCATTCCGTTTCACATAATACAAGAACTTTAATTATTCACACATCAGTTAACCTTATCGTTGATTTTGTAAAAAAACGCAGCTTTGTTATATACATCAAGAAATTTCGTTGAAATCAGTTAGTAAAAAGTTAACAGTATTTCAGATATGCAGATTTAGTTTTTTTGAGGGCAACTTATACCAGGTGTTAACGAGATTACTGGAAAAGCCACTTTTTCCTGATAATTAAAAGTATTCATATTTTGAAAATTTAGAGAGGCATGTTTTTGACGCAGACGCTGAAACTAAACATGTGATTGCCTTGAAATAGCTTCTTTGCTCAATTTTGTGTCTGCATCAACAACATGTCTCTTTGACGTTTTAAAGTGATATCTCTATTCATCAGCAAATTGCGGCTTTGCATTAAACGCGTTGACACCCTGTGAAATTTGATAGAAATTTATTATTTTGATCACATTCGTTCATCTGATTGCCACAAAGTTTGCCTTGCTTTGATGGCAAAGTTTGAGAGCTTTGATTTTTGCGTCGAAGTTGTTGCCAAACTTACAGTTTTCTCACAAAAGTTATCAACTCTTATTTAAATGGAAATCTTATATGACTTTACTTACTGAAAATGGTAATTTCAATGACTGATTTATTTCTTAAAACAAATAAGAAAAGTGAATAATCCAATGCAGCAGACATATTGAGTTTTTTTTGTGGAAATTGTTCCAGAGAGAGTTTGATTTAGATAACTTTAATCACATTCACTCCTCTTTTTGATTTTAAGATAGTGTTTATACAGTACGCAAGTTACCTCTGAATTAGTTGCTATTTTACTGCCTAAAAGACTTAAACAAGCTAACAGTTGGTATAATAATAACTGTCTGGAATAGCCTCGAAAAGTATGCAAGCGTACACCAGGCAGAAGTGTATGCCGTTGATGCGTATGCGAGGTAAATAAAACAAAACCATTGCCCACAGAAATCTATAAACATATTTTCAGATAGCCAAGATGCTGCAAAGGCACTTAATTGCTACCGTTGTAATTTAAAAAATAACGATATGGAGCTGTAAATCTGCCCTCATCGAACTAGGCAGTTGCAATGGGGTGTCACTGGTCTGTATACAGACCCAGTATACAGACCAGTGACACCCCAATTCGGTCCTTAATGGCAATGTAGCGAAGGACGCCCTTGTCAGAAGTGGCCGGGGGTGGGAGAGATGCTGTTTATGTGGAACCCGAACCTGAAGCTTGTGATATCGTTATGCATAGAAAAACGCACCTTAAAGACCTGGACAGATGAAAAAGGAATCCAGAAATGATAAAATCTGACAGAATTACCACACTCTAAGGCCTTCCTGAAAGGTTCTTCAGACATAGGGGCTAACAAAACTTCCAAAGTTAAACAGGCAACAATCGAGAACCCTGGTTAGCCTTTATACAGGATACTGCTGATTGCGTCATCACATGAATAAAATTGGACTCGGACAAGAAACCAAATCCCGGCTGTGTATGGAGAGTGACGAAACAGCAGAGCACTTTGTCCCTGTTTGTCTGCAGATAAGACAGGACACCTGCTCTTTGGAAATATACAACTAGCACTAACATATCTGGATAAACTTCGCGCCCAAAAATTATCGACCTCTGTAAGAGACTGGGCTTGTTGGGTAAAATATAAGACAATTAGGCGTGAGACACAATAGACCATAAGGTCTCAGCAGAGGCACTGTAATGGCCCACCCACAATATTACCTAACTCTCCGGAAAATCTAATTAAAATGACAAGCAAAAAAGAACTTTTCATCACAACGCAACTGAAATAGTGTATCATTTTTGAAACATCTGTCTA
Source organism: Tillus elongatus (assembly GCA_964006375.1). Taxonomy (NCBI): domain Eukaryota; kingdom Metazoa; phylum Arthropoda; class Insecta; order Coleoptera; family Cleridae; genus Tillus; species Tillus elongatus. The sequence goes on from OZ023265.1 coordinate 109,768,163, forward strand.
TATGTAAGGTTTTATATGCAATACAAAAAATTACTTTAATGCATTTATTTAAGTGAAAAGCGGCATCAACTAGAATTTTAAAGACATAATTTTTCGTTATCTGAAAGTTAAATCAATCCTATATACACAATGCCGAGGTGAATAACACCCTTTACATGAAATATTTCAAATGATATTTATGCGCTAATTAGTGTTTTCGTATTCTCAGATTTATTCGTTTTTTTGCATACATATATTTTCATAATTTTTTCTGTCTTTTGACACCTAATGTACGTTGTACATACACCTGGGAGATCTGTGGTCTCATAATTTACTTCTCGTTAAGCAAAGTATGCAGTAATTAAAGGTGTTTTTTAATTACTGTTTACATATTTCGAACGGTCAGCGTGCAAAACCCCTAATTTTTAAAGTTGTAGAACCTTAATACTATCAAGAATTACGCGCAATTATACAGTGGTAAATTATAACGACACAATAATATTTATAACGACACCAAAGAAAGTGCCCAAAACGTATTATTATTATTATTACAACTGTCATCAATAAATGTTGGTATGCTATATTACTATTAACTATATTCCCATACAAAGGGTGGTTTAAAAGTAATGGCACGCAGAACGAGCAGCAGTGGATTCAAAATAATACAAACTTATTTCAGTCGAAATCTCAGTCCAAAAAGAGATACAGGGTGTTAAAGTGAGGAACTGAGTTTCTATATTCGTTGATATATAGACAATTATTTGACATTTTGTCTCTAAGATTGGTACAGATGAGTTTTTAATAGTGATACAAATAAACCAATTTATATAACGACACAATAATATTAATAACAACAGCAAAGAAAGTGGCCAAAACGTATTATTGTTACAATTATTGTCAATAAATAAACAAATTAAGACGAAAACTCAAGGAAATATTATTCAACAATACTGGAACCTCATTGGTGAGGAATTACAAATACATTTCCGAATTCAGATTCCCTTCAAAAAACGTTGGTCCAACAATGTATCTGCCAAAAAGGCCACACCAGATATTTATCGCCCAGATGTTCTAAAAACGCCTCTATCTGATCCAGTGGGGATTTTCAGTAGCCCAATATTGACAATTATGACGATTAACTGTGTTGTTTTTGTGAAAACGACTCTCATCTGACCATAAGATGTGACTAAAAATTTCTTTATCTTGCGCAGAAGTTGGCCATACAAGAAATGCAAGTCTTCTATCATAACGTCCTGGTTGCAAACGTTGATGAAGATGTACCTAAGATGGCTAATACTTGGCGGTTTCTAAAATTCTCTGAATAGAAGACTGAGAAATTCTGCTCTCTTGCTCTATTTATCCAATAGATATGATAGGAACTGCTTTAACTTTTCCCAAAACGGCGACAGTATGTTGTTCATCCGTTGCTGTTCTTGACTTTAAAATTATTGTTTGCTTATTCTTAAGCGACCCACTCGTAGCTAAAATAGAGGCTAAACGGGTAAATAACTCTGCACTTGGTCTGCTCCTACTTGGGTATCGCTTCTGATGCAACAACGGTGCTGCTCTACGATCCAGTTGAAATTCCCCATTAATCAAAACCATATTTAACTTTCTTCCTTAGTGAAGTCAATATTGTCTATATCACAAGTTTGATTTGGCTTATAAATGCTTTAAATAGAACGATTACTTGAAGCGACTGACGTTTCAGTTTTATAGCAAATGTCTAGTAGACGTCATGGCACCCTTGGAAAATCATGATTAGAACTCTTATCATTTAAGCCGTAAAATTAACATAACAACAACAAAGTGAATCTTAAGCGAAGGAAAAAACAAATATACTCTTTAAAATCAAAGTATGTAACCTTTAATGGCTTAATACTTTTTAAATAAAATGATTCCGTATTTGATCATTTCAAAAAGTCTATTCTTATGCCATTTTAAAATTAAAATATGACTTGTGACACATCATTGTAAAGGTAATTTGGCGCAGATTTCAAATATTGGAAAACATATACACAGTGTTGAAACCAGAAGTTGTTGTGACTTCCGGTCAAACCGAAAGTTTCACCATTTTGCTTTCCAGTTTTTTTAAGATCTCTAAGCATGTATGCAATAGCCCAAACTTCAAATCCACCATCAATCCAGGCGAGATAGCCGGGGGAATATGTAAACTGGGACACCCAGTATATATATATATATATATATATATATATATATATATATATATATATATATATATATATATATATATATATATATATATATATATATATATATACATTTGTACAATATGGTTTGCACAGCTTCTACTACGCCACCTAGAGGCTGTCGGTTTTTTCACTACACTAGAAAATTATTTCCGGACGCTAAGTTCGTTGGCCAGTTCTAAGAGTCAAGTTTTTCCATAAAAAATTGCAAATTTTCTTTTCAAAAATGCTATACTTTTGTTGTTGTTGTTGTAATTTGGTTTGGCCTCGGACCGTTAGGTCCATTAGCCACAGACTTTTTTAAAATTTATGTCTAGTGGTGTTTATGAGATCTATAAACAATAAATTTGCATCAAGTTATATCGCCAGCCAATTTTATTATCTTACACTATTTTTATACCTAATTAACTAATTTGTAATAATAAATTTACTTTGTATACTTTTTTTTTTTTTTATATAATATAATTCAGTTTCTATACTTTTTTTTGTTTTGTTTTTTTTTTCTTTTCTTTTTTTGTAATAAATTGTTTGTATACCTTTTTTATTATTTTTTTTTAATACATATATCTTTTTTTTTTTTTTTTTTTTTCCAAGTATTGTGAAGGATGACTGGGATACTGTGCGTCCAGAGACCCGCCAGGACGGCTTTGAACAAACTGTACTGGGCCTTGGTTTCATGCAGGTAGGTAAATTCACAAAGGAGTGGATTACAAAGGAGCCATACTTATTCTAACAAACAATAGTTATTAAAAACATTTTTACATTATACAATGTCTCTAATGAAAACAAAAGTAACTACAGTTGTAGTCTAATTTCTTTGAAAAATCTATACAATTTCATTATTATACATTTTGACTTTCGCATCAATAGCTGATTTAAAGAAAATGGCATACAGATATTTTTATCATTCATTTGTATGATAGAAGTTATTAAATTCAGTCGTGAGTTTTGATGCCGTGGGCACATAAATATAATGTGATTTAAATCAGCCACTGTTACATTGTCACAATCACAAGCTGGAGATCTTATTATACCGATTTTATTTAAATGAGCCGGAAACCGGCCATGGTTGGATTTCAGTCTTGTTATCAATGTCGTCAATTCTTTGTTATTCCCGGAATACATGTGAAAATCTTGTTCAGTAGGTAAGTTAGGGTGGAGTATTTTGTATGGGTTATTAGTGTTTAAACAGAAATCTTTCCATTCTTCGTTCCATTTTTTATGTTGTTCTTGTTTGATTAATGGATATATATCTTTATATGGCACCGTTTCCTTGTATGTGTCGTAGTCATCGATACTTTGTTTGGCCAGCAGATCAGCAAGTTCATTACTCCGAATTCCGGAGTGGCCCTTTATCCAAAGAAAAGCTACACTGCCTTGTTTTTTTGTGATTTTACTACATGAGTCTATGATGTTAATAATGTTCTCATTATTTCCGTAGTAAGATCCTGCTTTACTTCTCATGGCTATTAACGAGGATTGTGAATCAGTGAGTATGATGGCTTTTAGTTTATCATTGCTGAGCATCCATTGTAGTGCCTCTTGTATGGCTATTAGTTCTGCGGTGTAAATTGAAGCCAGATGTGGGAGTTTGATTTTCTTACTTATATTCAGTTGTGATACGTAATAAGCACACCCTGTACCATTTTCCATTTTTGATCCATCCGTATAAATGTGGAGGTGTTCCGGATACTTTTCTAATTCATGTTTTGCATCAGCTAGCATTAAATCCGGGATTTCTTCATACTTGGGTATGATGATTGTATGGTCATTGTGATAAATACTGTAGTCTTTATTGTGCATTGGTAGTTTTTCGGATACTTGGATAAATGTTTCATATATCATAGTTTCCCTATAAGCGTCGACCAGTGGCGTGCTTCTTTTATTTTGCCAATACTTGTTGGTCGTCTGTTGTGTGTGTAGATACTGCATTTTTGTCAATAATTCTGGAAATCTGACTCGAATTTTTAACATATATTTAGCGGCCAATGTACCGATTCTGATATGTACAGGTGGCTCTCTACACTCTGCTGTAACAATATTAATAGGCGTTGACCTCATAGCCCCTATGCTAATTCTTAGTGCTTTGTTTTGTATTGTTTGCAATTTCTTCAAGTTTGTTTTAGAACACGACCCATATAGACTGCTTCCGTAATCCAAAATGGATCTGATGTAAGATCTGTAAAAAAGTAAAGCTACCTCTCTGTCTGCACCCCAAAGTGTATGTGTAGTCATTCTCAAGATATTCATTCCTCTCTCGCACCTTGTTTTGAGGTATTCGATGTGTTGCGTCCACAGGAGCTTTCTATCTAATATTACGCCCAAATATTTGAACGTGTTGGCAGTTTTAATTTTGTAAATATTACTAGGCATAATATCTGGTAAATGTGTTCGATGTCTGGTAAATATAACCACTTTGGATTTTTCTTCATTTAGCTCAAATCCCCTGGCCTCTGTCCAGGATTTTAAATTAAGGAGGATTTTACTATATTCGTTTACACACTCTTGATAAGATTGTTTTTCGACATATATGCAAACGTCGTCTGCGTACTGGATGCATTCTACCCCTTGATACATGTCTGTGTGTAATGATCTGGTGTATAGGTTAAAGAGTGTGGGTGAGAGAATTGCTCCCTGTGGGAGGCCACTGTATACACACCTTCGGCCGTGGAATTTGTTATTTTCGTCCCTTATGTAAATTAGACGTCTACTATATAGAGATACAATGTTTCTTGCGGTAACTGAGCTAAGCCCTATATCTTCTAAATCTTTTATCAACAAAGATAAATTAATTGCGTCAAATGCACTTCTCAGATCAACAAATATGCACATCATATATCGGTTTCGAGTTAACGTACACTGTATATCTGTTACTAAATGTACCAGCGCATCTAGCGTTCCTTGTCCTTTTCGAAACCCATATTGATTTTTGCAGAATATGTTGTTAGTTTCGCAATAATGCTCCAGACGACCAAGAATCATTTTTTCGTATACCTTTGCTGTGCAGGGCATCAGAGATAGTGGTCTGTAGCCAGATGGATGATTGTGTTGTTTTCCAACTTTATGTATTAAACAAATAATTATTACTTTCATCTGCTCAGGATATTGTCCACTTGACCATAATTCGTTAATAACTCGCAACAGTATACCCATGGCTTTTTCAGAGATGTTTTCTAGCATCCTATTTGTTATTCTATCTACGCCTGGCGATGAGTTGCGTAATGACTTTATAACGGAAACCAACTCATTTAATGCGAATGGGTGTTCCAAAGGAAAACTTTTACTTTTATCGCATTCCCCATTGTTATACAAAGGTAATTCTACTGTATCTGGTGCCATGAGAGATAAGCTTTCACTTATTAAATCATCTGTCATAATTGATTTTCCACCATTTGATGATTTGTTATTCATTTTCCGAACAAACTTCCACACATCTGTTAAAGGCGTTTGTTTGTTGAGCCTACTAACATAACTTCTCCATGCTTCCCTTTGCTTCTTCTTGAGAAGTCTTCTCACTTTAGCATCCGTTTCTTGATATTTTAGGTAATTATCCATATTTGATTGATGTTTATAGTTTTGTAATCGTTGTTTGCGTTCTCTTTGCATCTTCTCACACTCGTTGTCCCACCATGCTGGTCTAGGTTGCCAATTTTTTACTAATTTAGTTTTTTCGAGGACACGGTCAGCTGCCAGAGTGATACTGTCTATTACGTGATTATACAAGCCTGCAGCTGTTGTTTCTGTTTCGTTATGTGCATCAATTATATTGTCAATCTCCAACTGAAATGCGCCCCAGTCTGCGCTCGACTCCCTCCACCTTCTATATGGAATTTTATCTATTATTTCAAAATTAATGTTATATCCAATAATTATTGGCAAATGGTCCGAGCCGAGCGATTCCTGCAGCACATTCCATGACAATTTACTTGTTATCGATTGTGAAGCGAAAGTTAGATCAACTGCTGACGGAGACTCTGTAGGTCTTGCGATCCTAGTGGGGGTTCCATCGTTTAAAATATTTAAGTTAAAATCTTCAGTGATATCTATTAAAATGTTACCAGAGGTGTCGCAATTTGTACTGCCCCAAGACGCATGATGACTATTAAAATCTCCGCCAACAATAAGATCCATTTTACACACTATATCTAGGAATTGTTGCCATTGTCTATACGTTACGTTAATGTTTGGAGGGCGATACAAACTCAATACATTTAATTTAAGATTTAAGATTTGTACACCACATATGTCAATTCGATCTGGTAAGCACTGTGGAAAGTTTAAAATAGAATAAGATAGATTGCTTTTTATTAATATGCCAACTCCTCCACCCTTTCCAGATGCTCTATCTTTCCTTACAAAATTATAATTTGGAAATTTTAATTGGTCATTGGAGTCTAACCAAGTTTCGCTAAGCAAAACAATATCAATTTGTTTCCCATTCAATAACCGGGATAAGTTATGTCGATTTTGTTTAATAGAACGACAATTCCATTGCAAAATAGTAAGTCCCTCAACTCTATTAGTATTGACTGCCATTTTCACTACTTGCGTCCATTTGCTCAAGCTCATTTTCTACAGTATTATTAATGATATTATCTAAAGTCCTTCTTATATTATCGCAATCTATATTTAAATCATCTGGATCAATTTTTGTTAAGACATTACCTAATATTTTAGTGAAATAGTTTGTTACTTTGTCTAATATATTTTCTTTGAATTTAATCATATCCTCTCTATGTGGGTTGGGAATCACTGGACTAAAGGAAGGATTTTTTTTATATGACTGAGATTCTATTGGGGAGGTTGCTGCTCGCTTTAATGTTTGATTTCCAGTAGATGTATGTGAAATAGTTATAGGCCTCGACCGAAGGTTTGTATTAATATTTTTCCTAGAGATGTTGTTACTAAAAAAACCACTACTTTTACTAACTTTATCTGGGTTACTAAGAGATGGAAAATTATCCTCATTATTTAATAGGCTATACCTATTGTTAGTCACTACTGCATAGGATGGATTCTTTTCGATTTTTTCAGCTTCTTTGAAACTAAGATTTTTTTCCGACATTATTTGTTTTATTTTACGTTGCCTTTGATATACTGGACATGCTTTAGATATTGTATTGTGCGTATTACATTTACAATAAATACAAAAAATAGAGTCGCTTCCACATTCAGTATCGTTATGTTTTTCACCGCATTTTCTGCAGTTACTATCTTTATTTCTGCATTGTGTCCTAGTATGCCCGTAACGAAGGCAGTTAAAACACTGTACAACAGGAAATATATATGTGTCTACCTCAAAAACAACACTGTTAATTTTAACAAGTTTTGGTAATTGAGTGCCTTCAAATGTAACTATTATTATTTGTCGATCTTGTAATTTACTAGAACCATTTTCGTCTGTAATCCTTCGTTTCATTCTTTCCACCTTCACTACCCTATGAGAACTCTGTATATTTTGCAATAGATATTCTTCAGAAAAAAACGTGTCTACCTGTCTGATTATACCCTTTCTTTGCGTACAAAAAGTAGGTATATATGCTACTAATTTATTATCATTTAATTTCTTATTATTTACTAGCTTGTTTGCAGATTCTCTACAATTAAGAACTACTTTTACTTTATTTATACCTACCGTCTTAATGTCTGTCACATGTTCATTAAACAAATTATCAACTCTTAGATGATGACCTACACGGATCGGATGCAATTTTCCCAGGTTTTTGTCGATACTTTCGACACAAACGAAATATGGAGGCAAATCCTTACTTGAGTATTTATTATTAAAGTCAAAGACCTTACCTGTATGTAAATCAGTACCGTCAGCTGTTTGTTTATTTTCATTTATTTGTATATCAGTTCTGATAAGAGCTGCTTGATCAGGTGGCCTCCCACCACCCGAGTCGACCGACATTCTTTAAAAACTTAAACGTTATTTTCTAGCTATTATTGTGTGTTGCTAACTGCAATTTTCAATTATAATAATGTAGAGACTTTTGTTATTGTTTGTTGTACCAAAATTTAAAAATTTTTACCACTGTTTACCCTCAATAACACTATTTTAATTATCACTGTAACGCGGCGAACCATACACGATCGCAGCACAGCACAAACTCTCTGCTATACTTTTAAACTCGTCAATTTATTTTTAAGAAATCATATATTGTCACCGAACACAGATTTAATTTTCCGAAATTCATTTTAGTTAGAATAATTTCAATCTAAGTTGTCAATCGTTTTTTCTTTTTTTAGCTTGTCACATGATTTGAGTGATATATGTATTATATTGACATAAAAAGATCAAAATTTCGTAGTGAACAATAATTGTTTACGGGAATCAGCTACGTAAATTTAATATGTGTGTTAGCGTGGTTCTCTATTACTGACACTATTGTGCACGGCAGGGATACCTATTATTTCCGTTTGTGGCAATTTATTCATAAAAGCTACAATAAACATCCTAAAGAAAAATACAGCAGGAATCCAGATAAATTGACAACGGTTCCATTGCATAGGGCACGTGGTTGGCATAGCGCTCATATGAGAAAGTAATAATTATGGAGTATTGTAATGTGTGAGTCGGAAAGCTGAAGTTTGGCCAACTAAGACATAAGGCAACTGGAATCTTTAAAATGTTGAAATTGAGAAAGGCAAGGTACCGCAACGAAAATACGAATTAATGTGTGCTGCAAGAGGTGTAAAAGGAAGATGCTTGCCGAAATAAATTGAAATGAGAAAGGCAAAATACATTTATCAGATAAACTTCGAAATAGACTAACTTCACGACAATAAGCTTTAAAGTACACGTACTTGTGAAAAGAGGAGCGGTGAACCAAGAACTTCTGGGAAACCTGGCCCAACTGACATTCCGAAAGCTACGATGAAATTAAGAGCTGCGGCGACAAAGAGAGACAAATAGTTCTATTTGCAATATGGCGATATTTCCCCTAGACCACAATAATTAGAAAAAATATCTGCATAAGTCGTGCAACTCACCTTTTTTCCCAAATTTGCCTTCCTAGTCCAAATGTAATATTTCATTAACCTACATTCAGAATTATTATAATGACTTATGTCCGAGGTGCATTAACATTATAGTGCTGCAAATTAAATCATAACTTTCACATAGCTGTGATAATTTACTCTCCTCAGAAATACACTGCCATGAAATGAATATAAGGTCCGCTACTTGACCACAAAGAAAATATTGGTATTCCTGTACCCATAAACTTCTGAAACGACATACCTATTACTCGATTTTTAACGAAAAAAATGTCAGTTTTTACCAAATCACCATCCTTTATCCCGTACACCTTGAATCGGTCTTACCCAAAAACAATTGCAGCGTTTCTTTGTTGGGTGATACCAAATTTAAAGATGATATCTCAGTTCGTTCAAAAGTTATTGCGCCTACGAACAGACAGACATATAGGTCGGCAAACAAAAAAAAATCGTCACTGAATCAAGTTTTCTATGTGTTTTGAGACATTTTACGCCCTTTTAGCAAAAAAATGTCTAACTTTCTGTCACCGATATTCCATCCCCTTACATTCAACCCCTAATTTAATTCGAGCACAGAATACCAGATGTTTGATCAAATTGAATGTTTTATAATAAACAAACCCTAAAACGTTACATTTTTTCTCTCTCCCTCAGGGCTCGTCCGCTGCCTCGCCGCCCCGATAGCACTGCAACCTTTGAAAAAAAACTCGAGTTTTAACGAAAAAAATTCAATTGTACCAAATCACCCCGTATTCATCCCCTGCCCTACGATTACAGCCAAAAACAATCCGAACCGTTCGTTTGTCACATGCTAAAGGTATACCAAATTTGAAAACGATAACTCTATTCTGTCTAAAATTGTCGGGGCTACAAACAGAGAGACATAGAGACCGACAGACACAAATAATTTTTGGTCCCAAATAATGTTTTATATATGTTTTGACAGTTATTATGACGTTTAAGCGATATTATTTTTTTTAGATTTTTTTCGCCTATGCCATACTTTCGCTCGTATTGACGATGTGAAGGTAATAAGCACAGTGTCTCATTTTTTTGTATTTTGAAACAAATGTAAGGCTAAATGCATTCTAACCAGAATTATAAATGCAGACCGGTTTCGCTCTAATTGGATCTCGTCAGTGCGCTATACTAATTACAACGAGAACACACCTACACCTATAAAGTAATATAGCTAAGACAGCCAGCCCACTGGAACCGGTCTGAGGTTCTAATTGTGATGAGAATACATCTATCCTTATATACATTATCCCGGTATTGGGGAAGAAATGGGCCAGTGCTGACAATTTACAAAAATTGTTGGTTGGTTGTATACAGTCTCTATTTATAATATTTTCTGTTGATTGGAGCTGTCATGAAAACATACTACATGGTTCCGCACCGAGATGGCGACGCTGTCGTACATGACACCATGTTTTTGAAAGAATTGTGTACCCTTGACTGATTACTGCTTCTGTTCACGCTTTTTTACATACCTGAAAAATAAACGTGGCCTTGCTACTGCGCATAGATCGCGCAGATATGATATAAGCTCCGTAGGTAAGGAACTTCCTATTCGTGCAACTAGAGAAGGTAATGAAAAGCAACATAAAGTTAGACATAATAATCGTGGTAATAAGGTTTAAAACTGCAAGCCGACCATAAACCGTGTGGCATTTGAACGGAAATTACATAACTCTAAACTTTAAACCCATTTAGAAAACTAAGATATATATGGGTAAGCAGCCTAGGTCACGTCAACCATCGCATGCTCTTTTAAAGTAATATACGTGTAAATGGTTACTAAATTTACAAATTATGACTCTAATTAATTGTTTTACGAGTGACAGAAGTTAGAATATTGCACGCTTACTACAAAGCTCTTTATTTACTCTGCTAAAATACAACACAGTCCTTGGGCATTTATTATGGTTAACGCTAACTGCTTTGCAACACTTTAAATCTACAGACTAAGATATTACATTTGCAAATATAAGTAAAACTTATAGCTACATCTAAGAATAATCCTTTTGAGGACCGCAGGGACATTAAGCCACAAACTAATTATTATGTGTCTGTACAGGGTGGCCCATCTCCCAGTAATAATGCCTTTACTGAAAAAAGACAAAAGATACTGGAGTTGCTCTTTCACCTTCGTAGTTATTCCTTTCTTGTCCACAACTTAAAATTATTCTGTACTATACAGAATTAATTACAGATGTGGCCAAACTAGAGGGCGTTATTCCATACTCAATTTTAAAACAAAAAGTTGATATTAACATAAGTCCTAAACGGATTTGCTTTTATTATACAGGGTGTTGAGATAAGTAATACTAAACTTATAATATTTGCTCAAAATGTCCACCTTCAACTTCAATGCAAGCACTAGCTCGGCCTAATATCGATTTCCGAACACACTGAATTATTACTGGCGTATGTCCTATTTGATAACATGAATCTCTTATGCGTTGCCTTAAGTATTCTTCAGTGTTGATTGGTGTTTTATAAACGAAGGACTTTAATGCTCTCAAAGGAAAAAATGTAAGGGATTTAAATTCGGCGGCCTGGGTGACCATGACTGTTCTTCATAAGTTGAATCCAGAAATTGACGTGATACTATGCTAAACTGAGGTGGGGCCCCATCGTGCATGAACCACATTGTTGCTCTTTCTGCCAGTGAGACATTTTATAATAGTCTAAATAACACAAATTCCAAAAAATAACAATACCCTTGACCATTTAATCTCGGGTGTAGAAAATGAGGTCCAATGAGGAAATCACCTACATTACCAATCAAAACATTTACGGAAAACTGTTGTCGATAATTATTCTCTGTAACCACATGGGGATTTCCTTTACACCAGATATGACTATGAAAGTTCATAATAGAATTTTGGGAAAGTACCCTTCACCGGTAAACAAATTTCTGGGTAGAATCGTCGGAGATGCTACCTATTGTTGCAGAATCCAAGTACAATAAACCACTCGCTGGGAAAAATCGGAAGGTAATAATACTTCAATACGCTGCATATGATAAGGATACAGATAATATTTCCTTAAAATCTTCCATACAATAACGTGAGTAATGTTTAATTGATGTGCGATTTTGCGTGCACCTACTTGTGTCGGGGCTACGCTTAATTTCATGTAAAACTGCTTTGTCCAGTTCCACTGCTGTTACTGTTGCAGGTCTCCCAATAACAGCAGTTGGTCTTTGAGAAGTGCTAGATGCGTCCAGTCTTTCGTGTGTTCTCACAAATGTTTGTCTATTTGATTGGTACAAGGCCACGAGGATATTTCTCTTGATAAATGCATCGAGCCACTAATTGCCTTGGGCCATTTCAAAAACAAAATACATCTCGGCCATTTATCTGTTTGTAAATTAAACCATTTTCTAATATTAGTAACGAATTTTACAGCTTAACTCTTAAAAACCGTACGCACTGTTCAAAGTTATGCCGGTTGTCAAATTTCTATCAAGAAATGTTTTTGCTTCTATGGCACTCTTACTTCTCTGTTATGTACTTTCAAAATATTGTAGAAATAAATGTTATGCAAAATGTTATTATTTTATCAATCTTATCGAAAACTGTTAATCTGAGCCAAAAAATATATTTCCAACCCAGTATAATTACAACAAAGCCGTTTACCACTTATGTTCATATAAACTTTTTGCCTTAAAATTGAGTAAGAAATACCGCCTTCAAGTTTGGACATATACTTAATTAACACCCTGTATAGGCTGTCGTGTAATTAAACTTTGTTATTTTAAATACGAGACCCTGTGTATTTATGCATTTTTAAATTCTTTATTGAATTGTGAGCAAAAAACATTTAGGTGGTGGTCATATCATTTTTTTTATCTTTCGAAAAAAAATTAACTTTTGATAAGTTCTGGGTAAAGAAGATCATAATTCATAAGCTGAAATTCGGCAGAAATGTGGAACAAACCATAAAATTTTTGCATGTGGCTCTCTAATTTTCAATTAATCTACTGGGTGCTTTAAAAGGAGCTGCCAGTTTATGAAAATATAAACAGCAATCATTTTATTTTCTAAATATACAGAGTGTTGTATTTAAGATAACAAAAATTAAATTTTTAGACACATTAATCATGATACACTACTCAACACTCAAAACGTAGCTTGCAAAAATTTTCCCTTTTTAAAGATGTAACATTCGATTGCCGCGATTAAATTGAAATTCTCTGTTGAAAGCGTTTGCAAGCACGATCCTTTGACTATTAAACATTATAAATATTTTTTGTTTAAAATCAGGTACTTAGACAGGGGCCTCGGTGGTCCAAGGGTAAGAACATGTGCCTCTGAACCGAAGGGTACTGGGTTCGATTCCCGGGGTTTCCCTTTCACTTTTTTAGTACATACTGCATGTAAAATTAACACAAACCAAAATTGTGGCACTGCATTAGAGCAAGTTGAATGCCTGCATGTTCCGACCTTCAGAGGGGGCGTAAAGCCATTGGTCCCGTGTCCATGCGATGTTGGACACGATAAAGATTCCTACCGTCCTTACAGAAAAGCGGGGGTTCGGCAAAATTTCTGGGATACTAAGATGAAACTGCTCCCTGGCGTAGGTGACTGGCCATAGTCGCGGAAATAGTCCGACGTTAAAGTGCAGAACAAAAAAAAGTTGATGTTATAAGCAATAATTATTCTCTCTTCTTCGTTACATTATCTACATCAAAATGATTTATTATAGTCCCGGGTTTAAATCCCAGTAAAATCGTCAAAATATTTTTCAGTACATACTATAAATTAATATCAACGGAGGTTGTGGCATTGTGTTTGAGCAAGTTGAATGTCTATTTATTTTGCCCTTCGGAGTGAGCGTTAAGCAGCCGGTCATGTGTATCATACGTTTAAGGTCCCTACACTCCTAACAGAAAGTTAGCGATTCGGCAAATTTTCCAGGATGGTAAGGTCAAATTGCTCCCTGGCGTCGGTGACTTGCCATATGCGCAGAAATAGCTCTACTTTAAATAAACAAAACTATATAACGATAATAAACTTATTGGTTTGTTTCTTTATCATTCAGAAATATTAAGTGTAAATGAGTTTTGTGCCAATATTTAATATGTGTCATTTTTCATCCAGTGCTTAAGAGCTAAAACTTGCTGGTATTACATTACTGCAGCTATTTTTAATTCGTAAATATCTCGAAAACGGTTTATTTTAGCGTCAGTCAACAAATATATTATTTTTTGTTAATATAATAGAAGATGATGCTCATTTCTAGTCAAGAGTTTCTTAGCGATGCTGAGGAATAAGTGTGAGTATTTCTAAGGCTATCCCCTAAAGCAAAATTGGAAAAAAATAATTTTAGCTCTACGTTCACCCCCTTGCTGCGTTTCTTGTAGTTCTTGAGAGTTAGCCCATCGATACGCAGTTCTCTTTGGCACGCACAGTAGATTTGCTAAATTACGCCAGTCACCATTGGCATTATAGAAAGCATAAATCTGCCTCTTCGAATTTGCAACAGCAACTTTTCTTATATAAGGCGGCTTGGATAAATAAACTAATATTATAACTTTTTTTTCTTCAAAATAATCTAATACAAATGTCACACTGAGTTTAGATATCAAGGAAAATCGAAATTCAATTTCGAACTTTAATACCCCGTATCTTAATTTTGACTTTTGGACTGAGCTTTGTTTGGTTGAATCTTTTTTTAATACCAAGGATCTGCTGCTGCTCTGTGTTCTATTGTTTTGTGACCACCTGTATAAAAAACAAATTTTTATTTCTGATAAAGCTTTAAATACAAATCAGCTTTGTAAGTTATTTCTGATAACATATGTACGTATGTTACCTTTAAACAAGTTAATATTTAAAGCTTATTTATAAATAAAACTGCAATTATATCAGAGAAATACATATGCTAAACATTAAAATTTTATAAAGAGTCAAGAAGTACAAAAATAAAAAATCGCTCAAAATATTAACTTTTCACTTTTCAGCACTTACTAAAGAATTCATCATCTTAACCACACTCACAACGTGAATCGCTATAATGTACTAACTTGATTAGTAAACTGCTTAAAGTGGAGGTGTTAAGTTCGAAGAAGGGTTAGATGGGTTTACGCAAAATTGAAATGAAACTTCGTTATGGTAAATTAAACGAAAAGTAGCTATAACGATTTTTAATTAAAACCTTAAAAGCTGTAATACTTACCGATTTAACACTATGTTGGAAGAGCACATATTTGAGGTCTTTTGAACACTGGTATCCTTTAACATTAAGCTGACGCTGAAAGTTAAAGGGACCAATTACGTTAGGAACTTTGCTCGTAAACAGTGAACTTACCAAAGTATGATTAGTAACTAGAAGTGAGACTGTGAAATTCTTACTAGTGTCTAAAATTGCCAAACTGCCGTCATCAGCTTGGAAAACAAAATGGGTGTGAGATATCCACGACGGAGGCAAATAACGCGGGTTCAGGTCTCCCTGGAACGAAAATCTAAATTAAGACATGCCACCAACTACACTAATATTGGATTTGAAATATGAATTAATTTTCAACTAGAATAAGTTAGAAGTTTGCTAAAAGTATCATCGGCTTTAGTCTGACTTTATCTTATCTTTCTTTCTGATTTACTAAGAAATATACCATTGCTGCTCTCAAATCTTTAGAAGCGTATTTTTATAATAACAATAATATAACATAACATAACATTTATTTAACCATCAACGATTACATGATTCGTCAAAAATAAAATAGTTGTATAATAGATATACACATCACAAAGACTAGGTGACAAATATACATAAAATAGAAAGAAACATAAACTGATCTAACAAAAACACATATTAGTTAACTAAAAGTTGAATATACTGGGTGTTCCAGTTCTTCTGTTCCAACCGGATATGTCGGCTGATTTAAAGGTTGCAGATTTGAAGTTTTGGGTATCGCATGTATGTTTAGAGATCTTAAAAGATAACTAGAAAATAAAATGCTAAAATCTCTGGTTTAACCGGAAGTGAAAACAATTTTTTTATGGTACTTCATACCTTTTTTCCAAAATTTAAAACTAATCCTAAATTACCTTTACAATGGTGAATCATTAGTCATCTTACTTTTATAATAGCTTAAGAATATACTTTTTGAAAACCACACATATTCATTCATTTTATTTTAAAACTATTAAGCCATTAAACGTTACGTACTTTGATTCGGAAAAAGTTATTATTTGACATTTCATTTAACATTCACTTTTGTACCATCGTAATATTATGTTGATTTTTTGGCTTGCATTATAAGGGTTCGAATCTTGATTTTCCAAGGGTGCCATGACGTCTACTATTTAGAAAGACATTTGCTATAAGATTGAAACGTTAGTCGCTTTATCTAATAGTTTTCTCCAAAGCATTGTTAAGCTAAATCAAACTTGTGATATGAAAGATATTGGCTTCACTAATGAAGAAAAGGTAGATATGGTTTTGATTTATGGGGAATGTCAACGAAATCGTAGAGCAGCACTGTTGTTATATCAGAAGCGATAGGCGCAGACCAAGTGCAATGTTATTTACCCGCTTGGCCTTTAATTTAGCTTTGAGTGGGTCGTTTAGGAAGAATGGGGCCATTTTAAAGCCAAGAACAGCAACGGATAAAGAACACACTCTCGCCGTTTTAGCAAGAGTTGAGGCAGATCCTCACATGTCTATTCGAGAAATAGAGCAAGAGAGCAAATTTGTCAGTCTTCTATTCAGACCATTAAAAATACATCTTCATCAAGGTTTGTAACCAGGAGTTTATGATAGAAGAGCTTTATTTCTTACATGGCTGACTATTGTGTAAGAAGAAGGAATTTTGGGTCTCATCTTATGGTCAGATGATTATAATGATGGCACATTTAATCGGCATAATGGTCCCTATTGGGTTCCTGAAAATCCACAATGGATAAGAGATAGGCGTTTTCAGAACATGCTGAGGATAAATGTCTGGTGTGGCGTTATTGATTGATACAGTGTTGGACCAACGTTTTTTGAAGGGAATCTGGATTGGGAAATGTATTCGGAACCCCCCACCAATGAACTTTCGTTATTGTCAGAAAATATTCTGCAAGCAAGACGGTGCACCTTTCCACAGCGCTCGAGTGGTGACACAATACCTCCATGAAATTTTTCCTGAAGAGTGGTTAGGTACAAATGGTGCTGTAAGGTTGTCCGCTAGATCTTCTGACCCCAGGCCGACGCCGCCTAATTATTTCCTGTGGGGGATATTTAAAGGATAAAGTTTGTAGAAGACCTTAAAATAATATTGAAGGCCTCAAAAACAGACTAAGGCTGGAATGTCAAGCTATCAATGGCGTGGTACTTAGATCGGTAACTTCTCGCGAACTGCCTTCGATAAGGCAGGCGTGATGGCTGAGTTTTGCTTGGAAAATCATGTCCGTCATTATAAACACCACATTTGACAAATTTAGCATACTATCCTCCTTTCGCTGAGACATTTGTTAAATATTTTTTCAAGAAACTATGTATTTAATCATTTTTATGTAATATAATTTTTATTTTCACTTCTTTTTAATTTATTTGTTTTAATTCAATTTAGGGGAAAATGTGACTTATAATCATTGTAAATAGAATTTGGCATAAATTCAAAATTTTGGAAAAAATAGTGTCATTTAAAAGTCAAAAGTTGTTGTCACTTCCGATTAAACCAGAAGTTCCAACATTTGGTTTTCCATTTGTTTTTTAAGATCTCTAAGCATATATGCGGTAACCAAAATGTAAAATCCATAATCATCAAGCCAGCCGAGATATACGTTTGGAACAGGAGAACTGGGACACCCAGTACTTATAGGCGTCTCTAATAATTTTCTATTTAACATAGTTGTAATTGTCTTCTAGGAAATTCCGTCGCTAGTGCTGGAAGTGAATTAAACAACTTAATATCAATGTACATTAGGATCTTCTGAGTACGGCTTATCCTGCGATGAGGAATGACAAGTTGACTTTTACCTCTAGTTCCGTAACTAGGAACCTGCTCCTAGGAGATAAAACTGGCTTGTTGGTCATAAAAGTAAAGAAGACAGGTAATTATATAACTTTGGTGGTAGGGTAAGTATTTTATATTTCTGGAATAGTTCTCTACTGTGGTCCCGAGGAACGTTGACAATCGCTCTGATAGTTCTTTTCGGTTGCAGAAAGACTCTCTGCAAAACCCTTGAGGCGCCTTTATCTATAACGTATCTTATTCGACGACATGAGTAGACGGCTGCAGATATTTTACTTCATATTTGCTCTATGTGGGTTTCGCAGCTTAAATAACCATCTATATGAAATCCTGAAACTTTCTTACTTTGGTTTGAGTAATGTGGATGACTCCGTGTTGCTACTAGTTGTCTTGACGTTGTTTTTTTGTACTAAGCAATAACTTGTTTGCCAAATTATATGCTTCCACCTGTAGAATGGTTAATAACTTTTGTGTTTTATAAACGTTGAAGCTGCTGTATTAATAATTGTCGTGTCATCTGAGAAAATACAAACTCTGCATGCTCTGATGTTTTTGGGCAAATATTTTATGTATAAGACAAGTTTCCTTGTCTGAAATTCGACGTGGCATTTTGCCAGTTAACCAACTGCACTCTGTTCTTCAAATAAGATTGTAAAGGTGTTCCTATGCTGCCCCTCATTCCAGAATATTCCAACTAAGAGATTAGGATCTGGTGGTTCACCATATTTAAAGATTTGATAAGATAATAGCAATGTCGTCACCCTAGTTGTTGAACTATTTGTTATTAATTCATGCTGGGAATGGTTTAAGATTTCCTGCTTATCAAGACAGCTTTCTAATCGCTCTCTGATAAGTGCTTCTAAAGTTTTTGGCATCATAGGAAGTATACAGTGTGGTCGGTAATTGTCTTAGTCGTTCATATCGCCATTTTTTAAGAGAGGAGTTATCATTGAAATTTTTAATTGTTGCGGAAATATACCCTATGCTAAGCACTTATTTATACATTTCCTTAGTGGGTCTGCAATGACATGGATTATCCTTTATCATAATATTATGTTTAATCTGATTATGTCACAAGCTGAATTATTATTTCTAATCGATGGCTTAAACACGAAATAAATACTGCTATTTAAGATTTTTTACTTTGACGTCTTGAAGGCAAATATTAAAAACGAATCGCTGTAGAATTGTAGCTTGGAATGGGGGATTAAAAAAGCCCCTAAAAAAGGAGCCACTCGACCTTCCTTTTCTATTTAAATGGGTTTAGAGTCGCCTTCACATGGAGTTGAAAGCTACGCACCCTGTTAGGGGTAAAAAAAGTACCCCTCTTGCACAAAAAGTAGACGTGTTTTAGGGTTTTTACACACATTCCCAGAAGTTCTCAGGAAAACGCTGGTGCACCATTTTATGATAAATGTCTGTTTATGTGCTCTTTTTAGATACTAGATATTTTAGCTAATTTTCGTGGAAAGGATTCGCTAATGAGGAGATCGCTACTTTTGATTTTGTAAAAAAGGACCCCTGGAACGCATATTACAGTAAGTCTCAGTCTTCGTATGTATATTTATAAGTTATATATATATATATATATATATATATATATATATATATATATATATATATATATATATATATATATATATATATATATATATACAAATTACAGGAGACACACACCGGTGTTGTCACTCACACTTTTTGTTAGTTATGCTAGGATTTTTACGGTAACAAAAAGGTGAGTATTTTTTAAAGTTTGAAGGCTACCGTATGCAGCGCTCTTTATTAGCTAGACCCAGGTAGGAAATTTTAATTACTATTAAAACTGATCTCTACCAAACTTCAATGCAATGCATCAAATACTTCTTTTAAATATTAACGAAAAGTATTTTTCCCACTTTAACATCACGTATCTGTTTTAAATTTGACCTTTGGACTGGGGTGAGTTTTTCTAAATCATAACGTTTTAAAACCAAAAATCTACTGCTGCTATATGTATCATTGCCTTTGGACAACCTGAATAATATTCTGTTTGAGGTACAATTTTGGTATAAGACGGGCGCAAATTACATAATATATTAATATTTTACTTTCACTCGTTTATTTAAAATCTAGGATCAATATTATGTCTCTTGCTGTGCAATGTCTAGAATAAAAACATCCATTTCTTGTGGAACGATCGCTCACAAGTTATACAATATGCAGACAATATTTAAGTTTATACAGAAGAGTTATAAATATACAAATGTTTTGGAAAATAAATAAAGTTGTATCTGACGTAAAACTTTGGGCCAATAAACATGGCCTAAACATGAATAACAATAAGACTGATGTGATGGTATTTACACGGCATAGAGTACAGAAGAGCGATTTTTCTTACCTACAGTCACATAAAACAGACCGTTTTAGATCGATACAAATATCTAGGAATGTATCTCGGTCCAAATTTATTGCACTGCACACGTCGATTACATAAAAGGTAATGTGAATGAGGGATAAGTATACTTCGAGCAGTGCTTAGTCAAGCGTATGGTGCGGACTTGGAAGTAGCACTTCGTTTTTACAAAAGATATATAAGATCCAATTTGGACAATGGTTTTATATTGTATGGCTCCACACCAAATACAAGTATAAAAAAGAAGAATACAATTAAAAGCTCTCAGGATTCGTATTGGAGCGATAAAAACGTCTTCCATGGGAATCGTTTTTGCAGTGTCACGAGCCTCAGCCAGCTCCTCCACATTCACATTAGGTTTTTAGCTGAAAGGCATATTCCTATAAAAATCACATAACAGCTTTCAGCTGTACAACCTTCAGTTCGTTATTTCAGAAACTGTTACCAATAAATATTGGGCACACAAATTTATCAGGCTTGACAAGATCATTATTCATTGAAGACTACAACGAATACACAATAATCTCAGAGTGACTACTACTACAACCAAGATGAATTATCAATCTCTAACAGTAGAGCTCCCTGGGGTCGTTCCCAAATACATTGAGCAGGCTAGCTACAACGAAAACATTACATATCAAGTAATTACTCAACACACTGGCTACACAATAATACATGCAGATTATTCTAAGAGTCAACGAGGAAAAGGTTGTGCCTTCTATGTTGAGCAAGACGACCACTCTGCACTTTTCAAACTAAACAATTTGATCAGTATATATACAGGAGATATGTGGAAGAGAATATCTGGGATGGATAAATGAAAATAATAGTAAATATAACGTTATTATGAGCGACTCACAATCTGCACCTCAGACTTTGACAACTTCGGCCATCAGCTCTATATAAACCATTTTGTACGTCAAATTGTCAAAATATACAATACAATAACGCAAAATATCGGAACAGTAAAGTTTATCTTGATCAGGGGACATGCCGGCGTATTGGATAATTTAATGGTGGACACATTTTGGCAAATTAGCTGTTTCTCAACTACCTATCAATAATGATGAGTCTGTTCCACCACCCATCACAGATTTCTACACCATATTAAAGCAAACTATTAATTATAGATGGACCTTCGAATAGATAAATTATATATTCAATACAAATACTCCATATACATTAATATAGCCTAGATTACCAATTAAGAGGCTTGGTGGCCCAGGGGTAGAACGTATGGCTATGAACCGAACGGTACTGGGTTCGATTCTCAAGGTTTCTCTTTTACTTTTTCAATAAAAACTCTAATAAATAAGCATCAACCAAGATTTTTGCATAGCATTTGATCAAGTTGAATTTCTGCACATTTCGCCCTTCGGAGGGGGTGAAGCCGTCGGTGCGCCATCCTCCTTACAGAAAGGCAGGGGTTGGCAAAAGTTCCAGGTTAGTGAGGTGAAACTGCGCCCTGGTGTCGGTGATTGGTTATATTCGCGGAAATGGACCGACTTTAAAGTAAAAAAAAAAGATTGCCAATTGAAATATATATATATATATATATATATATATATATATATATATATATATATATATATATATATATATATATATATATATATATATATATATATATATATATATATATATATGTAGAAGGTCAATCTAGGATCTTACCAATTATGCTAACAAGGCTAGAAAGAAAACATGCTAAATTTGTGCGTTATTTACAACGTATGTGTCTGGTTAACGCACCAATTTGTGAATGTGAGTTTTTCTCTTTTTACGTTGTCAATCATATGGTACTTAAGTGTCCTCGGTACAACACAGAAAGATATAACTAAACATTGCCTTAAAAAAATTGAAAATCACGACATCGTTTAATCTAACACACTTCTAAGCCTTGTTAGGCAGAAAGTCAACCAGTTATTATGTAAATTTATAAGACGCAAAAATCGATCTGTGAGTAGTTTAGAAATGTAATTTATTAGATATTAGTGCTTAGTTTAGTCTAGTGTTTAACACAGTTATTAATTTTTGTTAATAGCATTCATTATGTTCCGTCGTTATTTTCGACACCTTTTTCCACATGCACGTGCCGACTATGGATACCAAAACACAGTTGGTAACCCTGGGCACATCAAGCAATGATGGTCAACCTGAAGATGGCACCCTGGAGATTCACGTTTTCGAACGGTGTCTGATTGGCTGAAGAGGCCGCCTACCCCTTCTCGACACCGAATCACACTGAGACTTCGGAATCAAGAACGCTGCAATTTCCCCATTTGATCGATGATCATTCTATAGTGCAGTTCATACACTCAGTTCGAGTCCTTCGTTGTCCTCGGGGCATGGGGCGCAGACAGGTCTGTAGCAGCCACGTGACCTTCTGAAAGATGTTGGAAACCAACGTGGACCATAAGTGCTACAAACTGCAGGTACCAGAGCAAGAGGCTGCTCCTTATTTTCCATCTGTGCAACAAGTCATTTACTCTGTGAAGAAGGGAGGTTTTCGAAACACATAGAGCTGCCCATCAACGACGTCCCCGACAGGAAAAGGTATTTTGTTTATATTACAACCGTTCAATTACACGTAATCAATTAGAGCCATCTCTGCGGCGCAACCGCTAGATAGTTTTGGTCCATCGGCCGGGATTATTTTTTCTTTTTATTATATCTCATGTTGGTTGCGTGTAACATTAGATTGGTAAAGAAACGATACAGTGCTCTGTGTTACATTTTTGTAAATTTCTAGCAGTAGTAGTAGTATATTATTAGTTATATGTTGTATTGGCACGTGGGTTTCATTGCCGTTAATACCCCTTTGTGTACAGGCGTACACATTTTTACTGTTGTTTCTGAATCGAAAACACATATTTCTCTTAAATATCGTTGTAGCCAAGGGGCGTCTAATTTCGACAGGGTCGTATTTTGACATATGTTGTTCATTTACTTCTCATTTTAAACAAAATCCCCTTTTGTGTACAGGCGTACTCATTTTTACGGTTATTTCTTAATGTAAGACGTTTATTTCTCTTAAATATCGTTGTGTCCAGGGGCGTGTAATTTCGACAGTGTCGTATTTTAACATATTTTGTTCTTCATTTAACTTTTTATTTTAAAGCAACTGCTCTATATTATCATACGCCATGCCGTACACCGTGAATAGAGCAGTTTTAATTGCAAAGCTAACATTATATCGCCTGAAATCCACATTAACCGTGGCTAAACAAGCCATTCAAAACCCAGAGCATGTGCTAAAATTCTCTGCGGCTTATCAGTTTTCCTTAACACTTTTTGACGAATTCATGTGTGTGAATAAATACGCTTTTTCGGGTGCTTCCGAGATCGAGAATGTTGAGTCTTTGTTCGAATCAACGGTGCTATTGATGACGCAATGCACGAGATTAACGCATTCTACATGCGGTTATCCCAACGTCCAAGTATTGTCGGTCAATCTTCTGGGCGAGATGACTTTTCTAGGGAACAAGCGGCCTAAGTGGGTAAGCCACCCACGTTGACGTCAGAAGTTCTGCGAGCTCGTTCGCCATCTAGAACTACACCCATGTATCATTTGTTATCTCAATCTCCGAATATTGCCGATCAATCTTCTGGGCGAGATGATGTTTCTAGAGAACAAGCGGCCCAAGTGGGTAAGCCACCCACGTTGACGCCAGAAGTTCTGCGAGCTCGTTCGCCATCGAGACCTACACCCACGTATCATTTGTTATCTCAACCTCCAAGTATTGCCGATCAATCTTCTGGGCGAGATGATGTTTCTACAGAACAAGCGGCCCAAGTGGGTAAGCGACCGACGTTGGCGCCAGAAGTTCTGCGAGCTCGTTCGCCATCGAAAACCACACCCATGTATCATTTGTTATCTCAACCTCCAAATATTGTCGGTCAATCTTCTGGGCGAGATGATGTTTCTATAAAACAAGCGGTCCAAGTGGGTAAGCCACTCACGTTGGCGCCAAAAGTTCTGCGAGCTCGGTCGCCATTGCGAGCTCCACCCATGTCTCATTTAGGATCACTTGCAGGGTCACGAGGGTCCTTACAAACTACTCGGTCTTATATTGTCAGGCTACCAAAAATCAATGTACCCGTTTGCGACGGTTATTTAGGCACCTGGGCTAACGGGTTTCCAACTTTAAATGTGCCCCTTTCTTCTGGTAACTATAATATAAGGTCCGACTTCTCAGTTGGAACATCTTTCTGGAATGTCGGTTTAGACATCTTTTCATTTAGGTTCACACCTAGCATTTCGCCGTACTTTAAAGGCTCTATTTTAACGGAGGTGGCTCGCATCTACGTCCCTCAAGATTTCCCATGCCACGTCATATGGTTTACTTATAGCTTTATTCAGCGACTGTGGCTATGGGGCATTTATTGGGAGCATCCACCCCCGTCGAACTTAACCTGCAACGGTTTAAGTCCTAGGCAGATATGCCTATCTTATAAGTAGGTAATGCGGCACTTTGAGCAGACAGTGACGTCACAGGAAGTGACGTCACGGCGCCGGCGCCACGCCCTGGCGCCGGCGCCACGCCCTGGCGCCACGCCCTGGCGCCACGCCCTGGCGCCGGCGCCTAGCCACGCCCTGGCGCTTGCCCCGGCGCCGGCGCCACGCCCTGGCGCCTACCCTGACGCAGGCGCCTGCACTGGCGCCTGCCCTGGCGCCTGCCCCGGCGCCTGCCCCGGCCCCGGCGCCTAGCCACGCCCCGGCCCCCGGCGCCAAGCCCCGGCGCCAGCCCCGGCGCCCAGCCACGCCCTGGGCCAGACAGTCACATTTAGTCTTGTTATGTAAACATTCTAAGGTCATTGACCTGTCTTTGGCCAGACAGTGACGTCACATGACTTGTGCCAGACAATCACATAAGTGTCTAACCTATTACTTCAAATTATTATATTTTGAAAAAAACCATTTGGTGCAGGTGAGTTTCGAACCCGGGGCATTCAGATGGGAGGCAACGATGCTACCCGTTAAGCTAAGCAGACGCTTGTTAATTTATTGTTTTAGGTTGGTATATATATATATATACGACTTTTAATTACAAACCATACATGTAATAGAATTAAAGTTTATTATTAGACAAATGGATGATTTACAAAATAATGTTTAATATTAGAGGCGGAACCAAAACGGAAGAACCAAAATGGCGGAATGAAAGATGGAAGCCTGTGATACCTTAAGCTGACATTATAAAAAATGGCGGCTTTCTTTCTTAAAGATGGTGCCTTTCGCTGATAAAGATGGTTGAAGACTTATTTAAAAATAACACACAGAGGTCGTTAGCAAACAAAAGAAGGAAGTTCAGAAACATACTGTAGGGGGCCCCTTGATGGGTAAATGGTATTCGTGTTTGAGCTTGTCTAGAATACAGCCGTTAGAAGTATGACATCATCCACAAACCTGTTCCACAAACCTGTTTGAGTTTTGTCTGTACGGTTGTTATCTAGTGTAATTTCCGTTGAATGACATCACCCCATTATTTGTGTTTGAACTTGTCTGTGTATCTGTTTAATATACGCAAGAGAGAGGCCCGCTTAGGGTAAATAACGTGTCAGTTGATGACTTTGGTGAATGTTATCTTGTGTTATATCTGTTCAATCACCCCCCATTACTCGTGTTTGAGCTTGTCTAGTACAAACCGAAAGGATGACATCATCCATGTAAATTGTTCACTACACACTGTTAAACTCATTCAAAATTTAGTTATCGTAGAGGTAAGACGTGCTTCAGTTAACTCTAACGTATCCAAGTGCTCAGTAGTGTGTTTAAAATGGCTACATTAAATGATGTGTGCTACCAGCAAATTAAAGACAACTTCTGGTATGGTTTATTTGCAGACTTTCAATTAATTATTGATAAAAACACTGGTTATTTTAATGCGACTAAGCTGTGTAAAGATGGTGAGAAAAGATTCAGACATTGGTTGGAAAATAAGAAAACTAAAGAGTTGATTACCTATTACAACGGTCAGGCGAAGAAACATTTAGGTAGCCAGAATACCGATTACCTTAATATTTCAACCGAAGATGTCCACTTAGAGTCACATCTAGGGGGCCGGAATTCCGGCCCCCTAGATGTGCTGGAAGCAACATCTCAACTAACACCTACAACCGCTACATACTTGGTGGACTTTGGTGGAACACAGACTGAAAACAACTTGATATCTGGTACATATGTCTGTAAAGATTTGATATTAAATTTGGCTTGTTGGATATCCAATAGTTTCTATGAAAAGTGCAACCAAATTATTTTTGATTTTTTCGTAAGTGAATTTAATCAAAAATACAAGGATAACCTCAAAGAAATTGAAGTGAAATTAATGGAGATAGATGATGAAGTGCAGCGTATGCGAGAAACAAATGCTAAAATCACAGAACATTTAGAAGATATATCTCCAAAACCAAGCAACCCTGGAAAACTTTGTGTTTTTGGTTTGC
Source organism: Tillus elongatus (assembly GCA_964006375.1). Taxonomy (NCBI): domain Eukaryota; kingdom Metazoa; phylum Arthropoda; class Insecta; order Coleoptera; family Cleridae; genus Tillus; species Tillus elongatus. Next base: position 109,795,164 of record OZ023265.1, read on the forward strand.
TTTCAAGAAATGAGAAGGATACTACCTATCCATATCATGCTGTAAGGACTCAGAAGAAAAGTTTTAAAAGAGCTGTCAAGAACTTTAAAAATAAACACCCTGATTCCGAAGTAGTTTTAAACATGTTGTATGATCCAAATTCTGTAAATCTCTTTAACAGAATAAAGACCGAAGTCGAATACCTCAAGGCGAAGAGAAACGATCTACAGATAGCAGATGTACCTCAGGAGAAGTTTATTCAGGATATTATTGATTTACGATATAAATTGTAATTGTTCACTTAGCTTAATTGTATGTAACCAGATGAAAAAATAAAATAACATTATTTTAATAAAGACTTTTATTTTATTCTAAGTACATTAATACATTAAATATATAAGCTTATTTAACATCATCTGAATTTATCCAAGAATTCTGAGATTTATCAAAACCCAGCCATTTTACATAGAGCTGCTTGCCTTTCTTCCTCAAGATGCGTTCAACCAGATAGATGTCTGTTTGTTTCATGGCGATGTTGGATTTAAAAGTATCCACTTATCATGTAAATCTTTTAGTTTGCTGTCTATTTCTCCCAGCTTATTCTTTAGCTTATTATTCTTTAATACATCAACATCTTTTAAAACTTGAGCAGTTATGTTCTTAGCTAAAATTTTCAATTTATTTTCAAATTCGTTTTTTAAATCTTCCAACTCAGGTTTGTGTACAGCTTCAAGTAGTATGGCAATGATTCTTTGTGTTACCTCATCTTTGTTCTTCTGATAGTCGTCTATCCATACATCAACAAATTTTTTATTTACACCATCTGTTGCATCGACTGGATCAGCTATGTTACACAATCTATGGCTTTGCAAATCAAAATCACCACTAGTAGTTCTTGGGAAAATCTCTCTTTCAATAATTTTAAACTTAGAACCTTTATTGGATTGGGAACGTCCGAACTTATCGATAGACATTTTTATACTAAGCACTAAGGTAGGTATATCTTTGATATATGTAGGTATACTAGGCGATAACACCAACCTCCTTCAGTTCTTCAATGATTGACTGAATTTCATTGTTATGAGCATTATTACCAGCAGCCTGGGAAGCTACTAAAAGTCTAAGTCTATCAACCAGCTCATTTATGTCATCCCAATAGACATATTCTATTTGTTTGTTATTTTGTAGCATATAGTTGTTAGTGTTGCTGCTTACATTCTGAGCTCTAGGTTCAGTTTTTTGTTCTGCGTTATGATGTGTGTCGTAACCAAAACCTTGAGGAGTTGAGGATCTACGACCTCGTGGATTTATCACCGGTTTTATTAGAGTCAGGTACTTTTCAGAGGAACAACCCTTGGTTCGTGCGTTAGGATCATAGTTCATTTTATGCACACTAGTTGCTTCTAGAATATCTCTATAGTGTTGAAGATCGTCATAGGTATACCCTCTAGGTGTTTTCATAAATATCAATTCTAGCAGACCTTGTGTTTGCGGATATCTCCGTTGACCTAGTCGAATGTCATTATCAGTAAAATCCAAGTGTTTATTGCCAAGACTCCAGCTACCGGTATCTTTAGCGTAGCGAGCACCATACGTTTGATCAATGGTAGCGAGCCTTGGTGGTTCAGTAAAATACTTGTCTACATAATATCGAACTCGTTCAGGATATTGCTCCAAAAATTCTTGATATGCAGGGTTGGATGTGACAGTTTGTAGATCTGCCTCAAGCTCTTCAAATGTTGGGATATCCTCATCGGAACTTGTCTCCTCAGCCTCTTCCCTAGGTTCAGCTTCAAAAACTTCATGGTCTTTAAGGAACTGTACTTGGGGTTTCGTTTCTGGTACCACTTCTTCTTTGATTTGTTCAGCCTTTGGTTGTTGCTGGGGCTGCTGCTGCTGCTGTGCTGCTGTGTTTTTAGATATTTCACTTAGGGGCTCAACAAGTGGTTTATATAAACGTTGCAGAGCATCATCATTCTCGGCTCTGTTAAGTTTAAGCATTAAATGTTTTTTTCGAATATTGTCAGCAAGTTGTAAAATCCTTTTCTTAACTTTTCGCTCTTCCTTACCCAACACTTCCATTGTGCTACAACTGGTCGGTATTACCAGCTGGTCTAATAATTTGTTTGAGCGATACAGGTTGTGTGGTGGTTTAACATATACTGACTCCTTCATGGTACATGCCTTCTTATTTATCACGATGTCTGGCTGTCTTGTTAGACAGCTGTGTTAGACAGCTGTGTTAGACAGCTGTGTTAGACAGCTGTGTTAGACAGCTGTGTTAGACAGCTGTGTTAGACAGCTGTGTTAGACAGCTGTATGACAGCTGTATGACAGCTGTGTTAGACACTTGTATGACATCTGTGTTAGACACCTGTGTTAGACAGCTGACTGTCCTGTCTATCATCGTTTGTTAGAATAATATATATCTATCGAATCCTTTTCTATATCGACCTTTGTGTACATCGTTTTCCTTCACAATCACCAACACACCATACTTATTATCTTTCCAGCATTGGTGGCAGATAGTTTTAAATTGTTTAAAGTCCATATCGGTGGTCACATGATCGTCGTACACATGTTTTAAATTGGTTTCATCTTGCTTGAATAACACAATAACATTGGTGTTGTCACGTACCAGATGTTTGGGTATTCGTGTATATGTTTGACAGAGATAGAATGAATCAATATTCTTATGTCTGCCCATACTGAAGTATGCTCTTATTTTATCTTGTTTGTCACAAGCTACATCATCAAATATAAACACAGAGTTGTCCTTGGCATCTTCCGGATCTAATATTTCATCGTTTTCTCGATAAGGATAGTAACCAACACCTTTTGTGGCATTCATCACCTCCTTTAACATCTTGTATTTCGGTTGATACAGAGACTTTGAATACACATACACGTTATCAAATTTTAAACCGTTTGCTTCAAACAACAAACTCAGCATGACATTAGTTTTGCCACACCCACTGGGACCACATATGATACAGCGAACGGTGTTTGGAAAGAGAGGACCATGCCTCAGTTGTTGTTGAGCTGTGTCCGTAACAACATCGTCTATATTTGTAATGGGTAAGGCAGAAGCGTGTTTGCTGGTACGCATCTTAACTTAAACTAAACTATATTTTATTTGGGTGTGTATATATATGAATGCAAGTGAGACACCCAGTCAGTATGCATGTTGGTGTCACAGAGTGAGGGCTGTTATTAACAAAGACAGATACAGGTTTTGCTGAAACGTTGCGGGGCGTTACAAACACCATGAAAGTTAACAGAAAACTTAATGAGGGGTTTTATGTAATCAACTCGAAGCCAAAGAAGAAGGTTCCCTTTAAAAACATACTAAGTCTGATTGAGGAAGTTATAAAAGATAGAAATCTTATTCCAACAGCGAACGCCGTATTTGATATAGCTCATACAATCGTTAGAAACATTGGTGGGCGTAAGAATGTGCAGAAACCTCGAGTTATTCCAATACCTAAAAGTGGAGGCTTCCTTCCGCTGTTGCCTCTGATATTTGGTGGGCTGTCAGCACTAGGAGCTCTGGGTGGTGGTGCTGCAGGTATTGCCAAAGCCGTGAACGATGCCAAGTCTGCGAAACAGAAACTAGAGGAGGAAGAACGGCACAACAAAACAATGGAAGCCATCGCGATGGGTAGGAGAGGGAGTGGCTTGAAATTTAAGCCAAAATGCAAGAGACTGGGCACAGGCATGTATCTCAAGAAACAGCGCTCCGGTTATGGGTTGTATCTGCAGAAACCAAAAAACGAGTAAGATGTTTACCAGCAAGACCTCTAACAAATGAAGACCTTGTGAAATTTGCTGGTAAAATGAAAATTCCATATTTTAGAGGTGTATACATGCGAGATACTTTGCCATCGAATGGGCCACGCAAGAATGAATCACTTATCATGAATTTGCAAACAAACAAGGAACCTGGCAGTCATTGGGTTGCAGTTAAGAAACGTGGTGACACAGCCGTGTACTTTGACTCATATGGAAACTTGAAACCACCAGTTGAGCTGCAGCGTTACCTTAAAAACTCTACTTTAATGTACAATCATGATGTGTATCAGAAATATAATACTTATAATTGTGGTCACTTATGTTTAAAATTTTTAAATAAAAGCCTTAAACAGTAGCCTGTGTGTATCAGTCATGGCGCACACCTTTGTGTTGAAAGACCGCAGCTCCCATCTGTCGTCAGACTACCATCCACCAATTGTTTTGGATGGTAATTATGCTGTTGCCTTGATAGGCTTTCACACCTACAACAACATACCCAACATCTATGAAGGTAAAAACAAATTTCATGTAAAAGAAGGAACCGGTTGGCGAACCATCACGATACCCACCGGTGCTTATGAAATAACACACTTGGAAGAGTTACTTCAAAATGAACTTGTTGGTGCTACAGCAACACACGAACAAAAGCAACAGGCTCTGCTTCTGAGACCTAATCCGAACACCATCAAATGTAGACTAAAGTGTTATACAAATGTCAGTTTTGAATTTGATGGTTCGATTGGGCGAATGTTGGGCTTTTCAAAACAAGTTCTTCAGCCGGACACCTTTTATGAATCTGATTTACCTGTTGATATAGTGGATGTTAGACAGATTCGCATCGAAACCAATATTGTGTCTGGTTCCTATTATAACGGACAACCCTCACATACGCTGTATGAGTTTGCTCCGATGGTTGATCCTGGCTACGCAATCGACATAGAACCTAACAATTTAATTTACTTGCCGGTGAACAAGCAAGAGATTTCCAATATAAGCATCGACATCGTCGACCAAGATTCAGTTCCTGTCAACTTTCAAGGTGAAGAGGTGTCTGTTCGCTTAAAACTTATAAAAGTTGCTTAGTATGTTGGTCTTCAAGGATATAAAATCAAGTGCATCTACCACATCAAATTCAGTTGAGTCAGACACGTCAAAGGGTACGCTTCGTCCCGATAATATTGAGTTCCTGCAAAGCCTGGGTTATCATGTCGTCAAAACTAGAAATATTCAAAGAACCCGTGTTTGATGATGGCATCGATCGAGAAGAGCTGCGTTCTTACTATTCACCAACTAAATCGTTTGGTAACAGCGATGAAATTGAAATAGCCATCAACCAACAAGATGCGTTCGTATGTCTGGCCGAGTCAGCTCTAATAATCGAAGGTGCTCTGGAACCTGTAGCAATCCAAAATGCCACTGGTGCTTGTTATCTGTCAAATAATGGAGGAGCAGCTCTGTTTGAATCAATGACCTATGAGTTAAATAACAAGGAAGTGGAACGAGTGCGAGACCCATACACCACAACCATCATCAAAAGTCTGCTATCGTTCAGTAAGAATGAAGCCCAATCTCTTAGCAACGCCGGTCTGAATGTGTCGTCGGAGCACATCACCTTAAATGATAACAAGTTTCACATGCTCATACCTGTCTGGTTCCTCTTCAGTTTCTTTCATCATTTCAAAGGAGTTCTCTGTGGCAAACATACTTTCCGCTTTACAAGAAGTCGAAACGATTCCAACGGCTATTACAGCACAGGTACGGCACGAGCAAAAATTACCGTAACCAATATGTTTTTAAAGGTAAAACATGTATTTCCCAATGATAAAATGAAATTGGAACTGATAAAGGTAAAACATGTATTTCCCAATGATAAAATGAAATTGGAACTGATGGATAAAATAGCCAAAGACACCTCTATATTTCTCGCATACCGCAAATGGGACATATATGAGTTACCAGCACTCAGAGATATCAACAGAGATGTGTGGGCTGTTAAAACTGCAACCAACTTGGAAAGACCTCGATATGTGATTATAGCATTTCAAACAGATCGTAAGGATAACGTGAAGAAGAGGTCAGACTATTTCGATAACATTGGTATGTTGGACCTCAGAGTGTTTCTAAATTCAGAATGCTACCCTTATGAATCTATGAATATGGATTTTGAGAAATCGAAATATGCAGAAGCCTATAACATGTATACAGATTTTCAAAAAAACTTCTGTTATAAAAACATGTCGGAGCCTATCTTGAATTATGACGAGTTTAAAGACAGAGCTCTATTTGTGATTGACTGTCAGTACCAGAACGAGTCAATCAAGTCTTCAACGGTGGACATTAAGGTGGAGTTCATGAGTCACACCAACTTCCCAAAAAATACTCGTGTTTATTGTTTGGTTATTCATGACAGTGTAATGGAATATAAACCTCTAACGGGTATCGTTAGAGCCATTATGTAATAATAGTATGTCATTTATGTATGTCATTTATGTATCAATATGTACAACTTAATTAATCCTAATAAATTTTTATTGTATGTAAATCAGTTGTTTTATTTTTATTTTGTTGCATTTTTATTAACCCCTTTCTGTAAGGTTAACAACTGTAAAAAACGTTGTTTATCCTTTGTAAGACCCCCTCTCTCTTACATCAGTTTGTTTCCTCAATACAAGAGAGAGAGACACTTGTTCAGTATGTGTTAAGTCGTGAAACAAGGATGACGTCTCTTGCTGTATGTAAGTACACTCTTCTTATTATGTCTGTTTGTATTCAAATAACAAATACAAACATAACCTTACTAACAATTGGATGGCAGGGTAATCAGCCTGTACAAGAGAGTGTGTGTTGGTTTTAGGTGTTAATACAGCTTGTTCTAACTTACTTAAATATTATATTTCTTCTGTTCAACAAGACGATTATTTTGATGTGTCACACATGTATGTAGCTCTAAGAATAGCTATACCGGAAGTGTCTACCGGAAGTAACATTTTTATTGAATATGCTTATAGAGTTTGCTTTGCTGAACAGCGTGTATGTATTGGTTCTATCGTACATCTCACGGATCTTCCGCGATAAGGGTTTGAAGTTTTTTTATCTCAGTTTCTTGTAGAGCTTGTTACGAAACATACATTTTTGAAGATAGTTCCTTTCTATCACTTTCCATTGAAAAGATATAACGATTTAAAGTTTTGACCGGAAGTGGCCATTTTATTGTATATTCCACTTTGATTTGGCCTCCTTAACACCGTGCATATGTTGGTTCTATCGTACATCTCACGGATGTTCCGCGATAAGGGTTTAAAGTTTTTTATCTCAGTTTCTTGTAGAGCTTGTTATGAAACGATATATTTTTGAAGTCGGTTCATTTCTATCACTTGTCGTTGAAAAGATATAACGATTTAAAGTTTAGACCGGAAGTGGCCATTTTATTGTATATTCCAATTTGATTTGGCCTCCTTAACACCGTGCATGTGTTGGTTCTCTCGTACATCTCACGGATCTTCCGCGATAAGGGTTTAAAGTTTTTTATCTCATTTTCTTGTAGACCTTGTTACGAAACATACATTTTTGAAGTCGGTTCCTTTCTATCACTTGTCGTTGAAAAGATATAACGATTTAAAGTTTAGACCGGAAGTGGCCATTTTATTGTATATTCCAATTTGATTTGGCCTCCTTAACACCGTGCATGTATTGGTTCCAGCGTACATCTCACGGATCTTCCGCGATAAGGGTTTAAAGTTTTTTATCTCGGTTTCTTGTAGACCTTGTTACGAAACGATATATTTTTAAAGTCGGTTCATTTCTATCACTTGTCGTTGAAAAGATACAAGGATTTAAAGTTTAGACCGGAAGTGGCCATTTTATTGTATATTCCAATTTGATTTGGCCTCCTTAACACCGTGCATGTATTGGTTCCATCGTACATCTCACGGATCTTCCGCGATAAGGGTTTAAAGTTTTTTATCTCGGTTTCTTGTAGACCTTGTTATGAAACGATATATTTTTAAAGTCAGTTCCTTTCTATCACTTGTCCTTCAAAAGATACAAGGATTTAAAGTTTAGACCGGAAGTGGTCATTTTATTGTATATTCCAATTTGATTTGGCCTCCTTAACACCGTGCATGTGTTGGTTCCAGCGTACATCTCACGGATCTTCCGCGATAAGGGTTTAAAGTTTTTTATCTCATTTTCTTGTAGACCTTGTTACGAAACATACATTTTTGAAGTCAGTTCCTTTCTATCACTTGTCCTTCAAAAGATATAACGATTTAAAGTTTAGACCGGAAGTGGCCATTTTATTGTATATTCCAATTTGATTTGGCCTCCTTAACACCGTGCATGTATTGGTTCCATCGTACATCTCACGGTTGAACCTGTTGTCTATTTTGTTTCTGAACTTCCTTCTTTTGTTTTGCCAGCGACCTCTGTGTGTTATTTTTAGAACCTACCCATATAACAATTGTGACGTTCTAGTCTGTCTAATATTAAACATATTAATTATTATGTCTTATGTCTACACTCTCATTTGTCGGCTAGGTTGGAGTGACGTATCTTTAAATAAGTCTTCAACCATCCTTGCACCATCTTTATCAACGAAAGCCGCCATTTTTTATAATGTCAGCTTAAGGTATCACAGGCTTCCATCTTTCATTCCGCCATTTTCCTCCGTTTTGGTTCAGCAGCCTCTAATATTAAACATTATTTTGTAAATCATCCATTTGTCTACTAATAAACTTTAATTATGTTACATGTATGGTTTGTTTGTAGTCGTATATATATATATACCAACCTAAAACAATAAATTAATAAGCGTCTGCTTAGCTCAACGGGTAGCATCGTTGCCTCCCATCTGAATGCCCCGGGTTCGAAACTCACCTGCACCAAATGGTTTTTTTCAAAATATAATAATTTGAAGTAATAGGTTAGACACTTTTGAAATGTTTGCATGTGACTGTCTGGCCCAAGTCGTGTGACGTCACAGTTTCCTAGACAGGTCAATGACCTTAGGAATAACACGGATGTGACTGTCTGGCCCAGGGCGTGGCTGGGCGCCGGCGCCGGGGCGTGGCTAGGCGCCGGGGCCGGGGCAGGCGCCGGGGCAGGCGCCAGGGCAGGCGCCGGCGCCAGGGCGTGGCTAGGCGCCGGCGCCAGGGTAGGCGCCAGGGCGTGGCGCCGGCGCCAGGGCGTGGCGCCAGGGCGTGGCGCCAGGGCGTGGCGCCGGCGCCAGGGCGTGGCGCCGGCGCCGTGACGTCACTTCCTGTGACGTCACTGTCTGCTCAAAGTGCCGCATTACCTACTCTTATATATCTGTCTCGTTTCGTTTTGTATTCATTAATGAGCTCCTATGAACTTTACATTCGAGCTGTAGATTTTCAAGTGAAAGTCTCAGCTAATTTTCTTATGGCAAAGTCGAAAGTCGCTCCTGTCAAGCGCTCATATAATCGCAGATTAGAACTGTACGCAGCGGTTCTGCCTTCTAATCTGACCTGCTTTGTACTTCGCACGTACAACTATCACAATTTTACTCGCATTATAGCCTGGAGTAACTCTACCATCGTCCTTCATTCAATTCGATCCTCACCTCACCGTTTTAAGGTTTTTGTGGCAAACCGAATTAGTCATGTTCAGGAAGGAGTTTCCCCAGAATGTTGGAGACATGTACAGTGCCAGGATAATCCTAATTTTCGAAGCCTACTGCCCAACGCCTTTCACTAATGTTCACTGTGGTTGACGGCGACCCCTAGGTTAAATCTCTCAAGTGAGGGTTGGCCACAAGATGACTTCTTTTATCATTATTTTTCTCTGGCTGACAGCGAAGAGAAGAAAGTGAACTTTCTTACGCATACAGCATCAATTCTAGTGGATAATCTTTGCGATAAATATCCATCACTCAGTAAAGTGCCAGCAGTCGTTGTCTGATGCCTTAGTTTTGCTCAACGGCGTTAGCGCAACACAGGGCGCTAATGGCTATCGTAAAGTCGACGCAGCGTCGAGCTTTTGAGGTGGAAATTCGTTCCTTGCAACTCTCCCAGAAATGTTCAAAACAACTTCCTAAACTACCCCTTTTCCTTGATGACGACGGTATCCTTCGTGTAGGTGGCCGTATTTCACGATCTGGATTGTCCTATGTTTCAAAACACCCAGCACTACTTCCCAGAAAACACAAATTCACAAATTTTCTCATCAAAAATATACACCTCCGATATTTTCACTCGGGGTTAATACCACAGTGCACCTTCTTCAGCGAAACCTTTGGATATTGGGTGCGCGGCGCAATCTAAGTAGCCAGCTTTCAAAATGCAATCGGTGTTTCCGCCTTAAACCAAGCCATGTCACTCCTCTCATGGGCGAGCAGCCCGGTTCCCGTGTCTCTCAGGCTAAACCATTTAGGGTAACGGATGTAGATTTTGCAGGTCGTTTTCAAGTTCCATATTGTCGCTTTGGTGGAGCCAGACCTGTAAAAGTGTATATAATATATAGATAATGTAGATGATTGTTCCCTTTTTTTAACATTGAGCACTGTCGTTTAGTTTTGCATAGTTTTCCTTTTTGGAAAATTACACCAGACTGCAATTTTTCCGGGGGGCGGTGTATGTTCCGTCGTTACTTTCGACACCTTTTTTTCCAACACGCATGTGTTTTTTTTTATATGGATATAAAAACACAGTTGGTAACCCTGGGCACATCAAGCAATGATGGTCAGCCCGAAGATGGCACCCTGGAGATTTACGTTTTTGAACGGCGTCTGATTGGCTGAAGAGGCCGCCTACCCCTTCTCGATCCCGAAGCACACTGAGACTTCGGAATCAAGAACTCTGCAATTTCCCCATTTGAACGATGATCGTTCTATAGTGCAGTTCACACTATCAGTTCGAGTCCTTCGTTGTCCTATGGGCATGGGGCGCAAATAGGCCCGTAGCAGCCACGTGACCTTCTGAAAGGGGTTGGAAACCAACGTGGACCATAAGTACTACGAACTGCAGGTACCAGAGCAGGAGGCTGCTCTTTATTCTCCATCTGTGCAACAAGTCATTTTCTCTGTGAAGAAGGGAGGTTCCCGAAACACATCGAGCTGCCCATCAATGACGTCCCCGGCAAGAAAAGGTATTTTGTTTACATTACACCGCTTCTGTTTATTATTGTCTGTGTAACTTTGCCCATTGTGCAATAAATTTATTTAATTAACCCGCGTTAATGTGTTTTTTTTTACCATGTGACCCCTGATGTACATGCAACCGTTCAATTACACGTAATTAACTAGAGCTATCGAAGAACGTAAGGAATCAGCCGCTACAAATTAGTTAGCTATTAGTTATATAGCTAGTTAGGAGTTTATTATTGTAACCAAGTGCCCTTCTGTCTTTCCTAGTGTTTGCTGAACTTTAATCTATGTCAGTTTCTTCATTATCCATGGCGATACGTGTGTGTCTTTCTAAACATAAGGTAAGAAAAATCCATCGAATTTTATGATTTTACAAACTTATGTGAAAGTTACTTATGTTTAAAGTAAGAAGTAAGAGAAATGGGCGGCACAAAGTTTAATAAAACTTTGGTTTAAAGGTTACTATTGATTGGACATCAATGACGTCCCCGGCAAGAAAAGGTATTTTGTTTATATTACACCGCTTCTGTTTATTATTGTCTGTGTAACTTTGCCCATTGTGCAATAAATTCATTTAATTAACCCGCGTTAATGTTTTTTTTTACCATGTGACCCCTGATGTACATGCAACCGTTCAATTACACGTAATTAACTAGAGCTATCGAAGAACGTAAGGAATTAGCCGCTACAAATTAGTTAGCTATTAGTTATATAGCTAGTTAGGAGTTTGTTATTGTAACCAAGATCTCTTCTGTCCTTCCTAGTTTTTGCTGAACTTTAATCTATGTCAGTTTCTGTATTATCCATGGCGATACGTGTGTCTGTCTTCCTAAATATAAGGAAAAAAAATCCATCGAATTTTATGATTTTACAAATTTATGTTAAAGTTACTTAGGTTTAAAGTAAGAGAAATGTGTTTAAGTAAAATGGGCGGCACAAAGTTTAATAAAACTTTGGTTTAAAGGTTACTACTGATTGGATTGTTTACAAATAACATTTCGTCCAGCAAAAAAAATCGTTAAAACATAATTTTAATTTTGGTCTCTACTGAATGAACAATTAAATATAAACATATAAAAGTTTGTGACTATTGGGTTCCATCCGTGAAGTCAGTAATCGAGACACACTCATTTAAGATCCATTAAATAATTCTTTTCCTTCTGAAAACCGGTTAGTTTTTGTAATTTTCACCTAGTAATTCTTAGTCTAAGTTTTATTAATTGGGCATTATGTAACAAATTAAAATAGCTACGCCTAGCAATGAATATTTTACGGTTACCTTACAGAAGTGTCAATGTTTCTAATCTTCTTAAGACTCACGGTATTTTATATATAAAGTGATGCATAAAAAGAGCTGTGCAGAAGGTAAAAAATCTATAGCAGCAAGTGAGTTATAGCAGTAAATTTTCATAAAAATGTTTTTAATAGCAAATATGCCTTTTTTATGAAAACGGGTATCAAATTTGGTTACCAGTATAACATGTATAGTAGAAACAATGCAAGTACCATATTTCATCAGAATAACTGTTTGCAAAAGTCAAACCTTTTCCGAAATTAAACATAACATGTTCCTGAAAAATACTGTTCCGATTTTCCTGGCTAACAAATCCTTTAAGGTATTTACCCACCTGCCACGATGTAATTATTCACAAAAATCTTTTCGACGAAACTTCCAAAAGAAAACGGGGATATGTGTCCTAGGGGGCCTAGTTCGCGCTTATGAGCAGGATTCTTTCATAATTCAGAAGTCGCTTGCCTCATTGGGAAACTTTTTCTAGAAAAATACACTGAAAAGAAAAAAATTGTACCACCAACGACTTATGGGCCACGCTGTGATTGTCCAAGTAATTTTATAAGATGCAGCTCAAGACACCCTATAATTAACATATACATTTTTTCTCGTATATTTTATAGGAACGGATATATTGAGCTTTACCGTAGAAATGTGGCATCCTGTGTATATGTAAACAGAACACACGTAAAACTAACTCCGGATATGGGCTCCAGGGGGCCTAGTTCGCGCTGATGTGAAGAAATATTATCAAAATTCAAAAGTCGCGGACTCCTCATTAGCGAATTTATTCTCCGAAAATTCTCTGAAAATTATAGAGTATGAAACCATAAAGATTGTAACGAAAACTACTTCCAAAGTATCAGATAAACGGTCTATTTAAAATGAATTTTCTGCAAACACTTTAGTAAAATGAAGGACGATGACAGTTAAAGCTGAAACTTGAAACTTTGTATAACACGTTCCTTGTGACATTTTCTCTACGTAACCCGTATTCACTTCAGGTTATTTGCCCAAATGTTGCCAATCTTGACGTTTTAAATATCGATTTTAACGTTTGACTAAGAAAAACTATAAAATTTAAATAAAAAAATTTAAAGTAATTTATCTCCTATTCCTTGTTTTTTGCTCAAGAAAACTTAAGTTTGGTCTGTAATATACCATCGATTTTGTTATCCAAACAAGTTATTTAGATTTTTGGGCGTTTCTCTGGTCATCAGTGGCACCTATTTTTTTAAATGACTATAACTTTTGTTTTGACGCCCTCGTGGCGCAGGTGGTTAGGTGCCAGCCTGCAAAGCGAGAGGTCCCGGGTTCGATTCCCGGGCGAGCCAAGTTGACTTTGTCTGGAAAATTTGTAGAATATTAAATGATGGGAAAGACTGTGCTAATGGCCTGAGATGCCGCAGCCAATAATATTAAATTAAAAAAAAAACAACTTTTGTTCATTAACCAAGATATCTGAATTTTGGTGTGCAGTTTACTTTTTATAATGTAAACCTGCGCACTAAATTTGGTTGCCATAAGTAGGTAACGCGACGGTTGGGCCAGACAGACTGGCACATTTGAACTACACATTTTAATTGTGGTTAAGTATGGGCTCTGCATTACCGACATCACAGCTGACGGTTGGGCCAGACAGACTGGCACATTTGAACTACACATTTTAATTGTGGTTAAGTATGGGCTCTGCATTACCGACATCACAGCTGACGGGCACCGAAATGACAGAGGGCAGAAATTTAACTTTTCTTGGGCGGCTTCCACACAGTTTTCTTTGACAATCAGAAGACAGCATTCGGCTTCAAACATAGGTAATAATTTGAATTGGGTGATGACGTCATCCGAACTCTGATTTTATATTTTTGTAACTGAATGCATTGTGGTCAGACACTATTCATTTAATTCTGTTAAAAAAAAGCGAAGCAACTACTAGCCGGATTTGAACCCAGGTATATTCGAATGAGAGCTCGGGCTTCCATCCTCGCGGCTACCGAGGCTTAGTGAAATTATCTTTCAAGTTGATATATATGCGTACTATAACCCTTACTTATGTAACAACAACTTATTATTTAAATGTTTATATTTATAGAAAACGTACTTAAGTAAAAGAGTCCTAGTTGTATATACAAAAAAACAAATAATTCATTTTACATGCGGTTGACTTAAAAACAACAGAATAATCCTATAATAAGCGTTATGTTTGCAATTAATGTGGTGAGAGAGAGAGAGAGAGAGAGACAGAGGCTAGTATCGCGTTGTCTAGATATCCTTGTAGGTTGCTACCGGCAAACACATACGAGATAACGTAATACATTTAAAAACACGCAATCTAATCAAGTTTAAGGAACAATAGTTTGGATTGTGTTTGTTTCAATTATATAAACAAATACAAACACCGAAGCTCAAATATATTTTTAGAACTACGTAATAAATACGATACATCGCTATTGTGCTACGCAGATAATTAAAACACATGTATGAATAGTTATTTTTGTAAAATAAAAATCCTTGTTGTAGGTATAGATGAGGGGTTCTGCAACCACCTACCACCTCCCACCTCCCGCGACTGAGCATGCGTGTGACGCAACAAATATGGTGGTTGTATTGAGGATGACGTAATCTACAAAATGAGATGACGCAATCCAAGATGGCGGCCAAGATGGCCTACCGGAAGTGAAAAACCCGGGGAATTTAAAACGTTAGCTGGTAGGTGGCGCCACTAATCAAAGTAAGAAGCGCCGCCATTTTAATTTTTGCAAAAAGTGACGTAACAAATATGTCGGTTGGCGCAAGCGCAAACTCAACTTTTTAATTCTTTGTTTAAACCATAAGTGTGGGGTGTCGTTTTACTCGGCTTGGCAAGCAGAATTCAAAAATGGTATTTACGCATGCGCAAACCCAAATTTGGAGTTTTTCGCCTAAGTATTAGGTGTTTGGAGTCATTTTACTCGGCTTGGGGAGCAGATTTTAAAAATGCGAATGCCGAGCATGACAACCAACCAGCTAACAAGACAGACAACCTGTCTAAAACAACCTGTCTAAAACAACCTGTCTAAAACAACTTGTCTAAAACAACCTGTCTAAAACAACCTGTCTAAAACAACCTGTCTAAAACAACCTGTCTAACAACCTGTCTAACAACCTGTCTAACAACCGGGTCTACCTGTTGTGTTAGATACCTAACACTAGATAGACAGACATACAACCAATTCAAAGCTAGTACACCTTAAACCACCGAACTGTTTGCATCTCTTAACACGAAACAAATAACTTTAGCAAGATGGAGGTGATGGGTAAACAAGAGAGAAAAATCAAGAAAAAAGATTTTACAACTTGCCGAAAACATTCGAAAAAAACATTTAATGCTTAAGCTTGGTAGAGTTGAGAATGATGAGGTCCTACAACGTTTATATAAACCAATTGTT
The DNA here is from genome assembly GCA_964006375.1 of Tillus elongatus. NCBI lineage: Eukaryota > Metazoa > Arthropoda > Insecta > Coleoptera > Cleridae > Tillus > Tillus elongatus. Next base: position 109,810,756 of record OZ023265.1, read on the forward strand.
GAACCACTAAGTGAAATATCTAAAAACACATCGGTACTTAAACTACAGCCAACGGTTGAAAAAATCAAAGAAGAAGAAGCTTCTGATGATGTACCAGAAAAGAAACCCAAAGTTGAGTTCCTTAAAGACCATGAAGTTTTTGAAGCCGAACCAGAAGTAGAGACAAGTTCTGATGAGGATATCCCAACATTTGAAGAGCTTGAGGCAGATCTACAAACTGTCACAAACAACCCAGCATATCAAGAATTTTTGGAGCAATATCCTGAACGAGTTCGATATTATGTAGACCAGTATTTTACTGAACCACCGAGGCTTGCTACTATTGATCAAACGTATGGTGCTCGCTACGCTAAAGATACTGGTAGTTGGAGTCTTGGCAATAAACACTTGGACTTTACTGATAATGACATTCGACTAGGTCAAAGGAGATATCCGCAAACACAAGGTCTGCTAGAATTGATATTTATGAAAACACCTAGAGGGTATACCTATGGCGATCTTCAACACTATAGAGATATTCTAGAAGCAACTAGTGTTCATAAAATGAACTACGATCCCAACGCACGAACCAAGGGTTGTTCCTCGGAAAAGTATCTGACTCTAATAAAACCAGTTATAAACCCACGAGGACGAAGATCCTCAACTCCTCAAGGTTTTGGTTACGACACACATCATAACGCAGAACAAAAAAACTGAACCTAGAGCTCAGAATGTAAGCAGCAACACTAACAACTATATGATACAAAATAACAAACAAATAGAATATGTCTATTGGGATGACATAAATGAGTTGGTTGATAGACTTAGACTTTTAGTAGCTTCTCAAGTTGCTGGTAATAATGCTCATAACAACGAAATTCAATCAATCATTGAAGAATTAAAGGAAGTCAGTGTTATTGCTTAGTAAACCTACATATATGTCATACATACCTACCTATTGCTTAGTATAAAAATGTCTATCGATAAGTTCGGACGTTCCCAGTCCAATAAGCGCTTTAAGTTTAAAATCATTGAAAGAGAACTTTTCCCAAGAACTACAAGTGGTGACTTTGATTTGCAAAGCCATAGATTGTGTAACGTTGGTGATCCAATCGATCCAACAGATGGTGTAAATAAAAAATTTGTAGATGCATGGATAGATGACTATCAGAAAAACAAAGACGAAGTGACACAAAGAATAATTTCCATCTTACTTGAAGCTGTGCACAAACCAGAGTTGGTAGATTTAAAAACGAATTTGAAAATAAATTGAAAAATTTAGCTAAGGACATAACTGCTCAAGTTTTAAAAGACATTGATCTGTCAAAGAATAACAAGTTGAAGAAATAGACAACAAACTAAAAGATTTACATAACAAGTGGATACTCTTAAATCCATCATCACCATGAAACGGAAAATAGTTGAACCATCTGATGCTAAGAAGCAAGTAATAAATGAGTTATACACACCAGCACGAATCAACTTCAAACGTAGACGTACCATAATTAAAGGTTTAAATGACTTGTGGCAGATTGATTTGGCAGAGTTTCAAGACTATCATCGCGAAAACTCTGGTTACAAATACATTTTAGTGGTTATCAATTGTTTTTCAAAGTATGTGTGGACTCGTCCACTTAAATCTAAAAATGCTGAAGAGGTGACTAAAGCTATGGCTGATATTTTAGCTAATAGTACAACACCTTCTAACATTCAATCTGATCTTGGTAAGGAGTTTTATAACTCCAAATTTAATGCCCTAATGAAAAAATATAACATCAATCACTATAGCACTTATAGTGTGAAAAAGGCCGCAATAGTGGAAAGAGTTATACCTACCTTAAAAGAGAAGATCTACAAAAATTTTAACTTGTTTGGCTCCTACAGGTGGTTAAATACACTACCCGATGTCACTGCTAACTATAACTCAACCATTCATCGAACAACTGGTGTAAAACCTAAAGATGTTAACAAGAAAAATGAAGCAGCAATTCACAAACAAGTCTACACAAATATTAAGGTGTTTGATCGGAATAAATTCAAAGTGGGTGATGTTGTACGTCTAAGTAAAGTAAAAGCTCAATTCGAAAAGGGGTATACACCTCGCTGGTCAACAGAATTATTTAAGATTGTTAGTGTTCATTTCACAAATCCAGTAACATACTTTCTTGAAGACATGCAAGGCAAACCTATCAGTGGAGGGTTTTACGAGGAAGAACTACAAAAGACTAAACAAACAGACATATATCTGGTTGAACGCATCTTGAGGAAGAAAGGCAAGAAACTTTATGTAAAATGGTTGGGTTTTGATAAATCTCATAATTCTTGGATAAATTCAGATGATGTTAAATAAACTTACTTATATTTAATGTATTAATATACTTAGAATAAAATAAAAGTCGTTATTAAAATTAGTGCGTTTTATTTCTCCATATTGTTACATACATACAATTAAGTCAAGTGAGCAATTAAAAATTATGACGTAAATCAATAATATCCTGAATAAACTTCTCCTGTGGCACATCAACTATCTGCAGATCGTTTCTATTAGTCTTGAGGTATTTTACTTCGGCCTTTATTCTATTAAAGAGATTTATAGAATTTGGATCATACAACATGTTTAGAATCACTTCGGAATCGGGATGTTTATTTTTAAAACTCCTGACGGCTCTTCTAAAACTCTTCTTCTGGGTTCGTATAGCATGATACGGGTACTTAGCGTCTTTCTCATTTCTTGAAAGTACACCAAACATACTTATTTTTCCGGGGTTGCTTGGTTTTGGAGATATATCTTCAATATGTTCTGTGACTTTAGCATCTGCTTCACGCATGCGTTGCACTTCATCCTCTATCTTCATTAATTTCACTTCAATTTCTTTAAGGTTTTCCTTGTATTTTTGATTAAATTCGTTTACGAAAAAATCAAAAATAATTTGGTTGCACTTTTCATAGAAAGGATTAGATATCCAACAGGCTAAATTTAATATCAAATCTTTACAGACATATGTACCAGATATCAAGTTGTTTTCAGTCTGTGTTCCACCAAAGTCCACTAAGTATGTAGCGGTTGTAGGTGTTAGTTGAGATGTTGCTTCCGGCACATCTAGGGGGCCGGTATTCCGGCCCCCTAGATGTGACTCTGAGTGAACTCCTTCGGTTGAAATATTTAGGGTATCGGTATTCTGGTTACCTAAATGTTTCTTTATCTGACCATTGTAATAGGCGATCAACTCTTTAGTTTTCTTATTTTCCAACCAATGTCTGAATCTTTTCTCACAATTTTTACATAGTTTAGTTGCATTAAAGTAACCAGTGTTCTTGTCAATAATTAATTGAAAGTCTCCAAATAAACCATACCAGAAGTTGTCTTTAATTTGCTGGTAGCACACATCACTTAATGTAGCCATTTTAAACACACTACTAAACACTTAGATACTCAAGAGCACGTCTTACTTCCAAGAAAACTAAATTTTGAATGAGCTTAAGAGTATGTGTACGACAATTTATAGATGTTAACCCCACTCTACGGCTTAAAACTGTGTTTATTAATGTTTATTTCCAGCCACATTAGTCGCTCCAACATCCACCCACTTTCGGCTTCTGCAAACTCCAAAGCTTTTGTGTAAATCTCATCGACGAATTCACTAAATATATTTTCAAAGTTAGTTGAAACTGTAACATTTTTATTTTTAGTATTGAATGACTTAATTTCTTTTCTATTTCGGCTTTGGAGCATATACAAACCAAACAATTCCAAGTTCATTTTAATTTGGTTATGTTTAGCTAAAGAAGCTTCAATTAGATGAAACACTTTATGTTTCACAGTATCCATGGCTAAGTTTATGTCATTACCATCTATACTAATACGATAGGTGGCTACTCTATTTTTAAAAGCTTGAGCTAGCATATGCACTTGTTCAACATGCCATGGCTCACATACTTTTGCCTTGTGAGCTTCACTACGTAAATGTCCAGAAAATTGATTCTTTTTCACTTGTAACGAGCATGACTCACAATATCTCATCTTAACTACAGATGCTTAACTAATGAATAAAACACATGTGTTTAGTTTATATAGATATATTAACAAACATGTTTACGATACATATCCTTAAGTGTTGTACTATATTTAACACAAAAGTAAATTAACATAAATATAGTTAGACACATAAGAACGCCAGTTGATATAAACATGGAAATATAATTTGAGGTAAACAGGTAAGAATCATTTAATACAAGAGTTCTCCAATCATATGTCTCACCACGTGTACCATTATCAAACAGAAACATAAGTTTGTAATACATCACTTCAGACTTGCTTTTTGATAAGTTATACATTGAAAGTTGAATACGTTCATCATTGTGTAGATGTGTTGTTGGAAGTCCAGACCATTTCGTACACTCATCGAAACAAATTCTTACTTCTTTCACATTTGGTGGTTTGTATATATAAAAAACATTTTGACATAGTGCTGTTAGGATGATGAAACTTGCTTTAAGATGACTCATTGTATATCGTGTGTATTTCTTTGAAACGATCAAGTACTTGCTTCTCTGTAAAGTGTAAGCACTCTAACATACTAACTCGGAATGATGATTCATAGTCTTTTAACATGGTTTTTATAAGCTTTATCACCTCCTCATCACGTGGTAGCTCCTTCTTATTAACACACTTGAGAACATCAGCAACACAATAGAGGAAATCACTAAGTCGAATATCAAACTTCAAATCGGTTAGAAACTTCAGCTTTTCGTTGATGATTTCAACCAGATCTAGTAGCCGTTGAACTGCGTCTTCGGTTAAATAAAAAGTAATAGAATCATCTGAGATTGATATACCTTTACTGTCTACTACTTTAATAGGTTTGATGGTACATATTCCAATATTTTCAGGTTCGATCTTATTAGCTTTGGTAAAATACTCTTCAGCTGTGTTTTTCAATGTTGAAATAAAATACTCCCATTCCCATGAGCCAGATGAGATTGTTATATTTGTATTTGGTGCATATAAGCTTGTATTTATAATTTTAATTATTGGAATCAATCCGGCCGCTTTTGATATACCAATTGCAACACTTAGAGCTGGAGTAATGGCATACCTTGTTTCCAGTAGCATTCTACTTTCTTGCTTAATATCACTAATATTCTGACGTAGAGCTGCATCAATTTGGCCCCAATAACAATCACAAACATTGCTATTAATAGGTTCGTCGTTAACATCCATACCATACATGTTGAACAGAACAAATACACTAATATATAACTACTGGGCGCAGACTACAGACAACAACTGATGTACTTGCTTGCCACCTAATGTTTATATATACTTATACCTCCCACTTTTGACTTGTTATTGAAACTCATTTAGCCGTCATCGTTGTAGGAGGTCACATACATTTGTAGGAGGCCGCCAACATTTGTAGAAGGTCACGTACATTTGTATTTGAAAACACATTATCCATTTCCTGTTACATGACTCATTTCCTGCTATATGTTGTAGTCGAGATCACAGTTTGCAGGCTTTAGCATGTCTGGTCTTAACATTCTTAGGATTTTTAGCTGTTGCCATGCTTTCATCTGACTGAAATGGTAAACATATGACTCATTTCCTGTTACCATGTTCTCATATTTAGCATGCTTGATCTTAAGATTCTTAGGATTTTTAGCTGTTACCATGTCTGATCTTAACATTCTTAGGATTTTGCTGGTATGTCTGACATGCTCGGCATTCGCATTTTTAAAATCTGCTCCCCAAGCCGAGTAAAATGACTCCAAACACCTAATACTTAGGCAAAAAACTCCAAATTTGGGTTTGCGCATGCGTAAATACCATTTTTGAATTCTGCTTGCCAAGCCGAGTAAAACGACACCCCACACTTATGGTTTAAACAAAGAATTAAAAAGTTGAGTGTGCGCTTGCGCCAACCGACATATTTGTTACGTCACTTTTTGCAAAAATTAAAATGGCGGCGCTTCTTACTTTGATTAGTGGCGCCACCTACCAGCTAACGTTTTAAATTCCCCGGGTTTTTCACTTCCGGTAGGCCATCTTGGCCGCCATCTTGGATTACGTCATCTCATTTTGTAGATTACGTCATCCTCAATACAACCACCATATTTGTTGCGTCACACGCATGCTCAGTCGCGGGAGGTGGGAGGTGGTAGGTGGTTGCAGAACCCCTCATCTATACCTACTACAAGGATTTTTATTTTACAAAAATAACTATTCATACATGTGTTTTAATTATCTGCGTAGCACAATAGCGATGTATCGTATTTATTACGTAGTTCTAAAAATATATTTGAGCTTCGGTGTTTGTATTTGTTTATATAATTGAAACAAACACAATCCAAACTATTGTTCCTTAAACTTGATTAGATTGCGTGTTTTTAAATGTATTACGTTATCTCGTATTTGTTTGCCGGTAGCAACCTACAAGGATATCTAGACAACGCGATACTAGCCTCTGTCTCTCTCTCTCTCTCTCTCTCTCTCTCTCACCACATTAATTGCAAACATAACTCTTATTATAGGATTATTCTGTTGTTTTTAAGTCAACCGCATGTAAAATGAATTATTTGTTTTTTGTATATACAACTAGGACTCTTTTACTTAAGTACGTTTTCTATAAATATAAACATTTAAATAATAAGTTGTTGTTACATAAGTAAGGGTTATAGTACGTATATATATCAACTTGAAAGATAATTTCACTAAGCCTCGGTAGCCGCGAGGATGGAAGCCCGAGTTCTCATTCGAATATACCTGGGCAAATCCGGCTAGTAGTTGCTTCGCTTTTTTTTTAACAGAATTAAATGAATAGTGTCTGACCACGATGCATTCAGTTACAAAAATATAAAATCAGAGTTCGGATGACGTCATCACCCAATTCAAATTATTACCTATGTTTGAAGCCGAATGCTGTCTTCTGATTGTCAAAGAAAACTGTTTGGAAGCCGCCCAAGAAAAGTTAAATTTCTGCCCTCTGTCATTTCGGTGCCCGTCAGCTGTGATGTCGGTAATGCAGAGCCCATACTTAACCACAATTAAAATGTGTAGTTCAAATGTGCCAGTCTGTCTGGCCCAACCGTCAGCTGTGATGTCGGTAATGCAGAGCCCATACTTAACCACAATTAAAATGTGTAGTTCAAATGTGCCAGTCTGTCTGGCCCAACCGTCGCGTTACCTACTGCCATAGCTTTGTTATTTCCGGAGATACACTTTTTTTTTAAAGAAAACATAAAAACTGGTGCGATTTTCCTGGTTAACAAATTTATCAAAGCAATTTGCAAAAGGAACGTACTCACCAAATTTGATCAAAATCGACCCGATTTTTTTTTAATTATCGGTCTAATATATATATATATATATATATATATATATATATATATATATATATATATATATATATATATATATATATATATATATATATATATATATATATATATATAAGCAGATACAAATTTAAACTGACCCCGGATATGTGTTCTAGGGAGTCCAGTTCGCTCTCATTTGAAGGAATTTTTTCAAAAGTCGAAATCTCCTTGTTGGTGAATCTTTTGAGAGAATTCGCTGGAAATCAATAAACGTCCACAGAAAAATAATATCACCCAGAACGTAAATCCCTTGTACTGTGTTTAACATTGTGATATGGACGACATGGTCGCCATCTTGCTGCGAAACCAGGTAGTATGTTGTCACGACAGCTTTAAATAACACAAAATGTAATAAAATAGAGACTGTGTACAACCAAGTAATAAGTTGGTAAAGTGTCAGCCCTGGCCCATTTCTTTCCTAATAAATGAGAGCTCGTCAGTACGGTATACTAATTAAAGCGAAAACACACCTATAAAGTAATACATTCTAGGAGGCTGGCTACCATAACCGTATTACTTTATAGGTATGTTCTCGCTCTAATTAGTATACCGCACTGGGGATCTCTAATTGGAGCGAAACCGGTCTGTGATTCTAATTATGGTGAAAATACATCTATCCTTACACACATTGTCCCTTTATTAGGGAAAAATGGGCCAGGGCTGACAATTTACAAAATTGTTAGTTGGTTGTATAGAGTCTCTACTTCATAAAATTTTGTGTTATTTGGAGCTGCCGTAACAACATACTGCTTTGTTCCTCACAGAGATGGCGACCCTGTCGTGCATCTCACAATGTTTTAGGACGCTGGCTACCATGACCGTATTACTTTATAGGTGTGTTATCGCTGTAATTAGTATACCGTACTGACGAGCTCTAATTAGAGCGAAACCGGTTAGCGGTTCTAATTATGGTGAGAATAGCCTCACTGTATTTAATTGTTCCATATTAGTACAAACTAAAATTATGCATGTGCAAATCGAGAATCAGCAAGTGAAATTTCTAAACGAATGGACAGCAAAAGCAAATATCTGGGATCTAGAACCGTCTGAAAATTGTAACAAATGTAATTGAAACCAACAGGAAATGGGGACAAGACGGAAGAACCGTCCAAGGCGGATCCCAGAACTCTTATTAGGATCCTCAAGAACAACTCAAGCGGAGAGATTTCTCCTGGATACCACTATTTCTACTTTTACAACGTTTCACTCAGAGATATTACTATAAGAAACTTGAACATTACTCTCAAGAGGATTGCTAGACGTCATTACGAGATAGAGTTTAATTTGTTGTGAAATTCAGACGCAGTTGGCCGGAGTTTACCAATAGGGCTCAACAAGTTATATTCAGCCGAACAGAGAAATATTACTAATTGGGCCGTTGTGTTGGTCAGGGCAATTATAAGGAGAAGCCGAGCTGAATTTAAAATAATGTAGTACTTGTTGCTGGCTTCTGTGACATTCAAAACGACAAATACAGCATGGTACACGACAACATTTCACACACGTTTTCTCGATTTTATATAAAGAAAACAACCAATGCTCTGAGGTGTCAATTTCAGTTTTTAGAAAAATACATTTTTTATTTTTAAACGCAGAAATGCAACCCCATTATTATAAGACATTAAAATATATTCAGGATGCGCAGCTTTCTGAATTTAACCTATATATATATATATATATATATATATATATATATATATATATATATATATATATATATATATATATATATTATCAAGGTGGTACATTTTTCTTTTGTTATTACTAAGGACACACTTTGAAAGAAACCGTTTTGGTCAAAACAGAGAAAAGAGACAGGTGTTGCGTAAACGCACTGTTAAAAGCATGAAAAATAATACCTATTTAATGAAATGTTTTAAAACAGTCACTGAGCAGATAGACATTGTATTTCTTTCACAAAGTTACTGTTTGGCTGTGGCAAACCTTGTATATTTACTATGTTGTTGCCAGTTTTTGTTCTAATATGACCGACATTGTGGGCCGGAAAGAGCGTAAAAATAGTTTTTTAGGGGTACTAAATTAATATTAAGCCGCGCCCCAGTGGGGTTAAAGATGCATTTTTATTTCATTTTATTTTTTGTCGGTGTAGGCTAAAATTATTTATTTGTGATCTTTTTAATGCGTAAAAAAAACTGAGGTTAAAATTTTAAGTTTTAGCCGCGCCCCATTGCCTAGAGAATTGGTGATGTACAACTATTCGCCTAGTTGAATATTCAATTTATGTAAATTACGTCTAATAGATACTTGTGGTAGTTAAAACTTGTGTAGTATGTATTTTACTACTTATAATTGAATGCTAAACCAAGCCAGAACTCCACGAGGAGGTGGACCCACAGCGAATTCGAACCACCCTCCCACCCTTCATTTTCTCAAGTTGTTGTATTTTGTTTTTGCTTTATAGTACTGATTTTTATTTTCGAAACTAGGTAATTCTGCTCTTGCTTTTAGTTTATGTACCCATCACGTGCTTTTGGTCCCCATACTGTTAAAGAAGCTTCTGTAATTAATTATTTTCACAGTTATCCCACTGCCGGGGTATGACAACGAAAACTTTTGAAGGTTATTGTTTCTTGATCCCGTATTATGCTCTTCATCCCAAATATGCATTGTCAGTGGAGGTTTAGTAACAGCCTCCAACCAGTCAAACTGATCAATGTAATCTTAAGCTGCAACATTTAGTTTTGGAACTCTAAGAATTCTGCTCGCCTTTTGTGAATTTTGTCTTGATTTTAATACCTATTAAAATGTTTTCTACATGTGCAAAATATACATTGTATGATATAACTTTCTGAATAATTTTCCTAATATTATCTGAAAAATGTGCAGTAACTCGTACCGTATCCCATAAATGTCATGCTCCGTCCTGTATATACGGATTTGTTTTCATTTTAAACCATAATGGTGCATATACTTTCATGATATACTTTACTTAACTAGTACAAGTAGCGTTTTAGATGGCTCCTTTGTAAAAATATAGAGCCGTAGAATTTGATTTTAGGTAGTTAACCATCTGGAGGGAAAGGTTTTCTGAGCACTTACCACGTTTAGTGAATTTTCTTAAGAAAAATTCACTAACGAGGAGATCCCGACTTTTGAATTTTGAATAAAATTCTTCAAGTCTGCGCGATCTAGGAGCCCTAGAACCCATATCCGGGGTCAGTTTCAATTTTCGTATGTTTAAATTTTGGGTTTTCTTTCGAAAAAAAGTTTCATCTCAAAAAATAGAAAAGCTATGGTAACCAAATTTGGTACGTAAGTTTATGATATTAAAAGGAAATCTTACAACAAAATTAATATTATTATGTTAAAAGAAAAAAAAACTTATAAACAAATATTTCGTGCCAGATCATTTCTATAAAAATTCACTACCATCTTGCTGCGTACAGACTTTTTATTGCTTTACAAATGAGATACAAGTATCTGTGCTTCGGTTATTTTTTATCTAATTCTATGAGCTCAGTGGCAAAAAGTCTACAATAAAAGCCTTTTGGCAATCACCAAGTACACCATCAAGCTTTTGTAACAAATGCCTTAGTGGAAGTTCATTAGCATGTAAAAGGTAAATGCTCGATTGCAGTGGTTTGTTTAGTTGAGTTTCAACTAAACGGATGACGCATTCTTTCCAGCCCGTGTTTACATTTGTACGATCGCACCCAATCACAGTAAATCTTGTCGTGTCGATGTTGTTTTATTTTATAAAACACATTATTCCCTTTACTATGACAGTTGCTTTAACTGGTGGCACTAAAGATACGTGCCAGAAGTATTTGCTTTAGCGTTCTTTACTTTATGCAATACGCTCCTCCGCTACCACTACCCGACGTCCTTGTTTCTAAGTCATGGTCTAGTTCTTGCGCCTATCATATCATATATGCCATCAGTACATGTTAATCCGAATAACTGCCCCTTTCTTATGTCTTCTTCTGTTCTCCTCAACCTCCCTTCATATTTTATTCTATCTATGACCTTGCCTGTTCATCAGCTCATATCTTCTAAAATTGTGGTCACAATTTTTACTAAATTTATATATAAATTGCGGAGGCGAGGCTAAAACTTAAAATGTAACGTCCAGTCTTTTTACGCAGTAAGGAGATAATAAAGTTTTTATTTTCAGCTACGCTGTCTTAAATAAACTAGAAATAAAAAACTACCTTTTCACCTCTCGGGAGTGCGGCTAGACTTTATTTAAATTTTTTATTTTTTAATTTTTTTTTTTGCTAGCATTATAAGATACACCTAAGACAACTTGTTTTCCCTACCCGTTAAAGAACGGAAAAAATATAATTTTTCGGCCCACCCTAATGACCAATGTTGCCATAACGAAGTCATTGACTACTGTGGAATCTGGCAGGTTCAAGCTGTGATTTTCAGCCTATAGAAGTCCTAAGGCGATGTATGATTTGATGTATAATTGTAACAGTTTCTGGGTGTTAACTAACTTGTATATTTTCCAAGCATTTAGTCTTGCACTGACTACTACACTGATAAATAAAGGCCACCACATTTTATTTAGTTACACCAATTCAGTACTTTTCCACTCCATTATCATGCAAGTCTACGCTTCACTTATATACCGACCTTCCGAAAAAATTCGACCAATAAATATAAATATACTAAATATACTTTGTTAAATATACATTATCACATTTAATGCAATATTTGTCACTATTTTAGTTCCATAATCTTTGAATTACAAATTTTTCCGTTTCAAATCGTAACTTTGATATTTTCAGAAAAAAACATTTCCAAAGTATTTTTTTAGCACTTCTTTAATATCTCGCTCAGAAAAAAAAAGTTTCGTCTGTAATATTTAACTGACTTTATTAACTACACAAAATGTTTTGCGTCCTCCGGTTGCACTGCCACTGTTTTCATTAAATCCTTATATCTTTTTTCAACTACTTGATAATTCTGGTTCTGGCATTATCGAGGTCTACCTATACAGTGTCAAAGTCGTAGAACCTCAGCTTAAAAGGACAAAATTAAAATGAACCCGAAGACATCTTTTTCGGAACACTCTCGCTTGTTTAAACAAGAAAGATGTGCGTTTTTGACTAGTTGCATATGAATCCGGTATATTTTCCTTGAAAACACGGTTTTTAGAATCCCAGTACGTAACTATATACATACAGTACGCATATATATATATATATATATATATATATATATATATATATATATATATATATATATATATATATATATATATATATATATATATATATATATATATATATACAGGGTCGCTGATAAGTCTGGAAACGGTCGATTATCCGGGAAAATATACAAGGTGTCGAAAAAAGTTTTATACAAAAGTTTTTGGGTTCTTCAATGTCTACTAGGCAGTGATAATTTTATTTATACAGGGTTGGTCATACAGGCGTGGCACACCAATATTAATTTTTTTTTTAATGGAACACCCTATATATTATTCGATATTTCAATCCTTCTCTTAATTTTGAGCAACATTTATTAGAAGCATAATGTACCTAAACCCAATCGTTTCCGGGTAAAAAAATAAATAAAAATAAACGCTACTGTTTTTAGAATCTATTGGATGAAGAACAAAAATAAATGAAAAGTAGAATATCTCTTGAAAACAATCTGTGAGTGTGAAAAGAACCGGTTGCGATGTTTTTAACATTGTTTGGAATCCCAAGATAAGATAAGATGCCCATAAGAAACGCAGTATTATTCTTTTGTTTTAAAATGTTTCCAGGACAACGAATGTCAAACATTCATTCAGTGTCAACAGTTTTGAAACATTAGTAATTTAGTGTCAACAGTTTTTGTGCAAAATGGCAAGTTTAAGTGAAACCGAACGTATCGAAATTTTAATGATGATAGGGTACGGTGATAGAACACGAAGTTTTGCTCAAGTGGTGATTATGTCCCAGTAAACACATGTTCGTTAATTAAACGTTTAAAAGGAAACTGCTACCTTACGTTTAATTTTGGTAAAAATGTCGCCCGAATAAACATATAATTAAACCAATATAAAAACGTTTTTATACATGTATGTTTTAACGTTCAAATATACGTTTTTCTTACATGTTTATTAACAAGGATTTTACAACGTTAATTTAACCATCGTCTGTAATGGAGAATATACGTTTATAATTACCGTTTATCAACGGGAATTTGTAACGTTAAACTATTTGCCGTTAATAACGTAAAATATACATTTTTTATACATGTTTATTAACAAGGGTTTTGCAACGTTGATTTAACCATCATCTGCCATGAAGAATATACGTTTATAATTAATGTTTATCAACGGGATCTGTCACGTTAATCTGCTTATATTAACGACGTATAATAAACGTTTGAATTACAACTAATACATACCTACCAAATGATAGTTTTTCAACCCAGCTGACACCAGAAGATGAGTACGATAAATTTTTTGACGATGGCACTTTATAGGACAAACGATCATTAGGTGTAGAAATATCAAACTGGACCTGATTGCGGTGTAGATACTTACTTTAAGTGCTCATTGCTCATCAAAACTTCTAAACTTGCTACTCTGTTAAATTTTATAAACCTACCATTGAGAAATTATTATTTATGTTTATAATTTTGAATGGGATTTATAAAAATGGATTAGATCACAAGTCAAATGTCAAATAAAAATAACTTGATTTAAAAAACAAAAATATATTTAAAAAAACTTACATTTCATTATAAAAAAACTAAAATAAATAATACCACATTCTAAAAATATAACAAGCTTCTTCAATCATAGCGTCTTAATCATGAAATAAAAAATATATTTCTTAAATTATTTGTCAACTTCTCAACCAAAAACAAAAAGTATTGCTCCATTAGTTTTTTGCTCTGGACCTTTTCGAAGTAGCTAATTTCAACCAACCCTTAACAGCACAAAAGATTGCTCTGTCGCTTTTTTCACGTTGGGGAGAATTTAGCTTTGCAGAATCTAAAATTATAAGCTGCTAAATAGAAATAAATAGGTCATAAAATTGTGATTACTATATACTACTGCCATTAGTCTCGTGGGTTCTAATGAAATTATATATATATATATATATATATATATATATATATATATATATATATATATATATATATATATATATATATATATATATATATAGGTGTACATGTATCGTGCAAATTAAATTAAACTGGGGAAAATAAACAAATACATCAGAATTTATCAATGCTAAACCCGTAGCTAACTATTATTACTCTCATTGGAAAGTTTGATTCACGAACAATCAAAATAGAGGAAAAAAAGGTGTATTCATAAACGTTAGATATACGTCTAATGCCTCAATAAAATTAAACTTGAAAATATGGGAAAGCAAGCAACATGGCCGATTTTAAACACGCCGGCTAAACTCATAAGTCCCAATTATTTATTCTACCTAATAACGCTCTATAGCAATCAAAGTACAAGAAATGTGATTAACTTCGACAACGTTTGAAGCAATTATTACATATTGTGATACAGCTTACCTTAACCTAACTTCAAGCAGCACTAACTGTACCTATTTCCAAAACTTTTAAGGGAAATCGCTACAGGATAATAATCATTCTTTGTAAATATGTATAAAACAATTATAAATTATAGAACAGACCACCATTCACCATAAGATACAAGTGTCACGTACTGAATATAATATTTAATAAAATTTAATTCCAAGCACCACGTTACACACTGTACGCCATCACTTCACCTGTTCTGTTTCTATTTCTATTTCTTGTTCATTCTCGTTCAGCATGCGCACAAACACTTACTAATTTACATGGACAAATATGTTTTATGTATTACACAGTGGAATGCAAAAGACAAAATAGCTCCTTTTAAAACATACACGCATTGCCGAATACCTCTCAGATTGATTATGTGACAAAAATTTTTAAAAAGCCAGGAAAAATGTAACCTATATAACTATAGGTACATAATATAATATATCACATAATATCTCCCGCTAAAATAATATCTAGTAAGATACGTATATTTTATGTATAAATCCCTACTTCATGTATATTTTTATAGGCGAACCTTGTTGAAACTACGTCTAAATATTATGTTTAAAAACACTTAATTAATAACGTCTTTTACAACAATAAATTGTTAAGTAATTTGCTTTTTTAACAAAAATTAGAAAAATAGTGGTTTTAAATATATCGTTTATATCACATAAAATATCTCTCGCTTAAAAAATGTCTGGTAATATACGTATATTTTATGTATGAATCCCTACTTCGTGCATGTGTTTCATAGGCGAACTGTGATGAAACAACCTTTAAATATTATGTTTAAAAACACTTAATTAATAAGGTCTTTTACATTGACAAATTGTTTCGTTGCTTTTTTTTTACGAAAATTAGGAAAACAGTTGTTTTAAATATAACGTTTATATCACATAAACATCTCTCACTTATAAAATGTCTAATAAAATACGTGTATTTTATGTATGAATCCTAACTTCATGTAGGTTTTTGGTAGGCGAACTGTGTTGAAACAACGTTTAAATATTATACCCTTCATCAATAAGGTCTTTACAACGAGAAAATGTTTACCTAATTTTTTCACAAAAATTAGGTAAATACCTGTTTTACATATAACGTTTATACCACACAAAATATCTTTCGTTTATAAAATGTTTAATAAAATACATATATTCAACGTATTAATCTCAACTAAACGTAGTTTTTTAATAGGCGAAATGTGTTTAAATAACGTTTAAATATTATGTCTAAAAACTCTTCATAATTAACGTCTTTACAACGAAGAAATGGTAACGTTGCCTTTTTAGCCTAGAATTGAACGTTAATTTTTATAACAGATAACGTTTTTTCAACGGTCTTTACGTAAAATAGACGTTTATTAAACGCACGTGTATTTATTGGGGTTCAATGAGTTGCATCCTGAGCGGGAATCGATCTACAAATCCACAGTTTCGAAAACTTTGCATCGTTTTCACGAAACTGGCGGTATCAAGGATAAACCTAGAACTGGAAGGCCAGTAACCGTTACAAATGAAGAAAATTCTTTGAATGTAATATTGGATGTGGTGGAAAATCCGAAAACTTCGGCACAGCAATTGGCTTTAAATCACAATATGAGTCGATATTCAATTCAAAAGATTACGAAGCGGGAAAAGTTCCGTCCATATAAAATTCATTTATTGCAAGAACTGAGTGAAGACGATTTTGATCGCAGAATCGAGTTCTGTGAACTTATTATGGAGAAGTTACGCCAAAATTTTAACTTTGCCAACCACATTTTGTTTTCCGACGAATCTACATTTTGTTTGAATGGACAAGTCAACCGACACAACTGTAGGTACTGGTCAGACGAAAACCCACATTGGATGGAACAAATTCACACCCAAAGACCGCAAAAAGTAAATGTTTGGTGTGCTATTATTGGTGGACATATCATAGGAGCTTATTTTATACACGGTAATTTGAACTCTGCTCGATATTTGACACTTTTGCAAGAATCAATTGTTCCAGACGTAAGTCGATTATTTCCGAACAATAACGACCCAAATCTACCAGCGGAAGAAATATGGTTTCAGCAGGATGGGGCACCCCCTCATTTTGGAATTGAGGTACGGGAATATCTGAATCAAACCTTTCCTGGCAGATGGATAGGGCGCAGGGGAACTATTGAATGGCCAGCTAGGTCTCCCGACATGACGCCGCTTGACTTTTTTTTGTGGGGTCATGTAAAAAATTTAATTTACCAAAATAGACCGCAGAATATTGAAGAGTTGCAAGCAAGGATTGTGCATGAAATTAATAACATTCCTCAAAACGCTCTTGTAAATGCAGTGCAATGTTTTGTTAAGCGAATTCATTATTGTCAGGAGGTCAATGGAGAACACTTTGAACATCTTATAAAATAGGATTCCAAACAATGTTAAAAACATCGCAACCGGTTCTTTTCACACTCACAGATTGTTTTCAAGAGATATTCTACTTTTCATTTATTTTTGTTCTTCATCCAATAGATTTTAAAAACAATAGCGTTTATTTTTATTTATTTTTTTTTACCCGGAAACGATTGAGTTTATGTACATCATGCTTCTGATAAATGTTGCTCAAAATTAAGAGAAGGATTGAAATATCGAATAATATATAGGGTGTTCCATTAAAAAAAAATTAATATTGGTGTGCCACGCCTGTATGACCAACCCTGTATAAATGAAATTATCACCGCCTAGTAGACATTGAAGAACCCAAAAACTTTTGTATAAAACTTTTTTCGACACCTTGTATATTTTCCCGGATAATCGACCGTTTCCAGACTTATCAGCGACCCTGTATATATATATATATATATATATATATATATATATATATATATATATATATATATATATATATATATATATATATATATATATGTATATGTATATATATATATATATATATATATATATATATATATATATATATATATATATATATATATATATATATATATATATATATATATATATATATATATATATTGTAAACAAGGGGATGTAAAAGTGTATATTTGTAATTTCTATTCAATTATATATGGTCGTACCTTTTTCAACGCCTCAAGTTTAGCGGCAATTATAGTGTATGATGGGTGTAAATGAGTGTTGTATGTTTTATTTGTTGTTATTGTTTGTTGGGCGTCTACTGTTTAATATATGATGTTTTTGTTCTTTCAATTTTATCTGATTTGTGAATTTATGTTTAATTTTAATCTATTAACCGTTTCTCTTTATTTTAGGACACTTGTTATAACCCTTTACTGCAAAGCTAATATTTCTTTTTAAAAATGTCAAATCGTTATTATTATCTAAACTTTTAGTCTATCGAATTTCCCTATTATATTTGATGTATTTATTTTAAATATATATATATATATATATATATATATATATATATATATATATATATATATATATATATGTTTTGAAAAATAAATATTTATCTGCTCCTTGTTGTTTTATTTACCACAGCTATTTTTGAGTACCTCTCTCTCTACAGGGAATATTTTATGATTGGATTGAGATGTGAATATTCTTACACTTTCCAGCACTAATGGTTCTGCTATTGACCCTATTTTAATTATGCTAAATGCTATGTTAGTCAGTCGGAAAGATTTAGACGTAACTTAATAAACTTTAAAACTAAAAAAAACATTTATTTTATATTGTTAATTATGAATACAATTGGACTACAAATTAATTTTTTTCAATTATCAACTTACTCGGATCCTTTCTAATAATGTTCTTATATCTGACAGTTTAATGGTGATTACAAAGTTAATTATTACGCTATTTTAAACGACATGTTTTCTTTGAACCTATATTGTTTTGAAATTCCAGGTAGATTAATTTATGTTTGCCTTGCCATGGGACCCGCGCTTTTCTCTCTTTTTGTTACTATGGTGACGAGAATCATAAAATGGGAGATGTTAATTTCTAGAGCTTACGTGAATTTGCGACGTGGTGTTCTTCCCTTTTTTCTTATTTAAATTATGTTTCACAGCGATATATTGACAAAATTGGTTCTTAATATGACTTTTCCACTCCATTTTGACAGTTTATTATATTTAGAAGGTTATTTACCGTATTTCACTGTAACCAAACTGATAATTTGTATTATTTGATATTATACCTCGTTCCAAAAGTGTGGTGTCTGCTTGGAATTTCCAGTTCTTGCTATTTTCTTATTTTACGAACTTATAGCTTTGCTTGCACTTATATAACAGGTAACTCTTGGTAAATATATTGATTTTACACACTCTTTTGCTTCACTAGGTGTCTGTTATAACTTTTTTCGACGTTTTTAACAATATTCTCGCTGCTACCATACTGATTGCTTTAGGTTCTTTATTTACAGTCCCGTTCTTCTCTCATCCGGATATTCATCTCATTTCTCTTCGCCAATTAGATTCTTATTAACCTTCAAACACTTTTTGTTTCAGATTCTGTCCAACCATGCTGTATATTCTCCATATGGTTCAAAGAAAGCTATTTCCTCTTTATCATATTGATTACATTATTGAATTAAATTCAGGTTAATCAAATATATAGTTTTTTATCCGCCAAATTTAAACTTATGTATATTCAAATTTCTAACCTATACAATATTAATCAAAATGTCAAACCTATTTACCACCATCATTAACAACTTATTTCCGTAATTACTGGTTCCTACTTAGTTTCCTACTATTACATATATTAACACATTATTTTCTACTTATAACTGACTAATAATCTCAAGTTTATGGACTTGTACTTTGTCGAACTCGGTTTTTAATTGTCATTCTTGCTTTATGATTGTTTATATTGCTTGTGTTTTAGAGATGATGCCACTTCACTTTATATGTAATTAGTCCAACATCCTATCAATTTTAATTGTCCGTTATGGGTGTATTACAAATTTTAATGGCTTAACAGCTAACTTTAATCGTCTCATCATTCCTTTCACTAGCAAATACATATAGTTAATTATTTAAATTTCGGGTTCTGCTGGACAACTGACTGTTATTTACCGCTGACTGAATGTAGCTCTGAATAAACATGAAAGTACACAATCTTAGGTATTTTAACGTTACGTTAACGTAAATTTTTATTAATTAGGCTAATTTTGCTCTTTATTTAAGTTCTTGTCCTATATTTTACTTTCCAGGGTTTTAACTGTATGCTATATATATATATATATATATATATATATATATATATATATATATATATATATATATATATATATATATATATATATATATATATTGCTACGATTTCCCTGCTTCTAACTACATGAAAGGTGTAAACCACCACAATTCGCTCAATAAGCAGTGGAGGCCTAAGCAAAGCTCGAGCATAGAAATATCTCAGAGGCGTTCGGGTGTTCGGTAACACTCTCAGGTCTATTCAAGTCCGAGGGACTTATTATAACTGGCGCCAGCAACTAATTCGCAACCCGCTGCAAGGTTCTTACGAAATTAGTACCTAAAAGGGTAATTATGATGACCCGGTAATTTGAGACCACTGTCGCAACAAATGCACAAGGTGCCAGTTGATTAATGAATGTATCGACACAATACTGCACAACCATAAGGGTTACCAGTACTAAACTGCTCCTATAATCGACAAGATATACACTTAAACAACGTCGTTTACTTCTATAGTAAGTACATACTGCATAAGTCAATGGTACGGTAAACAAATAATAATATTAGATATAATATTGAACAATATATTCATACATCAGTTAAACAAAATAATGCGCTACAGCATGGACTTTTATAAGTACAACTAGGCGTGCATAACACATGGGTACATCAATAATGGTTAAATAACATCGACTGTTAATAGCTTTTGTATGAGCTCATCAAAAAGTGTACATTATGGTAAAAGAACCAGTTATATATGGCTAAGATGATTCGCTTAAAGATCCTGTACAACGACAATAGTGTTACATACGTAACAAGTAACCTAAACTCTAACTGTAAAATTGCGTGGTCCGTGAAGCGTCCCCGCAAGAGAAAACAATAGCAAGATTCACTGGCTGTTCTAAATTACTTAAACAAACACTTAGAGGTGAATCCTTTTCGTGGAATAATGTTCCTGTTGGCCACAAACAATAACATAAGTGATTTTGTAGGTCAATAGACCTGAAATAATAACTTGAACGTTATTAGTAGGGTTACATCTCCAGTAAAAAATGACAGACTACTACACATAAGTTAAATTAAACAATACTGCGGAGACGTTAACCAGATTCAACTGATATTAAAATAAAAAGTAACAATTTATTCCACTAAATATGACAGTGGCAGGTAAAAGGCGATCCTCCTTCATTGGGGTGATTAGAGGCAAGTCACTATACGTCAATGTAACTTAACCGACTTGCTAAATGGCGATATAGCACACACAAAAAAGGGGATATTTGATCAGGCAATTTATAGAACTACAATTGCAATAATACATTGACAGAAAACACATAATATGGTGAATATATACTCATATAATCTCGGTCTCCAGGGAATACAGGTTCTCGACACCCTAACGAGCTCACCCTAACGAGTTAAGATGACCCTGACGGTGAACGAACGGTCTCATCTACTAGGGATATCTGGCCAGCGCCCAGTCTGCAAATGGTTCCGTGTGTATTCCACAACGACCTCCGACAGCGTTCGTATAGCATGTAACGGCGGTTTGGTCTTCAATACGCCTGATGGCCCTAGCCAACCGCAACTCCAGTACCTCCTGTGTCGCACCATCGACGATTACTGATTACTTATACTAATATGGCAGCGACAGAAGAATGTTCTAACTACACCGGTTGTAAGCACCAGCCTACCCAAAAAGATAATTTCATAAGCAGTGGCACAAAATGGCTTCCATACTTCTGCTCCAACAGCTCGTACAAGAAGAAGGCAGAAGGACCTTACTTTATTAAAAACTAAATAGTTATCTACACAACTGCTCAGAACGGCCCATTTCCAGTCACGTAAACCTAAAGGCATCGAATAATACCGTTCAACTAATAAACATATAACGTAACTACCTGTCAGACAGAGATAAAAAGAGACAACATATGAACATGAACGTCACCATGTAATAACCATAAATAAATGCCGTTGAAAGGGGGCTTTAAAATAACACATACATTGGCAATAAACATGTTACGACATCTGGGTCGTAACAATATATATATATATATATATATATATATATATATATATATATATATATATATATATATATATATATATATATATATATATATATATATATATAACAATAAACACACGGAATTAAACTTCTTAAGACAGACACTGCTCCAAAGTGAATAAAACAAAATCACATTCTACGAAACATCAGAAACGCACACCAACCAGCTGCTACACATCAACAAGAACAGACAAAGTCCTCAGAACAACAAAAGTCTTCTCACCCTGCATAAACCAACAAATTCAGCCTAATTTTCAAAAACCACAATATTAAAACCATATTCACAACAGAGCAGAACTGTCAAATGTAAAAAACTCCCAAGGATACGATGCCAAACGAATTCCACGGAGCTTGCAAAATTCCCTGTTCACACTGCTCCAGAACCTATACAGGACAAACGAATAGACATATCCGCAATAGAATATATGAATGCACCCTCTCAGTAAGAAAATCTGACCCCACATCCGCACTGGCCATGCATCATATTTGTACAAGATACGAAATAAGTTTTAACAATGCCAAAACAATAGCCCCAGTTAACAACTTCAAAACTAGAATTATCTGCGAAGCGATCGAGATGGAAAAAAGTTCCGATTGGTCCAATAATAGAGCTGGTGGTCGTCGCCTTCCGATTACGTGGAAGCCAATTATATCCTTATTGCAAACACACAAAAAGGCAATTAATTCAATAGACAATTTAACTGTTTAGTTAGCTGACTTAACAACTATCTCTAATCATCTTAATCCTATAAGTACCGTTACAGTAGTACCTGACTTAATAGACCTCCACTCGACTACACCAGTGACGAAGCAAGCAGACGAGATGTTACAAATAAGACGAGACCTATGACGAACTATCAGGTCTAGGGTTGAACGCCTGTGAAAATGCAAACTAATTTCGTGACAAATATACACTTGTCACAATTAGAAAACCAAACATTGTTCAATATTTGAAGAACAGTAATATCTAGAAAAAAAACTATCTACTCTACTATATTTTACGTAAGAGGATGCGTTTTTACCTTTTTGACAAGTTGTCAGACAACTGAAATACAAGGGATACCTGAAAATTCAATATTTTTAATACCGCCCTGTAGCTTGGAAACTAAGAGGGCTATGACAATCTTGTTTGCGGCATCTTTCGTTTCACACAAAGTAGCTATGGTTCGGCAAAACCGCAAGGTTCTACTACTAGTAATAACCCAGATGCCCAGCAATTGAAACCAAAATGGGACACCTGTACGAGTTGGTAGAAATAAGTGAAAAGGGTGATAATCCGCAGGTAGGTGTTTGATCCTTTTTGTCATGTTTTTCTTTATTTTAAATTTCAATGTGGATTGCTTCAATAAAATTTTAAGCAAAATTTTAAAACTAAAAACTAATCGGTAGATTTTAATTCCAGTTAAGTTGTGGAAGCAAAATTAAAAAAACTAATCCGTAGCTTTTAAAATTGCTACTTTCAATAGAAAATCAAAAGAGCTTTTTCAAAAGGTGCCGCTTGAGCTACCTTCCCTGTTCAACTAAGACGGCAGAAAAAGTCTACACACTCGCAAACAAAATCGACGTGTTCTAGTTTTTTGAAGTTCTCAGAATTTCTCGGGAAAACCCTGGTGTAACTTTTTATAATGGACACTCTGTATATATATATATATATATATATATATATATATATATATATATATATATATATATATATATATATATATATATATATTAAAATATATCTCCTCACTAGCTAATCTTTTCAACGAAAATTTGCTAAAAGTGTCAACATAAAACTGGAGTCAGTATGCGCTTAACAATACGATGACTAGAAAATATTTATTTTATCTTTGACTTCACAGGCAGAATAGTTGGCGGGCTGGCGGGCTATCTCCTTAAAGATTAGGTGTGGAAAAAAAAGTATATACAAGGGGAAAATAAATACACTTTTTTTGCGGTACAGTGATTACATGATTAATTGAAGCCACAAGAGGAAAAGAGCTGGTGGGTCAATTTCGACCTATAATAGAAGAGAAAACCAGGGTATTCTTCGGACATACGTTGAGTGATTTCTGGCCTGGTTAATTACTTGCACCCACTTGTTCATTATGTGCGACGCGAGTTTGGCAGCTAAAGTTTTTCCGCCAGAAATTGTAGGCAGAACCTTCAGTAACTACTGCCAAAAGTCAAGCCTTGTCGCACCAGGTTTTTGATTTGTAACTGACACGTTTTGATGAATGAGGAACGTATGTTGTCATGCCTAGTAAGATTTTCAGTAATTGCATTTTCGCATACTGTAAAATTTTTCTTTCGGAGACAGACACCTGCACAGGGAAATAGACAATAGGAACTTCTTATTTTGTCCTGATTAGGATATTTTTAGTGCTAAATTTATATATACAGGGATGTTTTGTGAAGATGAGGCAATGGCTAAAATTGCCTATGGAAGCAAGGTTTGCACTTTGCACTTTTCAGGCGGTTTGTTATAATAAGATAAAAGTATAAGTCACTTGAAAGTGTTATATTCTACGCTAAACAACATATAATATAAAGTTGCAGCCACTGATCATGGGAATTGCTACCTTGTACATATATACGAGTTATCAACCTGCTGGGATTGCATTTCGCATCATTATCGTACACGTTTATAATCTGCTGAATCAGGATTTTACATGGGAACGACAGTTTGAGCTCTGCATTATTGAAAATTAAGACTTTAGGACGGAGACACGCAACCTCGTTGATGGTAGAGAGAGACTGGAATATGTCAACATTAGTTTAGCCGTCATCCTTATAAGTTCTTTTATATAATACGTATATAATATATAACGTAGCGTAACAGTATTAAGTGAACTTTTTTTAAAAGGATTCGTTAATATCATTCAATTAGCTGGCACAGTCGCCAGGATTTGTCGATACGGTAAAGACAAAAATTGTGGAGCCGTTCTGTATCAACAATGAAATCGACGAAAAAGTAGCAAATGCAGGGAAAGGGACAAGCATCGCTCTTGTCTATTGAAAACTAACCAGGCAAACTTGGGGAAAGGACACATCGTCCAAACCTAAAGGTTTTTCGAATGGAATGCGCCGGTTAATTAATTGACACTTATTCAATTTTTTTAAATTGATTAGTTAATATCAATCAGTCAACTCAAGTCTAAGCCTCTACTATCTACGTCAGATGATGGTCCATATCAAGCAGTTCAACAACACATCTTGTGTAATTTTTCTATTTTACAAAACAGCTCAGTATAATTCCGGCCGTTAAATGCGAAGTAAAACAACTTCAGAATTCGGGTACTTTGATTCAGTTTTGGTTGTCAGTTTGGCAGTTAAGACGAATATGTAAGTATCTGATTTAACAAGTTTAACAATATTTAACAATACCGACCAATTATTAAAGTAGAGAGATAATGTCTGTTCTGGAACGACCTTGAGGAGGAGGAGGCATTTTCAAGGTCAAGGCCAGATGTATTTTCCCACGGTCACGGCCATGTGTATTTTTTAAGGTCAAGGCAAGATGTATTTTCCCACGGTCACGGCTAGAGGTATTTTTTAAGCTCAAGGCCAGATGTGTTTCCCCACGGTTACGGCCAGCGATTAATTTTTTAAGGTCAAGGCCAACCACACTTCATGGTCATATACACGTTCAAGGTTACAAATTTATCCTTGAAATTTGTTTTTATATATGTACAGAAGATAATAAATGAATTCTACGTGTACTGTATCTATATTATTTCATAAATACCCATATCATTATAAATTATGACCCTATACATGATTGGCCTGAGAATACTGAAGCTATATTATATCTAAGGTGTACATGCTTTTTTTAATCAAACAAGTATATATTTATTTTCTGGCGCACTATACATATCAAAAAAAAAGTCCAAGTTATAGATACTATGTCTAATATTATATGCTATCTATCTTCAAGTAAGCTAATTCTCACATATGTCATTTAAAAAAATAATATACATGTTTTCTCAATTATAAAAAAACACTATGTTTAATGTAAACGTAGATATTACATGCATCCTCCATAAACATATGAAAAAAAAACTTAATTTGCTACAGATAATCGTCGACTACCCATATAAGAATTCAACGACTAATTATTCACATTGTGATCGTGTAGACTTGCCTAATATGGCGGATTTTAAGTGGCAGATTATACCTATATAAAGCGAGTTTTTAAGGTATTATATAAGAATCCAATAAACTGCATCATTATAAATGCAGGCGAGTTTTTAAATTACCATCATTTATGTATAGCTCCAAACTTGTATATAATGAATTTAATTGGCCATGTGGTCGCGTTGGCTGGTTGAACATCTATTACCGGTCAGATAACCTTGGAAATATTTAGCCACTTCTCGAAAGAACCTTGTGTGGCAGTATAGTTTTGAGTGAGCAACGACCAGTGCTTCCGTGGTGAAATTGTTTTAAGTGGGCATATCTATATATTACGGTAAGTATTTATTCTCTTAATTATCGTTTGAGAAAAAAGTCTGTATTTTTTATTTCTTAGTGAATTTATAGACCCTTTCTCCTATGCTTTGTCGAATTTTCATTAAAAAAAAAACAATAAAATTTAATATATCCATTATTATACAAGATATGAAAAAAATATTCTATAATGGTATTGTATTTTTTGCATGTTTGTAAAAATATAAATTCGGGATGCAGTAAGTGCATTATGGTAGCGAATTTTTATTAAATGATTCAAATTTAAATAGCTCAATTTGCTATTAGTGAATTTTTGTAGAAAAAATTCACTAATGGAGAACCCGACTTTTGAATTTTGAAAAAAAAAAATTGCAAATGAGCGCGAACTAGGACCCCTAGAACCCATATCCGGTGTCAGTTTCAATTTTTATATGTCACACCGATAACTCAAAAAATAATGGGTCGATTTTGATAAAATTTGGCATGTACCTTCCTTTTGTAAATGGGTTGGATAAATTCGTTAGTCAGGAAAATGGTACGAGGTTTTCCGAGAAAATTTTAAGTTTTCATTCGAAAATATTTTTTTATCTCACAACCAAATTTTATAGGTAGGTTAATATTTTTTATCTCACAACCAAATTTGATAGGTAGGTTTAAGATATAAAAAGTAAACTACACACAAAAATTTAGATTTCTATGTTACAAGAAAAAAGTTATAATAAAATATTTGGCGCCAGATCATTTCTATGAAAATTCATTATCATAACGCACTTGCTGCGTCTTTGAGTTTTAATTTATAAGGTTAACCATGAAACCATTTTTTTTTCGGGAACATTTTAAGTTAACTTTCGGAATTTTTTTTGTACATTTTCAAACAATAAAGTTATTTTAATGAAACAACACATTGTTTCCACTATATAGGTTATACTGGTAACCAAATTTGATGCCTGCTTGCTTAAAAACACATATTTAGTATTAAAAACAATTTTATGAAAATTTACTACTGTAACACACTTACTGCATCCAGACTTTTTTTATTATCGTTTTTTTATTCTTTTTCTGGCTTTTCTTACATTATAATTTAAATATATAACAACAACAAAAAATGTGCAGGGAGATACGAGGGAACCATTTTTACAAAAATATTTCCAGAAAATTCATTTGAAATAGACCCTTTCTATGATGATTTGGCAGTAGTATTACTCATAAAGTCAATCATTTAATGGTACATAATTTTTATCGAATTTTCCTTGGTTTAAGTTATAAATCATATGTATAATTACTTATTTATTATTAACTCTTTCATGTTCACTTTAGATCACTGTATTGGGTCGCAATAGTAGTTATAGAAATTATTTTTAGCCTTCACATTTTAATTTTGTGTCTGTTTACCTAGCTACAAGAAGATGGATATACAAGATTTTCTGGAAAAATATGACACTTTGTTGCTAGATTATCATCGCAATCAAATTTATAGACTTCAAAATGCGTTAGGAAATTGCGAAAATGAACCGATGAGAATAACATGTCACGGAATGCATTATGAAAGTTGCGTCTGGTCCAAAGACGATGCCAAAGGCGGTCCAGATACTTGTGAATGCTTTCATAAAAAATTACTTAGATCCAAAATAGATAAAATAATTAACTTATATTTAAGAAAGAAGCTATTGTCATTGTAAAAAAGAATGTAATTATTGTATATATATATATATATATATATATATATATATATATATATATATATATATATATATATATATATATATATATAATTAGAAAACCAGTGAATAATCAAGCGTATTTATTTTTAGTCTTCACATTTAAATTTTGTGTATTAAGTACCTAATAGTAACGATTTAAATTTCTTTACTTGTTATTGTGTTCAACTGTAAATATTGTTTATACGTGATGTACCTTATTACAGTAATAAAGCTTATATATAGATATGCTCTTTATTTTAAACAACAAAAATTATAAAAAAACTCTCATCATTACTACATTTGTCAACGTTTTAGTTATACACCTATTATAATACGGTGTTACCGTTTCATGGAATCGTCGGACAGAAGAAAATTGAATTTATTTAAGGATAAAAACCCGTTACCACCCTACAGTATTCTCATAAAAAAAAACAACTAAAGGACAAATGACGTTTCTAAACTGTGTGTGTCATGTATTTCTATATTTAGCGTCAAAGTAAAATCAACCTATAACAATAATAACCATAGCAATAATAATAATATAACTAACAATATCAGCAAAAGAAGTAGGCTCTCTATAACAAAAATATTGATACAAATTAACTTATTACATTATTGCAAATATTTTTAATATAGATAAGTGTTTTTTGTTTGATACATTTAATTAGAAGCAAAAGTTTCCAAGAAAGAGGAATCAATCAAAAATGAGTTTGCTCATTTAAGGAAAGACATTTGTTTTCGTGTAGGTATGTGCTTTTTTATAAATAAAGCTTCAAAAAGTAGCTTTTGCGCTTTTCATTACAAAAATCTAGTTACTCCATGTGGTTATATTGAGTATGAGTGATATGTTTTGCTAAATGTAGCTTCGTCAGAGTGCTTATTTCTAAGTGTATCTGGTATTAAAACTTATATAAGCTTGGTAGATATGGACTGCGTTACAATGCTGATTTATAAATTCCAGCTATTGTCAACAAATATAATTTTTCTTTCTAGTTAGGGTAAACTACCCAGTGATTGGCCTTTTCTAAATTAGCAGTCAGTTATTGGCCGTTGAACCAAAAGATGCATTAGTAAGATTTCATTCACTTTATTATTGTATTTGTGGAGATGTGCACAATCTGACAACACTACTTGATATTCGGCAACAAACGCGTCACTCGTCCTCCCGCCAGTTTAACACATGTGAAGGTTATAAAGTGGTGAACCGACCAGGCTGTATTCATCGAGAATATATTGTGTGATCCGACAAGAGAGTGCTCCTACTCGTAAGTTATTTATCTAGCTGTAGACATACTATACCTATAAATATGATTAATTCAGTGCTTCTCTAATGAACATTTTTGATGATATTCTGTCGAACTGTAATGATATAACCTCAAATTTTCCATAAAAGTGGGGGCCAATCACTAAACATTATGTTGAACGTTTCATTTAGTGATTGGCCACACGGCCAATCACTGAATTGTTCAAGTAATGTAGGAAATTCATTGTTTGGTTCGTTTTCCATCCAAATATAACATAAGAAGCCACTTATCGACGAATCTGGCTAATAATTGCCGCGTATCTAGTTGCTGGCCGGGGGCCAATAACTAGATTTCATAAAAGGCCAATCACTGAAGAAACATTACTTATTTCAGGTCAAAACGATGCCAAAAATTATTCTAGGAGAGAAATATCACAAGAAATATACAGAGAATAACTTACAAAAAGCTCTTGATGATATTAAGAATGGAATACCTATAAGAGAAGTATCAAGACGTTACAAAATTCCGAGGGCTACTTTGCAGTTCAGGAAAAATCAAAGTTATGTGAAACCTGGGTTTGGCCCCAACCCAGTTCTCTCTAGTGATGAAGAGCAAACATTGGTAACCTGGATCTTTGAGAACCACAAGCGTGGATTTCCTCGCCGCAAAGAAGATGTCCAAGAATCAGTAAAAGAGTTTCTGGACCAAAATCCGAGAGAGAATCCCTTCGTCAATAATCGTCCAGGTGAGACATGGTATAGGGCTTTTCTCAGAAGGAACCCAAGAATTTCGGAGCGTACAGGTGAAGCTGTGACAGCAGCAAGCGCAAACGTATCAGATGCAGATATAAAGAAATGGTTCAAAGAAATAGATACCTACTTGACATCAAAAGGATACAAGGAAATTCTGAGCGATCCGAATAGAATAATGAACGCTGATGAAACATGTTTCAACGTGTGCCCTAAAAGTAGTAAAGTGCTTGCTCCAAAAGGGACACGTAATGTGTATGAGGTGGAGCATGCTTCTTCTAAGGCCACGTTAACAGTAATGTTCACTTTCACAGCCTCTGGCCAAGTGACACCGCCTATGATCGTGTATCCTTATAAAAGGCTCCCCTCAAATATTGCAATGTCTGTGCCCTCAGGATGGGGGATTGGCCTTTCAGACACTGGTTGGATGAAAATTGACGTCATGTGTGACTATATAGAGAATATTCTACATCCTCATCTGAAGAATATCGATACGATTTTCCCTGTAATTCTCTTCTTAGACGGTCACAGTACTCATCTCTCATATAAACTTAGTTCCCTATGTGTAAAACTTCAAATTATATTAATTTGCTTGTATCCCAACGCTACTCGAATCATGCAACCCGCGGATGTCGCGGCGTTCAAGCCAATAAAAAATGGCTGGAAAAAAGCCATAATTGAGTGGAGAAGAAATCATCCGTTAGAGACGCTGACTAAGGAACATTTCGCTCCCGTTCTCGAACTTGTAGTACAACGTTGTGCTAAGAGTGACACAATCAAGAATGGATTCCGTGCTTCTGGACTTTATCCTTGGAATCCAGACGCGATCGATTCTTCAAAATGTCTCGGAGGTCAGAACAAACCATCTAAATCAACAAATAGGAATATGGATGGTACATATTTGAGCTACAAAGATTTTGCAAATATTGTTGGATGTGAATTATTGGATGAATTTTCCTCGCGTAAGCAGAAGTGTGAGAATGATTCAAGTGAGAAGGCTCTCCTTTATGAGCTATGGAGAAATTTTGCGCCATTAGGAGAGGAATTTTATCAAGGAGTTGAACATTCTCACTCAAATCAACCGTTAGCAAAAAGCGTTATCATAGAAGAGCTGGGAGAAATTACGACTAACGAAGAAAACAACTGCTTTTCAATTGATATAACTGATATTCCTATTCTGTTTGTGACAGATGAAACTCAAAATCATGTTGATTCTGCAGAAGATATAATAAGTCAAAATGAAACGCAAGCCAAGTTATTGACAGAATGTGAGGGATGTTTGGGAAATTATCCTGAAACAGGGGTGAAGTTAAACGCAAACATTCCAGATAGTTCAATTCCTCTGGACAAAACATTGTGGTATGCGAAAACACCTACCAGGAAGGGAAAAAGACAGAGTGAAAAAATACCATTCGCAATTACTTCAACGCAATGGCGCAAGCAGAAATCAGAAGCAGACGATGCAAAAAGACAGAAACTCATTGAAAAAGAAGAGAGAAAGAAGCAAAGACTCCAAAAACAGATTGATAAAAGAACGACTGGGGTCACTAGACGTGCAAGCAAGAATGGCAAGAACACCAAAATTTCTAATAGCTGTTCGAAAGAAACGGAAACAAACGAAGATAATGTTGGTACGAAACAGATTTTGAGAAATTGTGACCTAAATTTAACGAGCTGTGAGGTAATTGATATTCAAAACGTTGGAGCAAATGTCGTTGATAGAAACAGCAAGTCAGAAGATCAGACTAGGATCATCGCAACTGAGCATTCCGCATCCTGGGAAGAAAAAAATGAGAATAGCATTACAAACTACAGAAAAAATGATTATGCGAAAGAGAATATTCTGTCAACAGCTGACATTAGAAGAAGCTCACCAAAGGAGAATTTTGAACAATTTGAGGAGGAAACACACGAAGAAGAGCTGGAACGAGAGAAAAAAGGTATCGAAAAAGTCAAGAAATGGCTCTTCACGGAGACAAATTCAGAAGTTAAATTGAGTTTCACAAAACAGACATTATATCAAGGGTTATGTTACTGCTGTACCAAAAATTTTAGTTCTCAAAACTGTGGAGTGAAATGTTATTCATGCAGACGTGTTTACCATGCCTCATGCATCCAACGACTCAACTTACACAAATCGACCTCCAGTATATTTACCTGTCAAACTTGTTTGAGGAATCAAAAATATGCATGGAAAGAATAAGCCTGATAGATTGGAATCAAAGGAAGAGAAATGCGTTTTGTTACTCATACATTTTGTGTTAATTTTTGTATAATATGAAATGTGATAGAGTTTCAGTTTTTCTTTTGGTATTTGTGCTTAATAAAGTTTATTTTGAATTTGAAGAACTGGCTTCATTAGTTATTTAGTTATTCCCGCTCGTTTACATGCAGTGGCCAATAACTGAAGCATCTGAGGGCCAATGACTGAGTCAGCTCGGCCAATGACTAGCTCTCAATATCTAGAAAACTAATTAATTAATTTTGCGAAATTCATTAACAGATGAGTCAATCTATCGTACTTCTCGAAGAGGTTGATCTACAACCTATCAAAAAAACACGGCGTCATCGCAATTACTGCCCTTAGTTGAATATAAGGAGCAGCGGAATCTAATTTCGAAAATAGGAGGCCAATCACTGGGTAGTTTACCCTAAATAGGAAATCACGCGTCGCGTTCTAAGATTTAAAAACTATTTCTTTTATTTGCACTGCTACTTAACATTTCATAAATCTTTTCTGAAATGTTTCCAAAGTAAGTCTTCGAAACATATTTTTATCTTTTTGTTTCTAATACAGATTTGGGTAAGTTAAATTTAGGGCTAATTTGTATTATTTTGTGTCTATTATCTTATCGATTATTTTAACACAGTGCACATTATTAAATGCTATTTACTTGATTTCTAAAATTTATTTTTGAGTCGTTTCAGGTATATAGGTATTGAAACTGCATGATGCATCGTCTTTAAATGGTAGACTGACGCATCTTTTGTAAAAAAAAAGGGTGACATGAATCGTATGGTATAGTTTTTCCTTGTATATTGAAAAGTCAAGTGAATTATTCTCTATCTTTTTAATATCTACAAGTAAGAGATTTATAGTATCGTTAGCTTCTTTGTCTAAAGTACATTTTAATGTTTGCATGGGGTTATTAATAAATAAAAATTCATTTAATTCTGTAAGGCTATCTTGAGAACATGTTAAAATGCAATCTACATATCTGTACCAAGAGATAATATGGTGAAACTTATTTTTCTAAGTTTTTCATGAATATGTTGGCCAAGAAATGAGACAATAAACCACCCGTAAAAAGAATGGCTTCATTTTGCAGATAAAATTTTTCACTAAATTTAAAATAGCTTTGCTTTGTAAATTTGATAAACAGATTTAGTATTTCATTTTTTTGTCACTACATTTACTTTTCGTTTCTAGTAGACGGTTTTTAATGAGGGTAAAAATTGTCTAAAGGGTATTTTAGAATACATGCCACTAACATAAAACGAAACTAATTCACTGTTTGATGAAATAGTTGTGTTATTTAAATTCTGTCATACTTCATGAGAAGTCTTAGCTGAATATTTTGAAATGTAATTGTGTTCTTAAATAAGCGTAACCATTCTGATGGCTGTATTATAATTTAACATGACTAACTGCTGTCTTATGAATTTGGTTTATGTATTTTTAAATATCCACACATATCTGGTGGTTACGGATTTTTATATAAAAGTTATTTAATTTCTTACACCCTACACATAGGATCCTGGACACTCCATTTAAATACATGTAAATTTTGTAGTCTAGTATGGACAGTCAAGTCTATCTCTGGACATTTAAGTCAACCCTGGACATAATTATAACGGTGTTTAAATGCAAATAGATTGAATTATTTTCGGGGAGTCAGGTATGGACAAGGTATTATTAATAATGAAAACAGTGGTAAAATATAAAAAATATAATATATTTATTCATGTGTACACTACAACAAGTTAACTAATTTTAAAATTGTCTCCCTCTGCAATTCTGCTTTTTTTACTTAGACCCAGTTCCATTAACTGTTTGATCAGCTGTTTCTTTTGAACTTGTTTTTATCTGTACGCCTTTCTGATTGAAATTCCTTTTTCTGTTTGGTAAAACAGTCTTCTCTTTTCATTAGCTTCTTGTCTTCTACGAATACCCGAAGCTACTCTGGTGCACTGACAAGTCTCTTCATTGTTCAATTCTTTTACTGATGCGTAACTGATACGTTTTCAACTTTTTTCCTTTATCAGATTTGGTAAAAGCTAAATAGTTTTCTGATGTTGTTGAAGCAAGTGTACTTAAAAATCCACCTTTTACAGATTTTTAGCGTTGCCGGGGATATCTGGAAGCTATTTCGGATACAAAAGCTAATATCTTCATAATTTTGTTTGTAAATTTAAATGCTGGACCGTATTTGCAACCTTTATCTAAAAATATGTTTTTCAGTTATAAAATATGTCTCGCTTAAGATTTCAAATATTGTGTAGAAGTTATGTGTTTGTGCGGTTTGTTCACTGATTTCATGAATGTTGTACCCTATCTAAGTTTCTGATTTTGTGTGTTTGTGTTAAGCGAAATAGAACAATAACAACAGTCATTTCGGTAGGTAAGTATTATATGGTACTACTTCAATCTGTGATAGTTAAATAATTTCTAGTCAAAAATTGTTCCTAGTTACTATGCCTTCGGTTTTTGGTCCTAACTAATACGTTGATATGTTACTCACCTTAATGGTGAGTGTAGGAAAAATTATTAACATGCACAAAGGTTATAATTTTCATTTAAAATTTGTTTTAAAATTATGTTCAGCTTACATTCACGTTTTAATGTAAAATAAAACTTCAATAAAATTTTAAAAATTTGATTAATTTGGAAACGATATATTTATATATTTAGTGTAAAATTCTCACAGTATTAGCATTGGCTTTCCGAATATCGTGAATTAGAGCAAACAGATTTTAAAATTTTCTGAATAAACACACTATATGTGTTTATAATAATAGAAAAGGCAATGTTGTTTATGTTGAAGGTAAACTTAAAAGTAAAAATATTAGTTGCATTCAATGTAAGCCAGAATTTAGAGTTGTTAAGTGTTTCATGCAAAGTCATAGGCATAAACTTAAACTAAAAAATTCACAATCAGTCAATTTTTATACTTTAAAGAAAATAATAACCAGATTTAACCTTAAATTTTTACAATTTACAAAGAGAAGGCGTTTTCGTGATTCACATGGCACAACTCCTTGGTTTAAATTATAAATCATATGTATAATTACTTATTTATTATTAACTCTTTCATGTTCACTTTAGATCACTGTATTGGGTCGCAATAGTAGTTATAGAAATTATTTTTAGCCTTCACATTTTAATTTTGTGCCTGTTTACCTAGCTACAAGAAGATGGATATACAAGATTTTCTGGAAAAATATGACACTTTGTTGTTAGATTATCATCGCAATCAAATTTATAGACTTCAAAATGCGTTAGTAAATTGCGAAAATGAACCGATGAGAATAACATGTCACGGAATGCATTATGAAAGTTGCCTCTGGTCCAAAGACGATGCCACAGGCGGTCCAGATACTTGTCAATGCTTTCATAAAAAATTACTTAGATCCAAAATAGATAAAATAATTAACTTATATTTAAGAAAGAAGCTATTGTCATTGTAACAAAAGAATGTAATTATTATATATATATATATATATATATATATATATATATATATATATATATATATATATATATTAGAAAACCAGTGAATAATCAAGCGTATTTATTTTTAGTCTTCACATTTAAATTTTGTGTATTAAGTACCTAATAGTAACGATTTAAATTTCTTTACTTGTTATTGTGTTCAACTGTAAATATTGTTTATACGTGATGTACCTTATTACAGTAATAAAGCTCATATATAGATATGCTCTTTATTTTAAACAACAAAAATTATAAAAAAACTCTCATCATTACTACATTTGTCAACGTTTTAGTTATACACCTATTATAATACGGTGTTACCGTTTCATGGAATCGTCGGACAGAAGAAAATTGAATTTATTTAGGGATAAAAACCCGTTACCACCCTACAGTATTCTCATAAAAAAACAACTAAAGGACAAATGACGTTTCTAAACTGTCTATGTGATGTATTTCTATATTTAGCGTCAAAGTAAAATCAACTTATAACAATAATAACCATAGCAATAATAATAATAATATAACTAACAATATCAGCAAAATAAGTAGGCTCTCTATAACAAAAATATTGATACAAATTAACTTATTACATTATTGCAAATATTTTTAACATAGATAAATGTTTTTTGTTTGATACATTTAATTAGAAGCAAAAGTTTCCAAGAAAGAGGAATCAATCAAAAATGAGTTTGCTCATTTAAGGAAAGACATTTGTTTTCGTGTAGGTATGTGCTTTTTTATAAATAAAGCTTCAAAAAGTAGCTTTTGCGCTTTTCATTATAAAAATCTAGTTATTCCATGTGGTTATATTGAGTATCAGTGATATGTTTAGCTAAATGTAGCTTCGTCAGAGTGCTTATTTCTAAGTGCAGAATGTTGTTTGTATCTGGTATTAAAACTTATATAAGCTTGGTAGATATGGACTACGTTACAATGCTGATTTATAAATTCCAGCTATTGTCAACAAATATAATTTTTCTTTCTAGTTAAATAGGAAATCACGCGTCGCGTTCTAAGATTTAAAAGCTATTTTTTATTTGTACTGCTACTTAACACTTCATAAATCTTTTTTGAAATGTTTCCAAAGTAAGTCTTCGAAACATATTTTTATCTTTTTGTTTCTAATACAGATTTGGGTAAGTTAAATTTAGGGCTAATTTGTATTATTTTGTGTCTATTATATTATCGATTATTTTAACACAGTGCACATTATTAAATGCTATTTACGTGATTTCTAAAATTTATTTTTGAGTCGTTTCAGGTATATAGGTATTGAAACTGCATGATTCATCGTCTTTAAATGGTAGACTGACGCATCTTTTGTAAAAAAAAAAAATGGGTGACATGAATCGTATGGTATAGTTTTTCCTTGTATATTGAAAAATCAAGTGAATTATTCTCTAACTTTTTAATATCTACACGTAAGAGATTTATAGTATCGTTAGCTTCTTTGTCTAAAGTACATTTTAATGCTTGCATGGGGTCATTAATAAATAAAAATTCATTTAATTCTGTAAGGCTATCTTGAGAACATGCTAAAATGCAATCTACATATCTATACCAAGAGATAATATGGTGAAACTTCTAATGTTGAAACTTGTTTTTCTAAGTTTTTCATGAATATGTTGGCCAAGAAATGAGACAATGAACCACCCGTAAAAAGAAGGTCTTCATTTTGCAGATAAAATTTTTCACTAAATTTAAAATAGCTTTGCTTTGTAAATTTGATAAACAGATTTAGTATTTCATTTTTTTTGCCACTACATTTACTTTTCGTTTCTAGTAAACGGTTTTTTTTAATGAGGGTAAGAATTGTCTAAAGGGTATTTTAGAATACATGCCACTAACATAAAACCAAACTAATTCACTGTTTGATGGAATAGTTGTGTTATTTAAATTCTGTCATACTTCATGAGAAGTCTTAGCTGAATATTTTGAAATGTAATTGTGTTCTTAAATAAGCGTAACCATTCTGATGGCTATATTATAATTTAACATGACTAACTGCTGTCTTATGGATTTGGTTTATGTATTTTAAAATATCCACACATATCTGGTGGTTACGGGTTTTTATATAAAAGTTATTTAATTTCTTACACCCTACACATAGATGTATTTTTACCCGATTTTGTAGTTTTGTCTGGAAGAAATTTTTCGGGGTACCTCCTAATCTGTGTACTTCCCTGCGATAATAAAATTATTTATTTTTATGTTGCATAAGGCCCTATTTTTAGCCATCGTTGTGTTTGCTTTTTCCTTTATCAGATTTGGTAAAAGCTAAATAGTTTTAGGATGTTGTTGAAGCAAGTGTACTTAAAAATCCACCTTTTTCAGGTTTTCGCGTTGCCGGGGGATATCTGGAAGCTAATATCTCTGTAATTTTGTTTGTAAATTTAAATGCTGGACCGTATTTGTAACCTAATTTT
This sequence comes from Tillus elongatus, assembly GCA_964006375.1. Lineage (NCBI taxonomy): Eukaryota > Metazoa > Arthropoda > Insecta > Coleoptera > Cleridae > Tillus > Tillus elongatus. Next base: position 109,849,104 of record OZ023265.1, read on the forward strand.
TTTACAGTTATAAAATGTGTATCGCTTACGTTTTCAAATCTTGTGTTTCCGGTGTAGCTGTTGACTGACTTCATGAATGTTGTACCCCTTCTAGGTTTCTCATTTTTTGTTTGTTTGAGTTAACCGTTTTTTATTCTATTTCGCTTATCACAAACAAAAAACAAATGAGAAACCTAGAAGGGGTACAACATTCATGAAGTCAGTCAACAGCTACACCGGAAACACAAGATTTGAAAACGTAAGCGATACACATTTTATAACTGTAAAAAAATTAGGTTACAAATACGGTCCAGCATTTAAATTTACAAACAAAATTACAGAGATATTAGCTTCCAGATATCCCCCGGCAACGCGAAAACTTGAAAAAGGTGGATTTTTAAGTACACTTGCTTCAACAACATCCTAAAACTATTTAGCTTTTACCAAATCTGATAAAGGAAAAAGCAAACACAACGATGGCTAAAAATAGGGCCTTATGCAACATAAAAATAAATAATTTTATTATCGCAGGGAAGTACAGAGATTAGGAGGTACCCCGAAAAATTTCTTCCAGACAAAACTACAAAATCGGGTAAAAATACATCTATGTGTAGGGTGTAAGAAATTAAATAACTTTTATATAAAAACCCGTAACCACCAGATATGTGTGGATATTTTAAAATACATAAACCAAATCCATAAGACAGCAGTTAGTCATGTTAAATTATAATATAGCCATCAGAATGGTTACGCTTATTTAAGAACACAATTACATTTCAAAATATTCAGCTAACACTTCTCATGAAGTATGACAGAATTTAAATAACCCAACTATTCGATCAAACAGTGAATTAGTTTGGTTTTATGTTAGTGGCATGTATTCTAAAATACCCTTTAGACAATTCTTACCCTCATTAAAAAAACCGTTTACTAGAAACGAAAAGTAAATGTAGTGGCAAAAAAAAATGAAATACTAAATCTGTTTATCAAATTTACAAAGCAAAGCTATTTTAAATTTAGTGAAAAATTTTATCTGCAAAATGAAGACCTTCTTTTTACGGGTGGTTCATTGTCTCATTTCTTGGCCAACATATTCATGAAAAACTTAGAAAAATAAGTTTCACCATATTATCTCTTGGTATAGATATGTAGATTGCATTTTAGCATGTTCTCAAGATAGCCTTACAGAATTAAATGAATTTTAATTTATTAATGACCCCATGCAAGCATTAAAATGTACTTTAGACAAAGAAGCTAACGATACTATAAATCTCTTACGTGTAGATATTAAAAAGTTAGAGAATAATTCACTTGACTTTTCAATATACAAGGAAAAACTATACCATACGATTCATAGTGATTTCCTATTTAACTAGAAAGAAAAATTATATTTGTTGACAATAGCTGGAATTTATAAATCAGCATTGTAACGCAGTCCATATCTACCAAGCTTATATAAGTTTTAATACCAGATACACTTAGAAATAAGCACTCTGACGAAGCTACATTTAGCAAAACATATCACTCATACTCAATATAACCACATGGAGTAACTAGATTTTTGTAATGAAAAGCGCAAAAGCTACTTTTTGAAGCTTTATTTATAAAAAAGCACATACCTACACGACAACAAATGTCTTTCCTTAAATGAGCAAACTCATTTTTGATTGATTCCTCTTTCTTGGAAACTTTTGCTTCTAATTAAATGTATCAAACAAAAAACACTTATCTATATTAAAAATATTTGCAATAATGTAATAAGTTAATTTGTATCAATATTTTTGTTATAGAGAGCCTACTTCTTTTGCTGATATTGTTAGTTATATTATTATTATTATTGCTATGGTTATTATTGTTATAAGTTGATTTTACTTTGACGCTAAATATAGAAATACATGACACACACAGTTTAGAAACGTCATTTGTCCTTTAGTTGTTTTTTTTTTGATGAGAATACTGTAGGGTGGTAACGGGTTTTTATCCTTAAATAAATTCAATTTTCTTCTGTCCGACGATTCCATGAAACGGTAACACCGTATTATAATAGGTGTATAACTAAAACGTTGACAAATGTAGTAATGATGAGAGTTTTTTTTATAATTTTTGTTGTTTAAAATAAAGAGCATATCTATATATAAGCTTTATTACTGTAATAAGGTACATCACGTATAAACAATATTTACAGTTGAACACAATAACAAGTAAAGAAATTTAAATCGTTACTATTAGGTACTTAATACACAAAATTTAAATGTGAAGACTAAAAATAAATACGCTTGATTATTCACTGGTTTTCTAATTATATATATATATATACAATAATTACATTCTTTTTTACAATGACAATAGCTTCTTTCTTAAATATAAGTTAATTATTTTATATATTTTGGATCTAAGTAATTTTTTATGAAAGCATTCACAAGTATCTGGACCGCCTTTGGCATCGTCTTTGGACCAGACGCAACTTTCATAATGCATTCCGTGACATGTTATTCTCATCGGTTCATTTTCGCAATTTCCTAACGCATTTTGAAGTCTATAAATTTGATTGCGATGATAATCTAACAACAAAGTGTCATATTTTTCCAGAAAATCTTGTATATCCATCTTCTTGTAGCTAGGTAAACAGACACAAAATTAAAATGTGAAGGCTAAAAATAATTTCTATAACTACTATTGCGACCCAATACAGTGATCTAAAGTGAACATGAAAGAGTTAATAATAAATAAGTAATTATACATATGATTTATAACTTAAACCAAGGAAAATTCGATAAAAATTATGTACCATTAAATGATTAACTTTATGAGTAAGACTACTGCCAAATCATCATAGAAAGGGTCTATTTCAAATGAATTTTCTGGAAATATTTTTGTAAAAATGGTTCCCTCGTGTCCCCCTGCACATTTTTTTTGTTGTTATATATTTAAATTATAATGTAAGAAAAGCCAGAAAAAGAATAAAAAAACGATAATAAAAAAAAAGTCTGGATGCAGTAAGTGTGTTACAGTAGTAAATTTTCATAAAATTGTTTTTAATACTAAATATGTGTTTTTAAGCAAGCAGGCATCAAATTTGGTTACCAGTATAACCTATATAGTGGAAACAATGTGTTGTTTCATCAAAATAAGTTTATTGTTTGAAAATGTACAAAAAAATTCCGAAAGTTAACTTAAAATGTTGAAAAAAAAATGGTTTCATGGTTAACCTTATAAATTAAAACTCAAAGACGCAGCAAGTGCGTTATGATAATGAATTTTTATAGAAATGATCTGGCGCCAAATATTTTATTATAACTTTTTTCTTGTAACATAGAAATCTAAATTTTTGTGTGTAGTTTACTTTTTATATCTTAAACCTACCTATCAAATTTGGTTGTGAGATAAAAAATATTAACCTACCTATCAAATTTGGTTGTGAGATAAAAAAATATTTTCGAATGAAAATTTAAAATTTTCTCGGAAAACCTCGTACCATTTTCCTGACTAACGAATTTATCCAACCCATTTACAAAAGGAAGGTACATGCCAAATTTTATCAAAATCGACCCATTATTTTTTGAGTTATCGGTGTGACATATAAAAATTGAAACTGACACCGGATATGGGTTCTAGGGGTCCTAGTTCGCGCTCATTTGCAATTTTTTTTTTCAAAATTCAAAAGTCGGGTTCTCCATTAGTGAATTTTTTCTACAAAAATTCACTAACAGCAAATTGAGCTATTTAAATTTGAAGCATTTAATAAAAATTCGCTACCATAATGCACTTACAGCATCCCGAATTTATATTTTTACAAACATGCAAAAAATACAATACCATTATAGAATATTTTTTTCATATCTTGTATAATAATGGATATATTAAATTTTATTGTTTTTTTTTTAAATGAAAATTCGACAAAGCATAGGAGAAAGGGTCTATAAATTCACTAAGAATTAAAAAATACAGACTTTTTTTTCAAACGATAATTAAGAGAATAAATACTTACCGTAATATATAGATATGCCCACTTAAAACAATTTCACCACGGAAGCACTGGTCGTTGCTCACTCAAAACTATACTGCCACACAAGGTTCTTTCGAGAAGTGGCTAAATATTTCCAAGGTTATCTGACCGGTAATAGATGTTCAACCAGCCAACGCGGCCACATGGCCAATTAAATTCATTATATACAAGTTTGGAGCTATACATAAATGATGGTAATTTGAAAACTCGCCTGCATTTATAATGATGCAGTTTATTGGATTCTTATATAATACCTTAAAAACTCGCTTTATATAGGTATAATCTGCCACTTAAAATCCGCCATATTAGGCAAGTCTACACGATCACAATGTGAATAATTAGTCGTTGAATTCTTATATGGGTAGTCGGCGATTATCTGTAGCAAATTAAGGTTTTTTTTTCATATGTTTATGGAGGATGCATGTAATATCTACGTTTACATTAAACATAGTGTTTTTTTATAATTGAGAAAACATGTATATTATTTTTTTAAATGACATATGTGAGAATTAGCTTACTTGAAGATAGATAGCATATAATATTAGACATAGTATCTATAACTTGGACTTTTTTTGATATGTATAGTGCGCCAGAAAATAAATATATACTTGTTTGATTAAAAAAAGCATGTACACCTTAGATATAATATAGCTTCAGTATTCTCACGCCAATCATGTATAGGGTCATAATTTATAATGATATGGGTATTTATGAAATAATATACATACAGTACACGTAGAATTCATTTATTATCTTCTGTACATATATAAAAACAAATTTCAAGGATAAATTTGTAACCTTGAACGTGTATATGACCATGAAGTGTGGTTGGCCCTGACCTTAAAAAATTAATCGCTGGCCGTAACCGTGGGGAAACACATCTGGCCTTGAGCTTAAAAAATACCTTTAGCCGTGACCGTGGGAAAATACATCTTGCCTTGACCTTAAAAAATACACCTGGCCGTGACCGTGGGAAAATACATCTGGCCTTGACCTTGAAAATGCCTCCTCCTCCTCAAGGTCGTTCCAGAACAGACATTATCTCTCTACTTATTAAATTGGTAAATTAATTAGGCACAATAATCAATACTAACAACTTGTGGTAAATATTTTTTGTTAGTATCTTAAAAGTAGTAGGTGGTAAGTAGATAAGATAGACACTTACTGTGAGATATTCGTCCAGCTGCATTCTCTTTCCGTGCCAATATAGGAGCTCATCCACATAACCTACTGTAACAATGGCAGCTACAATTCCTCCTATAACCACGCCAATGACCAACAAGGAGAAAATAATAGACCACCAATTGTGACCCTCATCTTCGTGTAGTGCTAGCTCCTGGGGACACAGAGAAAACTTTTTTACATTTCTGAATAGTTTGATGTGGATGCTATATGCAGTGTTTGTAGTATAATGTTTCTGGTTTTGTTTTAGTAATGATATTATGAGGGCGGTGTTCTACTTACGGCTCCCCTGTGTGATAAAGGCAAATTATAACAAAACTTGTTTAAAGTTCATTTAAAATATGATCCTTTTATGGCTCAAACATTTGAACCATAATAGAGTGAGTTGGAACAAGAAGCAACCTTATCTAAAAGCATATGCCAAATGCATATGCCTAAATTAGCATTAAGTTTATGTATAGACGTTTATTTACAGAACATCAGGTCGGCAACATGACGCACTAAACAAGAGCAGAATAGCTGTTGTCCACAACACCTAATACACCGTACTTTAATAACAAATTATATCGTCATGCTCAAAATAACTCTTTAAGTAGTGAGTGTAAAGAATAGGTCAGTCAAATTATGGTCTATTATGGGGTCTCTTCGATATAACTGTTGGAGAGCTAATTAGTATTTTGATCGATTCATTTGACATCTAGTAGAAGTATATTAGGTTTGCACGGTACCTAGATCGCCGCTCGAGTTAAGAAGTCTAGAAAAGCGCATCTACCTCCGACATCGTGCGTTCTAGCGATAACTTTGTTATAACAAAAACTAAATACTATTAAATTCTACGTCGAAGGAGTATTTGATTTGTAAAATTGGGTCGAGCAGTATCGCTAACATCGACGTTTGAAAAACGATGATTTTTACCAACTTTTCCGAAAAACGCATTATAGTGACTTTAAATCGTCCCTCACACGAAATGACCATTCAAAATGAAAAAAACGTGTGAAATGAAAGTTGCAGAGCATCAAATTTGGTATTCAACGAGAACCTTCAATTTTGAATTTGGATAAGTACATACCAATAAATTTCACATTTTCCGAAACTTGTCATATGCTGTTCAGTGCACAACAAAAGTACCCTCGAATTCCAACTATATCTTCATGAAATAACTGAAAAAGTGGTATTATGAATTAAAACACATGTACATTTAATACAAGTATATAATAATCAGGTTACCCCCTCTTCTCCCTTCGCATTAAATTATAATGTGCGCTGATCTGACGCGAGGCACTTTGTCAGCGGACTCGAAATTTAGACATATCTACTCCTGTATCGTGTACATGCCTTTTCACAGTTTGCAAAAGCCGCTTCTCACCGAAATGCTCTCTCCGTAGTGCCACCGCCTACGATGAGAAACTTCCACTTAGGCATAAGCCTCCAAAGCTTATCCTTACCCGATAACGCCCTTGCCGCAAAACAGACGGAACACGTTCAACTCCCAGCATCATTGTGTGAAATCTTTCCGACGGAGGTTTGGGCTAAGGTCCGGTACTACAAGGAGTGGAGTTTAGTGGGTAGGAGTCCCACAATACCTTGATATCCCACACACTGCGGTATGTGAATGCGATGTGCATGCAGCATTCTACACTCCTGATCCAAAAAAACATACCTCTTATTAACGTGAGACCTGCTCAGCACACCCACCATGCGGAGAAAGACTGGCGTCTGGAGACAGCGACTTTGAGGAAACCAACGATTTTTTCCGAGTACTGTACAAAACGCTAATTATCCCGTGTGTTTATTCATGTATTGCGAAAAGAAACTACTTTTATTTATAAAATAGATTTTTTCCTGCCAAATTATGTAATCAAACAGGCTTTTTTTAATTCTTAACTTTACTTTTTAGTGAATTAAAAAAAAATACTAATGAGGAGATCCCGACTTTTGAATTTGGACAAAATTTCTTCAAATAACCGCGAACTAGGCCCCTAGAACCCATATATAGGGTCAGTTTCAATATATATATATATATATATATATATATATATATATATATATATATATATATATATATATATATATATATATATATATATATATATATATATATATATATATATATATATATACGTATCTATCACACCGAGAACTCAAACAATACGGATCCGATTTTGATCAAATTTGGCACATACATTCCTTCTGCAAGTGGCTTGGATACGTTCGATAGTCAGGAAAATCGGCCCAGGTTTTCCCGGAAAATTTTGTGTCTTTCGAAAAAAATGTATATCTCCGGAAATAACAAAGTAAGGGCAACCAAGTTTAGTAAACTGATTTCTGTCATAAAATTTATCCTGTGTGCCAAAATTCAGATCTGATCTTAAAAGTCAAAAAAGTTAGAGGTAAATTAATTTTTAATTCATTCAATCTGATTCAAGAAAGCTGAAACGTCAAAATTGATTGAGTACAAATGGGAGTGAAAAATACTACAAGAAATTACTAACAAGCACCTAGATATGTTTCTAAGTCGTTATTTTCCTTGATTTCGTTATAATATCAGCAAAAAAATTATTGTAAATCGAAATTGTTTTGTGTAAATTTTAAAACATAGAACCAATCTATTACGGGCTATAGCTGCTAATAGACACATGTAGAGCATAGCTCAGTGGCCTAGGTCCCTGTACATTGGATAATTAAATTCAATTGACTCCTGTATAACGAGTTCGAATCCTAGTTAGTGACTTTACTTTTTTCAATTTTTTTTAGTCTCATTTCACTTTACCGTTATCTAATCAGGTTGCTGTTATTCGGATGATTTTTTAGCGAGTTTTTGTATAAATTATAATTAGACAAAAAGGAGATGAAAGTTTTAAACCTTAATTCAATATGAATAGCATATCTGGTTGCTTGTTCTTGCCTTAACTTAGTGAAACCGTTCCCTATTTAATACAGTCGTAGACTTTTCCCGTGGCTTCACAAGTGCTTGTTTTAGTGAATTTTCTTTAAAAAAAAATCACTAACGAGGAGATTTCGACTTTTGAATTTAGAAAAAATTTCTTCAATATCCAGGGTCAGTTTCAATTATATATATATATATATATATATATATATATATATATATATATATATATATATATATATATATATATATATATATATATATATATATATATAGGGTAAACAATTTACCAAAATTTAGATCTGTAAGTTTAAAGACAAAAAAGTTAGAGGCATTTAAAAAAAAAATGGGGTTGTCCTCAAAACGTAAAAAGTCGCGATTTGAAACGTCAAAATTAGCAACATTTAGGCAAAGAACCTGACAGAAATACGGATTATGTAAAGAGTGTTCTGCAAACCCTTAAGTTTCAGCTTAAACGAACATTGCCCTTTATTTTAATAAAATATTTCCAGAAAATTCATTTCAAATAGATACTTTTTCTGATGCTTTGGAAGTAGTAGCCTATAATTTTTAGCTATTTTTCATAGAAAAAACTCGTTAATGAGGAGACCGAGGCTTTTGAATTCAAAAAAGATTTCTTCAAATGAGCGCAAACTAGGCCCCCTAGAATCCATATCCAGGTTTACTTTCTGTTTACATATTTACATTGTGGCGCATTTGTACCGTAAAGCTGAATATAATTGTTATTATGCAAGATACGAGAAAAAATTGTATACGTTACCTATAGGGTGTTTTGAGCTGTATAAAATTATTTTGACAGCCACAGGATGGCCCATAAGTTGTTGGTGATACCTACATTTTTCTTTGAACATTCCTCATTGCATTTTTCATCGAAATATTATGCATGTTTGTAAAAAAATCGAGACGCAGTAAGTGCGTTTTAATAGCGAATTTTTATTAAACGCTTTAAAATTCAATAACGCAATTTGCTATTAACCTAAGGTTCGTCAGCTAAGAAACGAGTTGTCTCGGAAATGTTTTAAGTTTATTTTCGGAAAATTTTTGTACATTTTCAAACAAGTTATGTTGGTAAAATATGGTACATTGTTCCTACTATATAGGTTATAACGGGCACCAAATTAATTCCTGCTTGCATTAAAGAGACATATTTTCTATTAAAAACATTTTCAGAGAATTCACTTCCAAAACGCACTTGCTGCGTCCAGACTTTTTATGTTATGTATTTGGTTGTCTTTAGATTTATTTATTTAGGTACAGATACATATCAACTCTACTGAACACAAAATGACTTCGTCACACACTAATATATGACTTAATTTTAAAGATATTTTGTTTGTATATTTTCATGTGTTAGCACAAAGGACGGAGTGATGTCCGAATTAAGCATATACAAATGTCATGAATAGCTTGGTTATTTTTTAAATCATTTCTCTTATATTCGATGCCTATGAAGGTGTCCTCTACCTACTTCCAGAAAAAAAAAACTGCATACTACTGTTGTTAGCCATGGTGGGAGTTTCTGCTTAAAAACCGAATTGTCCATCGGAAAGCTTCTATTTATCTAAGAATCCTGTTAGTCTGAATTTTATGACGGTTTCAACAATTTTTAAGATGTAAGGCCAGATGTATTCTCGCCACAATTAGAATCGTAGACCGGTTCTAATTGTGGCGAGAATACATGTATCCTTGCATACTTTGTCCCTATATTAGGGTAGAAATGGGCCAGGGCTGACAACTTACTAAATTGTTGGTTGGTTGTATAGAGTCTCTATTTTTTAACACTTTGTGTTATTTGGGGCTGGCGTGACAACATACTACTTGGTTCCGCAACTAGGTGGCGGCACGTTGCTTCGTGTCTATCACTCACTTAATTTTTAAGAGGTTCTGAGTCTAAGAGTCTCTGAGTTCGACAACATATTAATGCTTATATCGTCTACGACTACGACTATACATATATATATATATATATATATATATATATATATATATATATATATATATATATATATATATATATATATATATATATATATGTATGTGTGTGGCGTCTGTATATCAGACGTTATATCGCATTGTTGATTTTTTTGGCTTCTATGATCTTTTTGACCTTTATGGAGTGATTCTGAGATTTTGATTTTGACGCCCTAAATGCGGATTTTGGATGAAAGCATATATCTTACTTAACGCTTCTACCGCTTGTTATTAGCGACGCAATCAAGAATCAATATACGCAGCTTATATATTTGAACAGTCAAGTTTAGCTTAAAGTGAATACGGGGCCCAAGTATTGCAACGTGGCTTATCGTTTGTTCTGCTTTAGATTTTAAGTTATACAGTTCACTCAACGTTATTCGCATAGTAAGGGCCCCCGCCTTTTTATATGCTAAGGGTCTTCTGGAGCGTTTGTTTAAATGTGTAACATTATATATTCAATTGATCTTTTTTTTAAGAATATTTAAATGGAAAAATATTTTATACTCATTCTAGAGAACAGCCCTCATAAACAAATCGCAAATATTAAATATACAAATTCTATTGTTTTAATTTAGTTTTATTAAGTACTGTACTTTTCAAGATTGTTCTAGGCAAATAATATGTAAAAAATAGGGAGAGAGTATGAAAATATGTGGAAGTTTGATTGTGTTGAACTCAATTATTTTAATAAATATAGTAAGGTAGGTAAGTAATGTTTCGTCTAAATTTTAGAATTTTGTTTAATTTAATACAGCTGCATAGTTTATCATCAACACTATTTTTCTGAAACCTTTGGTATCACCTTAGTCTTGTACAAACTAAGATAGGTTCTTAGGCAAATGAAATTATAAATATTAAAACAATTAAACTTTTGAGAAGCCTTGCGTAAAAGTGCGAGTGTACGTCTTTGTGCGCGCGTGCGAAGGTGTGTGTTTACGTGCGTGTTTGTATCTGCTTGTGTAGCACAATTGTGTAAACAAGATAACTTTGAAAAGCATGGAGGTTATGACTTAATTTTTGGTTTATCAAATCCCTGGAAGCTTGAAATAAAGTTATGAAAAAACTAGTCTTATCGTAATAGCCTTTACTTTCTTCTTTTTTGTTTTTAAAATAACAAAATCGCTAAGCAACTAGTTCAGCAAATCGTCTAAATGTGTTTTGAAATGGTCTTAAAAACTCAAATAAAACGTCCCTTGTATTTGTTTACTAAACCGGTAGGTTTCAAACTGACGGCAACTTTTCCTTTACAAAAATTTCATTGTTGGATAAAATGTAAGGAACAAAATTAATATATAACAAAATAGCCGTAATTCATAAAAAAATGTGTTATTAGTTAAAATAACATCGTTCAAACAAGTCAAATATGTATTCAACATTCAGCAACGCCGAAGGAGTTTAATATTTTTATGACATGTATCTACTGGCGCCTGCTATAATTTATTATAAATATGCAGTAGCAAGTGCATACCTCATTATCAGAAAAGTCTATAAAGCCTAACCAAGATAACAATTGTATCAGATGTTAAAATAATGTAAAATGGGATAGTGGAAATAAAATAAAACTCGGGACGCACCAAGTGCGTTATGGTAGTGAATTTTCATAAAAATGTTTTTATTGCAAATATGTGTTTTTCTTTTAATTTAAGAAAAGAGGCATCAATTTCGGTTACCAGTATAACCTATATAGTAAAAACTATGTGCCATGTTTCATAAAAATAACTTTATTTTGTGAAAATGTACAAACATTTCCTAAAGTAAACTTAAAGTGTTCCCGGAAAAACTCGTTTCTTGGTCAACCTTATAGGTTAATAGCAAATTGGGCTATACAAATATGAAGCATTTGATCAAAATTCGCTACCATAACGCACTTGCTGCATCCAGAATTTCTTTTTACAAACATGCATTATATTTCGATGGAAAATGCAAAAATGCAATAACATAAGGCGTGTTTGATTTAAAAAAAAAAAGAAAATTTGTATCACCGACGACTTTTGGGCCAGCCTGTGATTGTAGAAATATTTTTTGAGTAGCTCAAGACACCCTATAATTAATGTATAAAGATATTTTTCATATCTTGTATAATAACGGATATATTGAGCTTTATTGATTTTTACGAAAATTCGACAAAAATTATATACCATTAAACGATAAACTCTATAGCTAAAACTACTGCCCAGCATCAGAGAAAGGGTCTATTTGAGATGAATTTTCTGGAAACATTTTAGTAAATTGAAGGACAATGACGGTTGAAACTAAGACTTCAGGGTTTGTAAAACATCCTTCTTGAGACATTTGATTCCCATAGCCCGTATTAAATTCACGTTATTTGCCTAAATGTTGCCGATTTTGACGTTTTATATCGCAACTTTGACGTTTTGAAGAAAACCCCAATTTATTTTTCTTTAAATGCCTATAACTTTTTGTCTTTTGACCTACATAGCTAAATTTTGGTAGGTAACTTACCTATAAGGATGTAAACCCGCGTACCAAATTTGGTTGCCCTTACTTTGTTAATTTCGGAGATATAGTTTTTTCTTTCGAAAGAAAACACAAAATTTTCCGGGAAAACCTGGGCAGATTTTCCTGGCTAACGAACTTATCCAAGCCATTTGCAAAAGGAATTTATTCACCAAATTTAATCAAAATTGGACCATTATTTTTTGAGTTATCGGTGTGATACATATATATATATATATATATATATATATATATATATATATATATATATATATATATATATATATATATATATATATATATATATATATATATATATATATATACATATAAAAATTGAAACTGACCCCGGATATGTGTTCTGGGGGGCCTAATTAGCGCTCATTTGAAGAAATTTTTTCAAAATTCAAAAGTCGGGATATCCTCATTAGTGAATTTTTTTAAGAAAATTCACTAAAAACATATTGCAGCTAACTGTCTACTATATGTTTTAGTAGTATGCTTTTTAAGGCCAGATATAATCCAAAACAATAATGAATAATACGAGTACCCGTATAAACAAAAATGTGCTTGTGAATCCTATCAGTTGTGAATTTTTTTAGTTCCAATAATATAGCTTTCTAGGCTTTGATACCGCTAGGTTGACTAACCGGTATATACTTTTCAGCTGGTTTAGAAAATTAAAAAATATATTTTAGGTTCGTTTTAAAAGTTTATTGTGAATTATTATTTTCATTTTGTGAAAGTTTTATTTAATTGAAGTTAAGTAACCTGAAAACTTGTTTCATTTATACGAAAATCCCGCAGAATATAGTATTATATTAATTGGAAAAGAAATTTTCCCTAAAGGTAAAATATAAAAATTATTAATTATCAGAGTAAAAAATGAACAATATATTTATAGATATTATAGGACAAGTTCCTTTATTGAATATATTTAGGATGAGTATCAGCTATCAGATAAATCCAATTTATTTGAACTATTTCCAACACTTAATAATTAATTTAACAAAGAATATATTAAAAGCGATTGCATTTATTTTATTTATGTCCCAATAATTTTGGTAATAATACATATATTGGGCTGTTTAAGTGTTTTACAGCGGTTTTTCATCTTTCGAAAGAGCTGAACAGCTATATTTGGAGAAACGTTTATTAACTCACTAAATAAGTTTGAGCACGGTACAGCATCCCAGAAAATATTCAGAATTCCAATTGTGGCCGGCCGTGAAAGCCGAAAATCTTTAAAATTATTAATAGTATATTAACAATTGAATTGATTATCCGGTTAAACCACATTACCACTCCAGATTTTTCAAAAAGCAGGATTCTAAAGATGTATGACGTATGTCAGAATATAACACGAGATGATATTAGCCAAGTCACACACTGTAAATTAATAGAACACATCCTGATTTAACACCTACCGCTGACTAATGGTAAACGTAATAGAAGTACAATAGAACAGTAAGGAATAATTCATAGGTAAACAACCAAGACAAACTCAGTAAACAACCACCTGCAGAGATCACCTTCAAAACAGCCAACTCCTGTGAACACTACCCTGCAGACCGACGTCCCACCAGAGAAAGTGTCGAGATCACGGACAGCCCGAAATACAGTGACGTTGATCCGTCGCACGCTGCAAGAAGGACCGTAATGTAAGCAGTCCACTTTGCGCCATCGCAGACACATACATCTAGCCCACCACCTATGAAGACGTTTCCTTAATGATTAAATTTCTGAAAAAGGAAAGCTTCGGTATGCGATGGAATCTCCAACAGACTACTAAGCAATCGATTATACGTAACGAAGAAGTGAATCATGTGCGGTACTTGTTTAATTATTTAGGAGAATTGTATAAACCAAACTACCATAACGGCAATAAATAGGTTAAAATGTCGACAAATCAATTTATTACATGTAAACTACTCAATACTCAAAGCGAGCACTGAAAAACTTACTTTGTATTCATAGTCACAATGATTAATGCCGTATTAAGATTTCAGCATTTTCCATCTAAATGAAAACTTTTCGATATCATCAATATCCCAAACCCCCGCAAAGGCCCATGTTTCCCTAAAATTATAGACAAATTAATCTACTGATTAATTCAGAAAATACTAACCTTTTACACCTGTGAAAACTATAAATTTCCGGACGAGCAATGCGAATTCAGACAGTACTCCACCACAGACAAGTCTTACGTGTGGTAGAAAGCATCACCGAAGAATTCAACATGGATAAGTCAACTGGTGTAATATTTCTCGACGTTGCTCAAGATTCCCACGGGGTTTCACATGCAGGTCTCCTTAACAAACTACTATCGTTTAATTACCCGCTTCATCTGATACTCCTCATCAGGTCATACATGAAACAGAGGAAGTTTCAAGTTAAACGCCCATGAACCAGATCCAGAACTTACTGAGCCACGTCTGACCTCCCGCAGGGTTCTGCTATCTCCCCACCCCTGTACAACATATTTCTCGCAGACATTCCGATACCGCCCCAAACATGACATACGCACTGTACGAGACGACGCTATCATCCTCAGCAATCCCACGCAGCCAAAGGTAATAACCCAACGTCTACAAACTGCCGTAGACGAGCTGCAAGACTGGTACAAGACATTATGTCTAGCCCGACGAATGCTGAGCGATCCTATTTTCTGAGAGGACACACCTCACGATCACATATCATGAGACAACAGTCTAATAGCCTAATTCCTTGGCAGCCAAATACCGCGGGGTTATCCTCGACAAACGCCTAACATGACGCCTCCATGTCCAATGCTATTCATTTCGTAGTTTTTTCCACTTCTTAATAGAAGCTGCTCATGTACAAAGTCATAATCCCGCCAGTTTTGACCTATACATCTCTTGCATATGCCACTGTGGCCGACTCACAGATCAATATCCTTCATATCGCCCCGAATGTCATAAACAGACAGATTTACGCTGATCTGAAAATTCCCTCAATACTTAAGCTCACAACTCAACTATCTACCACTTAGTTCACCAAAGTCGCTTCTCATCCAAATGCTTTTCTCCGTAGTGTCACCGACTACGACGAGCAACTTCCACTCAGCCATAAGCGTCCAAAACTTATCCTGGCCGACTAACGCCCCTGCGGCAAACAAAATGGACACATTCAAAATCACAATGTCATGTGTGAAGTCATTCCTACGGAGGTATGGACAAGGTCCGGTACTTTAGGAAGGGTATTGAGTGAATGCGAGTCCCACGCTACCTCAATTTCCACGCACTACCGGTTGAGTATGTTCATAAGGATTCCCCACTCCCAGTTCCAAAAAAACAACGGACAGCCGTTCCTACATTGCTACTACTAAAGTCTTTAGTTAGGCTTATGTTATTATATTATTCAATTTTAAATATTTTCATTTTACATCAGTAATCATTTCACGTGTATTTTCTTAAATAAATAAATTGTTTAAAAAAATCAAGTGTGCACAACAAAGTTAACTCCCGTTATATCGGTTTAGCAGACGCCGCATTGGCGATCACTTAGGATGTGTTAGGTTCTTGGACATAATGTTTGTAAATTTTTGCTGCAAGATAAAACACCAGCAATAAGAAGGTTTAGTGCTGAGTAAAACTACTTTTAGTTTATTTTACTAGAAGGTGCTGATAATTTTAGATCCAGATGAATATTGCTTTGTGTCGTTTATCATCTTCACGCCAATCAATTTTAATGTAGAGTTATCTTGATTGTGAAGCAAATTGCTGTCATTATCTTGATGGAAGATAATTTTGTGAAATTGCCAGATTTATTAGCATAAAATTAGGGCAAGCCAACTATGAAACGATCACGATTTTATTATCTTGGGAAAAGTAATTTTCTTTCCGGTTGTCTTTACGTCAATAAGGGGCTCAAATATCTGAAACGAAATCTCTACGTTGTGTAGATTAATTATGGTGTGAAATTTGAAATTCAAATAACCTTAGTGTTGATAGCTGAATAACGTGTCAAGCAGTCCTTAGATATATCTTCCAGGGCCTATTTTAGTTATGTTACAATTTTACCGCGACACTACAACATCGAGTATTATCGTCCATTAAATGGATGGCAGAAACTATTTACACAAGGTGTTATGACGTAAGTAGTTGTAGTCTTTGTTAGACACAGTAAATGAATTCATGTTAAAAACAATAAGAGACGGTTTTTAGCAAATTTTTATTTAAAAAAATTTGCTAATATCGAGGCGAGATTTTTTTAAAAATTTTCAAATTCGTGGGAGTCAAGTAGGAATTTGGAATTAAGGTGGTGTTCATATAAAACGGTGATATTCATTTTAAAAATAGTTTTAACAATGTGGTGTTGCCAGATCCTCTCTTACCAAATACCAACTCTGATTTTTATAATAGAATATATATATATATATATATATATATATATATATATATATATATATATATATATATATATATAATGACATTTTAGATTCCACGGAACATTCTGGATCTCTTTGGATCTCTTTTGCATAACCTATCTTTCACTTATCTCTAGGAAAAGAAAAAATATTTTTAAAAAATTCGGCAACTCTTAATACAAAAATGTTTTATTTTTAACCAGCATAGCTGGAGGCCTGATTTTTTCGGCAGTTGTTCGCTGTTATGCTGCTATATCATAAAATGTTATGCGAGTTAAGTTGATGCATACAGGGGGTCCACAATATAATAGATTTTTTGTAGAACATTAAAGTACAAGTTATGCAGAAATTTTAAATGGAAGACCCTATATTTTATAGTGAAACCCGAAGGATTAGTTAATTATCTATCTAAAAGTATAATATGATGTTATATCTATTTTTTTGTGGTTTTGGGCTTATAAGCAAAAAAACATGATAATGCAAGTAGCAACCAAGAAACAACTATTTATTTGATTAATTCATGCAAAAAAGTTCTGTTTTATTTACTTGATGAATATAATACGACTTTATAATAAAATAATACAGGTAAAAATAACTTAGTATTCTAAAGTAAAGTAATAAATTACTATTATAGAATAAAGACAGAAATAACAACAACAAATCAAGAAATCAATCACTACATTATTTCTAATGCCTTAAACAATTTTTAACACTGTAAAATAAAATAACAAGAAATAAATATAACAAAAAGAAAGACTTAATAACTAAATTGTTCGAAACGTCCTCCACCAGCTCTCAAATATCCAAGAATTTGTTTCTGCACGTGGTCTGTTGTTGCCGCTTGTATGTCACAGGTCTCTAAAGACAAGAGTGCTTCTATAAGTTGATTTTAAAGCTCTTCTTAGTATGAATGGGGGTAGGGTAAAGAAGTTGTTTTATTCTACCTCACAGATAAAGATCAAGTGGAGTAAGGTCTGGCGACCTTGGGGGCCAAACCCATGGACTTGATCGACGAATCCAACGATCTTCAAACATCTCTGACAGTTCATTGGTACCTTCATTTGTGCAGTGAGCTGGTGCACCATCTAGTTGATAGCAACAATCTCCCAGCAGTTCAAAATTTAATTCGTCGAGAAAGTCAGATACTGTGGTACGTAATATTTCGAGATATTTCTCAGAATTTAGATTCTCATCATAAAAACAAAATTTAATTCTATCGTTAATTAATGAACAAAATACATTAAAACCAAATTTGTGTTGAAGTTACCTTTTTTAACGAAGTGGGGATTTTCTGCAGCCGAACAATGTGAATTTCTTCTGTTAAATATGCCTTCCTGGTAAATTTACTTTCATCAGTCCAACTAATTCTTTTCAGAAAATCTGGATCTTCTTCTGTAAAAATTAAGATCATTTCGCATAATTCAATACGCTTTGGGAGATCATTAGGTTCGTTTGATTGAAGTGTCACAAATTTATAATTCTGCATTTTATGGGTATACAGAATACTTGATTTGTCAGATATTCCCAAACCTTTTGCAGCAGAATAAATTGACGCATGAGGATATGCAAAAAATTTACCAGGACATTTATTTCATTGTCCTCATTACCTGTTGCAGGTTTAGTTTGCACTCTTCTTGGATTATTTATGAGACCTTTGTTTATAAAGTTATTTTGTATCCTCCTATTTTTTTTCCATTAATCAGAACTGCATTTGGATGGTGCTCATTAAACTTTCTGCATGTTCTATAAATTATTTTTTACAGTGGCCATACATGTAAAACAGATTTAAAATGTGTTCGTTTGTGTAAGGCTAGATATATTCTCGCCACAACTAGAACCGCTGACCGGTTTCGCTCTAGTTAGAGCTCGTCAGTACGGTATACTAATTGCAGCGAGAACACACTTATAAAGTAACACCGCTATGGTAGCCAACCTCACATAACATAGTGACATGTAAGACATAAGTCACCATCCCGTTGCGGAACCAAGTAGTATGCTGTCACGACAGCTCCAAATAACACAAAATGTTATAAAATAGAGACCATGTACAACCAACTAACAATTTTGTAAATTATCAGCCCTGTCCCATTTCTTTACTAATATAGGGACAATGTATATAAGGCTAGATGTATTCTCACCACAATTACAACCGGAGACCGGTTTCGCTGTAACTAGAGCTTGTCAGTACGCTATACAAATTGCAGCGAGAACATACCTATAAGGCTATAGTAGCCAGCCTCACAGAATATAGTGAGATATAAGACAAGGCTCCTTGTATCTCAAAAAATAACAAAGCTGTTTTAATAAAATTTGGTAGATATGTTGCCCTGGTAAAGGCCTTACTACTTACCAAAATTTTCTAGGGTTATAGCAAATGGAGTTATTCATATTTGAAGTATTCAACGAAAAGTCGTTAACATAACGCACTTGCTGCCTCCCAAAATTTTTGAAATGCGCTAAAGAGTATATAATTTTTCCTCATCTTGGACAGAGTATTCTGTGTGGTAAACTCACTAAGCTATCGATTATAAGTAACTAAGAGATATATCATGTGTTGCACTTGTTTAGGGGAATTGTCGTATAAATCAAACTACCACAACGACAATAGAAATAGGTTAAAATGTCGACACATCAATTCACTACAACTAAACTACTTAACACTCAAAGCGTCACTTGCAAATTTTGCCCTTTTAAAATTCGCTTGCTGTGATCAAATGAAACTCTGTTGAAAGCGTTTGCATACACGGCCCTTCCACTATTCGCGCGTTGTTCTGTAAAATATAAGGTAATTCACACACATTTCATACAGGGTGTTTAAGCAAAGATAAATTTTTTTCTAAACGGTCAAAAATACCCCGTTTGAAAAAAATGTCTTCTTGAATTTCAACTAAAAACATGTTGAAATAGGACAAAAGCACAAGATGGTGTTCGAATTTTTCGTTTATCCTTGTTAATTATAGGATAATCACAAAAAAAGCATTGTCTGGTTTTGGTTGTAACTTTTTTTACTTAGTAACCGACTTAGCAACGACTCATATTGAAGACAAAGCTTCAGGCAGGAATGCTCGGTGTTAGCAGAATCAACGCAGAATGAACGACCAATATATGTGTCAATTCACAAAATTTTGAATCATTAGAATTCTGACACATAAGATAAATAAGGAAGCTAAAACTTGTAGAACGAAACAGGGATACATATTTTATATCATATATAAGTTGACCCGCCGGATGAGAGAGGCATTCAGTTTTCAGTCTTCGGCTTGAGAATTCAGTTATCTAGCATTCGAACTACCGTCGCAATTACTGTTAAAATAGACTAACAGAAACCCGCTATGTGGCCATACCTGTGGAAATAACAAAAACTCGAATTTTGGAGGTCTATAAATAGTCACCAATATGTCACCTCTCGCTACGACTCCAGGTACGGTCCGAGGAGTGGGGGCATTGCAAACTATCGACATTTATTGATTGCCGTAACTTAGTAAAACCTTCCCCGAAATCAGGGGGTCGAATCCATTTGGAACAAGAGTAATACCGAGCCCAGAAAACTCAGTCTTTGGGCAACTAAAATTAAAACCCAATGCTCCCATTTTTTTTCATTCTATATACCAGTCAGCCTAGGTGAGAACCTTTCATTAATTACTAATTTCACTTTGTCAATATATATATATATATATATATATATATATATATATATATATATATATATATATATATATATATATACCTGGGCTGACTGGTAAAGATATATATATATATATATATATATATATATATATATATATATATATATATATATATATATATATATATGTTCCTATAAAGTAACGCATAAATTCAAATTAAAAGTGACCATATTGGGGAAAAGTAAAAAAAACAGGTCGATTTTCATTCTCAAAGACTAGATTTTTGATATAAAAATTTCGCCCCCATCGTCACACGTGCTCAAGGGGTAGCTACCCTTTCGAAATTCTGAAATTAGATGGTAGGTAGTGTAATATATATTATAAGATAATCCAATTCTCTAATCAAAATGTTGAAATTGAAAGATGCCTAGTGTGATACATCTTTTTAAAGATATGCAATTCTCTATTCAGCAACACCTTTTTTTTGTATGAATAAAATAAAGTAAGTAATAACATTTTTATTATCAGTAACACCTAACACAAGTGAAACCTATAAGGAATTACATAGTTTAGTCATATCTAATCAAATGTTCGAAATGCCCGCCTTCTTGTCCCTGACAATTTTTCAAAGGGTAAAGAAATTTTTGTTGGCCTTCATTTATAATCTATAGAGAAATGTTGGTACATTCAATTCTAATCATTGTTTTTAATTTGTCGATAGTATCTGGTTTACCTTTGAATATCACATACTTCAGTTGATCCCACAGACAAAATATAAGGGAGTTAGGTCAGGTGATCTTGCTGGCTACTCGTTTGCACCACGCCTGCCAATCTATCTGTTGGGAAATTAGTGATCCAGGTATTGTCAAACATTCACGTCATAATGCGCCAAAATCTTGTTGATATCACCAGTTATGATTTACCATAGGCGCCTTCCAATTTCAAAATGTTGACGGTGTAGCTACGCTTTAAAGATGTATGACGATAGAGGTGAGATTTATATATAAAAAAGTTGATTTTTGACAATTGAAATGGACCTGTATTTTGAATTTTCCTGAATAATGGCCACTTTCAATTCAATTTTATTAAATTTATGCATTACTTTATAAATACAGCATATATATATATATATATATATATATATATATATATATATATATATATATATATATATATATATATATATATATATATTATGTGCATAAGTCGTTATCTAAATAAATCCATATTTATTTTAAATCTATATCCTGTGTCTTGACAATCCTCCCAGATAAACCTTAAGCAAATCCGACCCCTAGAGACAAACTATCTCTACTCCAGATAACCTGGGTACCCTACTTCCATAGGGTGGTCCGCTGCCGTTTCTTCAGTCACGTTGGAGCTTCCAGTTTCCCCCAAAATATTTCAAATTTCAAGAAAAGTGGTGGCGCTCGAGTTAACACTTTTTCCGACCAATCCACTCAACTATCACACACTCTTTCGCGCGCTCTCTCGCTCTCTCTCTCTCTCTCTTCTCTCTAACTCTTATGTTCAAACACCATCTACGTCTTTTATTCTAATTCTATAGGTACTGGCGAGAGTACAAGCCAACATTATTAATTGCTTTTAGATGGCTTATATTTGAGTGCCTTGAATGTTTAAATCTAAACGCATACAAGCTAGCTGCTAAAATATAATGATTTGTGCATCCAGAACTTTGCCGTTTTTAATAAAAATTACATGTCACGTAATATACCATATTCTATATCATTACCCTCAAAGTGCTGCAATTTGTATTCCAATTTACTTTTATAGACATGACACTAATAACTTTGTGAAAATTTGGCTAAAATGTAGCCGTAAATTTCCATCTACAAAAACTGTCCATTTCAAAACAAACACTTGCATAGCATGCACTGAAATATGACACTTGAAAACAATTGCAGCCTGCCTTTGGTGGCGATTACTGAAAAGCCGAAACTTTAAAGTTACTCTCACGAAAAACTGCCAATGACTCAACATTGTATAGTTATTTTGGAGTAATGACTACGTCGTAATTTCTCAAACGAGTGATTATAGTTCTCCTTGCCACTATATGGTTCCGAAAATAGAAGATATGAGTACATTTGAGGTTCCGTGCTTTGATTGTAATTTTAAGCTCACAAAGTTTTAGGCTATGGTGGTTTTTGTTTGCATGTGTCTTGTTTTGTGCTTTACAATAATAAAACCAAGGGTAGTGTGATGGATCTGCGCAGCCGAAAATATGCTATGTCCGAAGAATGCCATTGTACCCAATCTCCCCATTTCTCATTATTGCCACATCAACGGTTCTTGGAATGTTTATTAAAATTCTATTATCAGTTGATAAATTTATATCATTTGATTTTAGTATCCGCAATAGATAAGCTAACGTGCTCTGGCTCATTTTATAACAATGATACCATGTTGTAAGTTGTTGCAATAGTAAAATCTGAAGAAAGAGAGTGTCGTGTTCCTGATCTTTATCATAAAGCTCATTGTCATTTTCATGGGGATGATGCAGTAACCAGCATTACAATAATTAAAGCATGTTTGATGTTTCGTTTTGAAAACAACTCTCTTCATTTATAGTAAATGTTGCAATGACGTTTGTCTACAATAACGGCGTCTTTACCACAGCAAATTACTGTTCTAAAACGCTGTTTTCGACTCATTTACTTATTACCCAGGGCTCGGATTATATGCAATTCGCATATTTTTTGCATAAGTGGAATATTGTAGTGTATTTTGCATAAATTGCATATTTCCATATATTTTGCATTATTTGCATATTTTACAATTTTTAGGGGTTTCCGTATATAACAAAAGCCATATACTTGTTTCAATGTAAGCAACTGCTAAGGTAAATTTATAGGCCGTTCAAATGTAACTGGCGGAAAGGCGATTCCAAATTCCTGGTATTGTATAGTTCGAGTGCTTCACTCAGATATAAGACAGTGCGCTACCTCTGCGTTCTTAGAATCTACCGCCTGCTATCTTTGTACGTGCTATACCTAAATGAAACTAGTAGCTAGTGGGTGAGAGCATTAAAGCAAATCCTTGGAAGGATTGTCGTCAATGGCGTTCTTTTCGTTATACTTTACATCAACGTGAAATAAATAGCAAAATGCAATTTGTAGGTATTGTATAAATCTAAAATTCGTAAGAACTAGGGTTTTACGCTCGCCTATTATAAAAACTGTGTCTGGAATTCCCAATAATAACTGCAGAATGTATTGAAAAGACTGACCGCCAGGTAAGTTTATTTGTATTTTAAGTCTGGTAAGAAGACATTAAAGGAGATTAGGGTTGATTTATTTACACGCCAGTAGTGTCTAGAATTGAAGTAAATACTTTCTCTTATTCAGTTTGCTTGTTGCACGCACAGTGAATTTACTTCATCTTTAGACAGTAATTTAGTGTAGGGTAGTTTTTATTATTTTATACAGCAAAAAGATGTGTTGGCAAGCTGGATACGGCCACACACAGGGCATTACATAGATGGTGACAACCTTTTTTGTAAACCATGCGGGAAAGTGGTAAGTTATTTTTTATTTTAAGCAGCTGATCTATTTTCTTTTTTCTAACCTTCGCCATGAATCAGCCCAGTATCTGTTTGCTAAATTTTCCGACAAATGATTTTTATAATCGAAAATAATAAAATTCAATCAAAATAAAAAATTAAATAGTGTATTAGAAAATGCCTTTCAGTTCTTAAAAAATTACTGAATTATAAATTAAAAATAGACTTCTTTATTTTTATTACTTAATTCGCGATTATATTGTATAAAAACCATACTAAATTTCTATTTATTCGAAAAAAATGTAGATGCCACTAGTAATATTGATTTCTTTTGGAACGTATTTCAAGAGATAGGAAATATCTCATAGACCAACACTCTAAGACACCTCTGCATCAAATAAATTGTGAAAAACGAAATTCAAATAATACATCACAAGCATCAATACGCGAATGTTTGTGAAATCAAACGAAGAAAGCAGAAAACGATACCTTTAAATTTGACTTATGCAAGGCAATGGTTGCTTCTAATATTCCACTGAATAAATTAAATAACACTGTCTTCAAGTCATTTTTGGCAAAATATTGTAAATAGTCTATACCAGATGAAAGTACTTTGAGAAAAAATATGGTTGAAAAATGCTATTTAGAAACTTTCTCAGAAGTAAAAGGTAATTTATGTCACGTTGTAGTAGATGAAACTCAAGATATTTGTGGTAGATATGTTGCTAATTTAATGATAGGCACCTTAACTAAAACTTCTTCATCTAGACCTTATTTAATTGCAGTCAAAGAATTAGAAAAAACAAATAATATTACAATATTTACTCAAGAGGGTCAGTCAAATGTGTTTTTACCAAATGCTGTACCAGTTGATAAAGTTTTACTGTTTACCAATGATGCTTCATATATGGTCAAAGTTGGAATTCATTTAAAAATATTTTATCCCAACTTAATTTATTGTACGTGCCTGGCTTACGGGTTAAACAGGGTAGCAGAAGAAATTAGACAGCAATTTCCTTTAGTCAATGAATTTATTAATAATACGAAAAAAGTGTTCGTCAAAGCTCTTTTAAGAGTTCAAAGATATAGAGAAGTTCTGCCTGGGGTACCATTACCTCCTAGACCTGTAATCACGAGATGGGGAACCTAGATCGAGGCTGCTTTATTTTATCTTGAATATTTTTGGGAAATCACGGGGGTAATGCTTCAATTTGCAGACGAAGCAGGTGCGTCAGTGAAACAAGCAAAAATTATTTTAAAAGACTCAAAATTCAGCCAGCAATTTTGTTTTTAAACAGTAATTATAAAATAGTTACAGAAACTATAAAAAAATTTCAGCAGCAAAATATTTTGCAGACTTAATCAGTTAAATTAATAGAACATTTCAATGAAACTATTGATTAAGTAAATGGGCCTATTGCGAAACAAATTACAAAAAAATTATTAGAAACACTCACAAAAAATGAGGGATTTACCAAGTTAACGCAGATTGTAAAAGCTCTGGATGGAGATTTTTAAGATGATTTAAACAATGTAGACCGTACCATATTGCCAAGCTTAAAATATGCTCCAATTACTTCAGTTGACGTAGAACGGGGTTTTTCTTCGTATAAAAACTTACTAACTGAGAGAAGGAAATCTTTCAAAATAGATAATTTAGAGCGCCACTTAATAATATCTGTTAATAGTAATAATTGCACTAATAATATTAATGGAAAGTAATTAATAATATAATTAGGGTCCCATATGGTATTGATTGTGAATAAAATTAATAGCTTAGACCTTTAAAAACTTGTTTTATTGGTATACTGTGATTATTTATGCATTGCATATATCGATATTTTTGTGCATATTTTGTTCAAGTTGGTACATATTTTTTTCAAATTTCCTGCATATATATGCGCATAATTTAACTAAAAAGTTTGCATATAAATTCGAGCCCTGCTTATTACCTTCCTGTAAAGTATTATAGAATATCTGTAATGTTTTGTTTGTTGATCAAGTAACGTGTTTTTATTGACGTATGACATTGTTATTTGATCACACACATTACATACTCTTCAAGACTCACACAAAATCATTTCGCTGTTGTGATGACATAATCATCATTAATGAATCAGTGGGACTGTAGGTTTAAAAATACTTTACAGTGAATTTGAAAAGTTACTAGTATTTCATAGTAACTACAAATAGTAAAATTCAGTTCTTTAGGTAGCGAAATCCTACTGCCACCAGAACATATCACCAAAAAGTTCCACAACTACTAGGTGTAGTATGAAGAGGCCAGTAACGTCGGGGCAACTATTAATTCTACTTAGAAATAGCTCCAACTTTGGTGTAGCATGTTAAGACATAAGATAAATTACGCTACTGTCGTTTGCTTCCTTCAAGTTACCTGAACTTTTGAGTCGTTTAATGAGTAACGGCAACGTTTCTAATACCTTTAAAGCAGATAAGAAGTTGCGCAACTCTAAAGTAGTGATACGCAATGAATATAATGTAACTGTTACTGTTAATCTGTACAACAAAGTTATTTTTACCACAGAGTTCTGGAATTGCCGGCAATTAGGTAACAACTACCCTTTTCAAGTTCCGATCTCAGCTGCCGTCACTTTGGTGCTAGTTGGGATACAGGGTCTATGGAAGCAAATATCCAGGACAAAAGAGTCCACAAATATACAACTCAAGGTCCAATACAGAGTACATTGTACCAAATATCTACGAGAGAAGATTCGAGAATATATGTCAAGGGCCAAACAGTGTCCAATGAAACAAGGGCAAACACCGTTTACAATTTGGTTTGTACAGTCTTGAAAAGTGAACAAAACAAGAATATATAAACGAAACTCCAATACAAGGCCCAATTTAAAAAAATATACCAAGAACAAAAGTGTCCACAAATATACCAATTAAGGGCCAATACAAGGTTCATTAAAACAAATATACAGGACAGAAGGGACTACAAATATACAAATCAAGAAGCCAACACAGGGTCGATTGAAAGAAACATTCAGGACAGAAGCAGCCACAAATATACAGATCCAGAGCCATTTAAACAGAATATTCAGAGCAGAGGCTTCCACACATATCCATGAAAACTCCTTATTTATCTTCAGTGTCATAAATAAAGAAGGTTAGTCACCTAGATTTAAATGCATTCAATACAGATCTGCGCTTTAGTGGGTACCCTACGGCTCTAAACTATACTTCAATATTTAGGGAGAACCAAGTTTCATTTTTAGCACCCGTCTTATTTAATTACTATGTAGGAAAATACGACGTCCTAGTAGAGGCAAGCAACCGCAATTTAACTCAAAGACTTAATTTACAAAGCTTTCCAACTGATGTTATCAATCATGTTTCATTTACAGTGCCTATTTCTCAATTTTCTTTTGTTATTTATAATACTTAATCCACCATATACTTTATAAAAGCATATAATCAAGGAAAATTACCCCATACTCAATTTTGATATTCACAAGTTACAATGGTGTGCTATAACATGTCAGATTTTATCACAAATTGTTCAGGCATTCATAATAGACCATTACGTTCTTCACAGGCTCGTTGAATGTTGCTTTATAATCTGAATTTTAACGTAAGCACATTGTCATGTAGTGTTATTTATAGGTGGTTGTGATTAATTAAAACTTATGATCGAGGACGGCTATAAAACAAGTGACCTTTACCAGAGACCGGTGGTTTTAGATTAACTAATTATGTATTTTTAAGAAAACTTCCGTAGAAAAATTCGGCGCAATGAAATCGCGACTTTTCTTTTGAATAACTAGCCCACCTGGAACACATAGTCTGGGCTAATTGTATGTTTATATATATATATATATATATATATATATATATATATATATATATATATATATATATATATATATATATATATATAAATATTACTCAAAAAATAATAAGGCAAATTATTTTATATTAATTATAAACTTCAGCACGTCTGGGTTTTACACCATTAAAGGAACAAGACTTAAACACTTTTCTACCAGACAATGTTTTTATTTTTAAACAACCCTACGCGTTTCGGTTCATCTGAACTATCTTCAGGGGATAGAAACTACCTCTGTTTGTACTATACAAAATGTGTTGTATGGAAAATTGTCAAAGTTTGAATTACATCTATTGTCTGGAAAATCTGAAAATAATAGATAAAATTTAAACTTTGAAGTTTTCATACAGCACATTTTCTGTGGCACAAACAGAGATAGTTGCTCAGATGAACCGAAATGTGTAGGGTTGTTTAAAAATGAAAATATTGTCTTGTATAAAAGCCTTTAGTTCTTGTTCCTTCAATCAATCAGTATGAAACTTGACAAACATGTTATTTAAGTAGATGGTTTGACTAAGTTGGTTATCCAGGTAAACCTGAACTTTGGACGAATTTTTTAAGTTTTCTTTGAGAACATTTTTGTATCTTCGGAAACAACAAAGTTATAATAAATTTGGTACGCAAGTTGCTCCCATATAGCGTTTGTAACGTAATTATGAGAAGAAATACTAAAGTATAAATACAAATTACTGTTAAATTTAAACGTTTCCACTGGCACACAAAATGCCAACCTACCGCTTCGCTGTCAGAAAGCGAACATAACGGCAACTTGTTAAAATGTGAATTTTTAGAAAGAGATAAATCCAGGTAGAAGAGTGTCAATGAGAAACCAAAATATATTGAGTTTTTTTACCAACAATATTGGCACTCTGATGTGTAACGACTGTTGCACATGCCTGTAAATACACACACATATATATATATATATATATATATATATATATATATATATATATATATATATATATATATATATATATATATATATAATTAGGTTTTTTCGTAGCGATTGTCCGAAAAAAGTAATTTATTTATTTAAGTGGTACAATTATTACAGTCTTAAAATTTATTATAAAATATGTGATTCAAAACAACATGTGAACAACTAGAGTTACAGCGATTCAATGAATTAATGTTCTACAGAATTAACATAAATGCAAAGGTCTGCATCAGCACTCTTACACAGGTCACTAAACTGATGATGCAGGGTTTCCGGATTCGTCGTATTTTGTATGATGTTGAGAATATACAGGGATGTAACTCCTCCACCCTTAAATCTTTAACACGTCCTCGTGTTCGGACACTTCTTTTGTTTGCGTTTGCCTGTTGGACTTGTATAGGATGCTCTGAATTTTTCTTCTTAAAAGAAACAGAAGTACAATGGTAACAGCGATGGATATACCAATGGTAATGCCTAAGTGGGAATACTGCATGGACGGTCGGAGATGAAATGGATGCTGTTGTATTTGAGACAATGCTTCTTTTATCCTTTTGTTTTCTTTTAGATGAATTGGCTTAAAATGGATATGATGTTGAGGTGTCGGTTGCAATTCTTCGACTTCTATGGGTTGTAGCGTCAAATTGGTAGCAACGTCTTCATACATTTCCTCATTGATCTTGACCTTGCAGGAATTGAGGGATGTTACTAGACCGTTTCCCTGGAAGATTTTTCGTTCTAACGATGTTTCGCAATTTTCGACAATAGTGGTTGCTGAGCTAGTGGATATTAAGATCTGACCATTCTGCAGCTGAGTTGATATTTCGTAGGGGTTCATTACTTTGGCAGAAGTGCAATTTTGTAAGGTGTCAAGCTGACAATGTTCTTCTCGTGGGCGATTATTGCATATAACCACGTCTTCTATAGAGGGGCACTTCTCTTGGGTCCATAAGTTTGAAGAGGGTGTTTCTAAATAGTATGAGCTGGGTGGTACCAGGAGAATATAATTTTGTGGTATAGGATAAACACGAAAATAAGAACCAGGATTGGGATGTAGGATAGGAACTTTTAAAAGGCATACAATCGTATCCTTAACCGATAATATATGAAATTTGGTAAATTCTACAACCTTAAAAACATGATTTTTGTCAAAGTCGATCAATTCATTTCTGTCATGACTTAACTTTAAGTGATCAATAATATTTAACAGATCACTAGTGGTAAAGAGCTCTATATTAGTAATTTCGTTAAGACTTAAGGAAATAGTTCTTTGAATTATCTCTATATTATGGAGTAATTTAACAGCTACGTGAATTTGGAAATGAATTTTACTCGACAATTCTCTTTCGCTATCTAAAGTGGAAAAAGTCTGATAAATATGATCTAGATTTGATTAATAATTTTTTGGTCCTTTTCGTACCTTTGTGTGATTATATTAGCAAATGAATTTAAATTATCAATTTCGGTAATTATATCTTCTTGATTTTGGAAAAGGTTATCTAAATTTTTATTGATTTCTTTCAAGTCCTCTTGGTCGAGATTTCCTGTTATCATTTTAATTAAAGAGCCTGCTCCGTTTATTAATCCGCGTTTAGTTCTGTGCATTGATAGTTTTTGTAGTTCATTACTTAATCGACAAATGGTCATCTAAAATTAGTAAATATCGTTCGTTACTTGCAGACATTTGTCCAGTGTTTAAAAATTTAGAATTTTTTAATAATATGTTATAATTAATTTCTATATCGGTAATATTAAAATAAAAATAAAATTTATGATAATGTTTGAGTATTTTTGCTATGCCTAAATACTCTTTAAAATATCCGTTAGTTTTTATCGGTGTTATTTGAAGTGGATGGACCAGGTTGAGGGTCATCGTTGTTTGTAGTAGTAGTACTTTTGTCCTGTAACGAAAAAGTCTTTCTTACTCTTCTTATGTTAGAAACGTGAGCTTTTGCTTTTGGTTTAGAAAATGTAACAATGTTTTCTTTTTGTTTAGGATGTGATCGTAATTTATAAAGAGGATTCGTTTTTCTTACTTTTGGTACTCTAATAGCTAGTTGTGTCGTTTCTTGTAAATCTGGTGTCGTTTGTCTGTCCGCATTTGCTTTAGAAATTCTTTTGTCTCCACTTACTTTTTGTTTCTGATATACACTGTCGAAGAAAGGCATTATTTCTTTGAGCCTATTGTTATTGTATTCTTCGTAAAGGGTAGTTTCAGGTGTGACTGTTGGTAAGTCGTCGTAGGGGCCGTATAGTAATGTAAAAGGTGAATACCCAGTTGTCGAATGAATAGATTGGTTGTAAATAAGGGTTGCTGTTATCATTAGGGTTGCAGGCCTCTCTTGTGGGTTTTGTAATTTAAGAATTCGCAATTTTTCTACAAGAGTTGAGTGCAGTCGCTCTACTGGTGAATTTGAGTTAGGATTTTGGGGGGTTGTTATGTGAAGATTAATATTAAATAAATTACAGTATTCTTTAAGGGTAGTATTCGAAAATTCTTTGCCAGCGTCAGCTACTATTTTTAGGGGATGATTATGATGGGAAAAATAGTGTCGAAGTTTATTTAACACGGTAATTGCGGATCCATCAGTTATATAATATGCTTGCGCATATTTGGAGAATAAATCTATGATGGTTAGGAATTTGCAGTTATCGAAACTAAAGGTGTCAATGTGTATAACTTCAAAAGGGCGTTTAGCTAGAAGGGGACCTGAAAATGGTGGTTTGTACGGATTTCTTTCGTATTTTGTCTGAAGGCAAATTGAGCATTTATTAATAAAAGCGTTTATATAATTTTTCATATTAGGCCAAAAATATTTTTGTTTTAAATGTTGATAAGTCTCGTTAATGCCATTGTGGTTTCGTGTGTGATATTCGTCTATAATTTGTTGTTGAGTTTCTTGTTTTTCAACGTCTTATAAAAATTCGTTAGATTTTATTATTTTAACAGAACTATTAAATAATGTTGAAGAAACAGCAGTGAAATATTTGAATAGTCTATCATGTTTACAGAAAATTCCGTAAGTGAATTTTGGATCAATAAATTGTTTCAAGAAGTCATTTATTTGTCTTAATTCGTAATTGAGTTGAACCTTTACATGTATTGTTTCAAACTTGAATATTTTTAATTTGCGTGTGTCATATTTTGGTCCGTAATCTAAAATTATTCGTCTGGAAAAATAATTGACTGGATTTTCTGATATAGGTATTTTGAAAATTGGATTTTCTGCAGACGAGTGTTGTGTCTGTGAGTCATTGCTTTCAGGTAGGTTATTAGTCGTGCTAGTAGAGGCATTGTTTGCGTCGTTTTCTAGTTCGTTAATAATTTCTCTTTCTCTGTCTTCGTCAGGGTCTACGTTATTAATTATTGATTCCAGGTCAAAGTCGTCTTCAATCGCGTTAATTTCGATTCGCGATAAGGCATCAGCCACTACGTTATCTTTGCCTTTCTTGTATTTTATCTCGTAATTAAATTCCTCTAATCTTAGTCGCCATTTAACTAGCCGTGAGTTTGGTTCCTTAATTGAAAATAGCCAAACAAGCGGTTTGTGGTCAGTTTCTATAGCAAATTTTTGTCCAAAGAGATATGGTCTAAAATGTTTTGTATTTTCTACTATGGATAATAACTCTTTTTCAATGGTCGAATAATTTCTCTCGGCTGAATTTAGTGTTCTTGAGTAAAACGCAATTGGTTTATTATTTTGTGACAATACTCCACCTATAGCTATATTGCTTGCGTCAGTGGTTAAATGAAATTGTTTAGAAAAATCGGGGTAGGTCAGGACAGGAGAATTTGTAATTAATTCTTTTATTTTTTGAAATGCGTCAACGTATATCGGGTCGTGAATATTTATCTTGGTATCCTTTTTTAAATATTTATTGATGGGGAATACTACTTTAGCGTAATTTGGAATAAAGCGTCTATAATACCCTGTTAATCCTAAAAATGCTCTTATTTCTTTACTTGTCTTTGGTATTGGATAATTCTGAATGGCAGTTATTTTTGATGGGTTCGGTTCGATCCCACGGACATTGACCAGATGGCCAAAAAATTCGACCTCTTTACGCAAAAATTCTGACTTATCTAACTGAATTTTTAGATTACACTCTTTTAACTTATCAAATATATTTTTTATGTGACAAAGGTGTTCTTGAAGAGATTTCGAGAAGATAACAATATCATCCATATATACGAAACAAAACTTGTATAAATATGGTCCTAATACATTATCCATTAGGCGTGAAAAGGTACTAGGAGCCCCCTTCAACCCGAACGGGATTCGGATCCACTCGTAATGGCCATTATTTACGGAGAATGCTGTTTTTTCGATGCTGTCAGGATCCATTTCAATTTGATGGAATCCTTGTGCTAGATCGAGAGTCGTGAAATAGGCGCAGCGTCCTAAATTATCTAAAATTTCTTCGATGCGAGGTAATGGGTACTTGTCATCGATCGTTTTCTCGTTAAGTTTACGATAATCGATCACTAAGCGCCATTTCTTTTTTCCAGAAGCGTCTTGACGCTTCGGGACAATCCATATCGGACTTGAGTAGGGTGATATTGAGGGTCTAATTATTTTGTTGTCTAAGAGTTTTTGAATTTGGTTTTGGACTTCTTCACGTAAATGAAAAGGGTACCGGTATGATTTGGTGTGAACAACTTCATCGTCTTTAGTTCTTATTTTATGTTTAATTGCATTGGTGAAAGAGAGATCTGAGTCTTCATGATAAAAAATATCATTATACTTTCGACACAAATTAATAAGTTTTTCATATTCTTCTGTATTTAAATGATCTGTTCTTAAAACTTTTGTTACATCAAAATGTTTTGAAATTTTAGGTAGTTCGTCAGAGTAATTTTGTAATGGATCGACATCTATTTGTTCCTGAAAATGTATTTCTACAAATTTTGAATTTGGATTTTTCTTTATTATGGGCACTCTACAATATCCATCTTTTGCTTCAGCTATGGACTCGTAAATTAAAACATTTGTTTCTTCAATACGTGGTAAAACTACTGTGCCTTTTTCTATATTTACAGGGACTGATACATAGTTTTCACAAATTTGTTTGAAAGGTGTAAAATTCAGTGGATTTATTTCAAGGTAAAATGGTATTTTTTGGTTTCCTAGAGTTAAAATTTGTTTATTATAATCAATATTTCCCTTTAATTTTGTAAGATGAGCTGACCCAATAAGCGCGTCAAATCGATGGTGCCATTGCATGACACGCATTGGAAATTGGTAATTAATATTAAATTCTTGTAAAATAGGATACCTTACGTTGTCTTCACCATGGGTTATCTGGTTAACTGATTTCATTGAAAATGGTTCCTTATAAATAAATTTTTTAAATAACTCGTAAGCCGGTCCTGTGTTTATGATACTATCTGACGCTCCGGAATCAATCAATACTTTTAAATTTAGACTTGGTATGACAAAAAACGGTAATTTAGGGGTATTAACAATATTATTTATATCTAGATAGATTAGTTTTCCGAGGCTGTTTCGTGAAAATCCCGATTTGGATTGGTGTTGTAATTTGTAAAAGTTTCAGTTGGTTCAGGAAATTCTAATGGCTCTATATTTTCGTCAGAGGGTCGGTCGTCATAAGGGTATTCGTCAGAATGATCTAGTGGTAGGTCCTCTTGGTTAAAGAGTTCTTGATGTTGAAACGTGGGCCTAGATTGGGATATAAAGTGGTTTCTTTGGGGCATTTGTCGTGTATTTCTTAAGGGAGTTTGGTTGCTTATTGACATGGGTGTCGTTCCTCTACTTAATTGAGTTGGAACGTGTTGTATATTTCTATTAAAATTTTGAACGGGTCTTATGTTAGAAATTGGTCGAGAAGGAAACGGTTGCATTTGTTGTGTGATTTGTTGTGGTTTGTTGTAAATTTGGGGAAATGCTGGAAATATTGGTTTTTGGGTATACGTCTGTCTATGTTGTACATGTGTGTTATGATTTGTTTTCGTATCATTTTTGTTTCTCAGGCTATTAATGAAATTCGACTGTATAATCTCGTTATCTATCCTATTACATTCTAACATAAGTGAATCAAGAGTATTAACACTAACTAATCTAAGATGCGAGAAGTAAGGTTCTATTACACCAGCTTTAAATGCTGCCACTGCATTTTGTTGATAAAATTCTTTCTTGTACGTTTTTACATCGTTTACTAAATCTTGTATATCTACATGTTCAATTAAAATCTTTAGCTTTTCTTTAATTACATTGAAATATTCCTGAATAGTTTGTGATTTAATCATAAAGCTAGTATTTAAAACATTAAATAAAAGATTTTCTGAACGGGGGTCTGAAAACTGATTTTTTAAAGCAAATTTTATATTTTCCCATGTATGGTTTTCTAAACTAATTAACACATCACGAGCGTTACCAGTGATTTTAGCTTTTATAAATTCAAGTAACATTCGATTTGCGTGTGTTTCGGCTTCTGGCCTTCTATAACTAGTAATATAAAGTTCGCATTGTTTAATAAAATAAGCAAGATGCTTCTGTCCACCGGAATATTCGGGGATCATGATAGCAGCTTGTGAAAATTCGGCAATGTGATTATTTGCCATTTCTAAATTATTTAAACTTAATTGATTAAAATTGTCTTCCTCTAATTCTAATATAGGTTCTCTTTTCCTAATAGGCGATCTATCTCTTATCATTACACAACATACATGAACAAGTAATGGTTGTTAAGTATTACAGGGTGAATTGAGAAAAAGAGCGCGAATAGGAATTATTGAACAAAATTATATAAGGTATAAATGTAAAATAGATACGATATGAATGCACAGATAAAAATATTGGAGGAAACTTACAGGAAGCTCATTGGTACTTCTGCTATTGGTTTCTCGCTGATTTCCCTCTGGCAGTGTGGACTGACTTGCACCGGTGTGGATGTTCGATGTTGCACATAAACTTTTAGAAAAAAGACCGAAACTAATTTTACGAAGATTTAAAGCTTGCCAAAATCAGGTTTCGATGTGCAATACTGTTCTATGCAGCGCCAATTAGGTTTTTTCGTAGCGATTGTCCGAAAAAAGTAATTTATTTATTTAAGTGGTACAATTATTACAGTCTTAAAATTTATTATAAAATATGTGATTCAAAACAACATGTGAACAACTAGAGTTACAGCGATTGAATGAATTAATGTTCTACAGAATTAACATAAATGCAAAGGTCTGCATCAGCACTCTTACACAGGTCACTAAACTGATGATGCAGGGTTTCCGGATTCGTCGTATTTTGTATGATGTTGAGAATATACAGGGATGTAACTATATATATATATATATATATATATATATATATATATATATATATATATATATATATATATATATATAAATAAATAATTTAACGGCCCCTAAATATGGGTACTAGCGACGCTAATTCGCGCATATTTGAACAAATGTTTCGAAAGTCCCACCATCGTGACTTCTCAACTAGCGAATTCTTTTAACAAAAATTCACTAAAAAGACAAAACGTCGAAACTGTATAACAGCATCCCACCAAAATGGCTAAAAGCAAGGAAACAAATTGTTGCATTAAAACAAAGAAATATACTAAATATACTATCAGTATCGTATTTTAAAGTACAAAATTTAAAAAAGAAATACAAAGATTCCTCGTGTTAAATAACCCAGAGCCACTGAACATACGGTGATTAGTTTAAACGTCAGCGAAAATGTTTATAAACCAATGTGTAGCTTCTGTAATCATGGAACCCTGTGAAAACGCAAGCCGTAATGTAGTTCTGAATAGCTATTTTCATTTGTTTTTCTTCATCGAGGAGTTAGTCGTGGAGCAGTCTATCATTAATCTTCACTTCGGTTACACAAACATAGCCGTGGTAATTATTTTTCACGTCTTGCGTCTTGACTTTACTTTCGGTAATTGGAAAAGAAAGTTAACTTATTTGAATTTCGGGATAGCATTTCAGACAAAACTTCAAGTAAATAGCCACATCTGTGATATACAAAAGTAGTTTAGTTTTTGACATGGATTTATGGTTAACGTGCTTAGGTTCAATTAGCGATAAAGACGAAAACTTTTAAAAGAGAATAAAGAAGTCTTGTGATAAATGTTGTGGAAAATAGTGGGCATTGTCTTTTAAGTGGAGAGAAATTGATACAGATTATGGGACATTACATAAGTTTGTTATATTTAACTGATGACACTGTAAGGTGCTTCTATAATATGTTTCTTATTATTTTTTTTTACCTTTGAGTAATTATCCAAGTAAAAAACGTAGTTTTGTCCAACTCAGCTTGCTAGACGAGCTCGTACCCTGATATATAAGTGATTTTGATGAAATTTTGCGCAATCACGTAAGTTTGTGCGTAGATGACGAAAATGTCAAAGAAAATTACGTCACCCGCATATTTTCTGAGATAACGTAATTTTCCAAAGGAAATTTTCTTCATTTTCATTATAGTGTTTTTCGAATTTTGACATCATATTCATCACTCGCTCATTAGCACTTTAAATACAGTACATCACCCAGTTGTAACGTACTTGTTTGACATTTTACTTTTTTTTGTACAAAATTTACTCAAAAATTTAGAGAAACCACATAAAAATGCACTTGATATGCAAATGTCAAGTTTAACCAACACGATTTGGCACGAGCGTCTCGCGACCGTAATTGACATGACTAGTGACTCATAAGTTTTTTTCCGTTTTAGCAAAATAAAAGGCCCCCCTGAGGTGTACTTTACAGATAACTATTCCAACTGACCTTCCTTGCCTGCCCTGGCATCAGGTTGCCTAATTACCTGCTAAAATAAGAAAAAGTATACATTATATTATGCTTACATGACGTTAAAGTATGGCAGGGTTGGTTTTTCCCTCTTTTAGCTTTTAATTAGGCAAACTAATGTCAGGAAGTTCAGTTGGAAGGATTGTGTGTAAACAACACTTCAGGGCGGTCTTTTTTTTCGTTAAAACGGCAAAAAAACTCATGAGTCGCAGCGATGTTAATCACTCTCGTGTGTTAATTAATTGATTTCAATCGATTGAATAAAAAAATATTTATTAATTATTATTACAAGAAAATATAGAACTACTGTTACAAAATATTAAAAGTGACTTAACAATAAGACGACTAAACTAATAATGTTTCTCTACTGTCTCACTACCATCACTCCGCTACGTGTTCCCACCTCCAGTCTTTAATTCCACGGAATGCAGAGCTCTGTCGTTCCCGTGTGAAATGCCGATTCAGCAGTTTGTACACTTGTGTGGTGATGTGGACTGCAAAGTACCAACCGTCGTTCCCACATGAAATGCGATCTCAGCAGGTTGATGGTTTATGCATTTTTGCAAGATGGCAGTTCTCATGGCTGGCGGCTGTAACTCTATCCTATGTTGGTTGGTGTGGAATGTAACACGCGAAACGCACGTCCAATACGAATAAGCCTGACGTACGTAACGCCAGCCAACTTTCGTGTTGGTTAAATTTGACATTTACATACCAAATGGACTTTCGAAAAAATGACGTTATCTCAGAAAATGCGCGTGTGCCGTAATTTGCTTTGTCATTTTCGTAATCTGCGCACAAAACTACGTGGTTATGCAGCATTTCGTCGGAACCGCTTATATGTC
The DNA here is from genome assembly GCA_964006375.1 of Tillus elongatus. NCBI lineage: Eukaryota > Metazoa > Arthropoda > Insecta > Coleoptera > Cleridae > Tillus > Tillus elongatus. The sequence goes on from OZ023265.1 coordinate 109,887,560, forward strand.
AAGGTACTAGACATTTACCTAGTTTATTGTTATATAAAGTATAGAAACATCTTACAAATGTGTCTAAACTTGTAGCCGTAAATAATCCAATTTTGATTAATTTTTAATCTAAATGTCAATTGTACTAAAGCTCTGTCATCTGATTTCAAATCTTCAAAATCACCTTACGTCATTATGTACCATTACAATTTTCAGAAACATGGATGGCATTGGGAATCTATTTCTTCATTTTTATCGAAAATTTTCATACTTTAAAACCTGACTTGAATTAAAGTTGACATCTTTTTCAGCAGGAAATTTATTTTGACATAACAGTAACAATTTACCTAAAAAATAATGCCTAAAACCGACAGAACATTTTGTAAGTACTTGAAAAACTATGTTAGTTAGTGTTAACGAAACAGTGAGATATATGCAGAAACGCCATAGTAGGTATGGCGTCGCTTGAGGCAGACAGGACGTGGGGGTGGGAGTGGGGGTACCCCCACTCCACCCCTAGTGGGCGGAGCCCCACCCCTAGTGGGCGGAGCCCTCCCCCCTTGTAGGCAGAGCCCCACCCCTTGTGGGCGTGGCCCAGTGACGTCACATGACTTGCGCCAGACAGTCACATGCAAACATTCCAAAGTGTCTGACCTATTACTTCTAGTATTCTGGGGATATTGAAAAAAACCATTTGGAGCAGGTGAGTTTCGAACCCGGGACATTCAGATGAGGAACGACTACCTTAACCGTCGCGGCTAATCAAGCACTTGTTAATTTATTGTTTCAGATTTGTATATATACGACTTTTAATTAAAACAAACCATACATGTAACATATTTAAATATTTTATTATTATTAGACAATTGAATGATTCACAAAATAAGAATTAATATGTTTTAATATTATATAAATGTGAGCTGGAAGATAAAGCCCTTCTTACATTTAATGAGGGAATATCAAATCTGTAAAAATAACACACAGAGGTCGTTGGCAAACAAAAGAAGGAAGTTCAGAAACAAAATAGAGGAAATGGTTAATATTCACACTTTTTGAAATACTGAAGAAGAGCAATGCGAAAAAAATGTAAAGATCACAGGACCATAAACTAAATGAGCCACATAGTGTTCTCAAAAGTCATACATAACCAGATATATAGGAAAGCTAGGCGACGACATAGTGACTCTCAGATCGGGTTTCGTAACGGGATGGGCACAAGAGAACCACTATTTGCTGTAAACGTACTAACCCAGCGCTGTTTGGACGTCAACAAGGATGTATGCGCATGCCTAGTGGACTACGAAAAGATACGACATGAGCAACTCATAAAAATCATAATAAAAACACAACTAGAGACTCAAGACGGAACAGTTATAGAAAACTTATACTACAACCAGACAGCAAACATTAGAATAGATAATGTACAGACAGAAGATATAGAGATCAGTTGCGGGATACGGCAGGGATGTGTTATTTCTCCCTTATTATTGAATAATCATTCAGAAGCCTTCATATGAGAGTACTGGAGTGCTGGTTATCGTGATAACTGATTCAAACATAATGTAGGCACACGACACGATGTTGTTAGCCGAAAATGCTAACGATACTTACAAATAATAGTATAAAAAGTACATGACGTAAGTATAAGATACGGTTTAGATATGAATCTAAGCAAAACGAAATTTCTCGTGTTCACCAAATCACAAATCCTAACATACAACTGATAGTGAAAAACCACAGCATATAACGAGTGTATCAATATAAATATCTAGCGACATTAATTAATAACAATAACAACTATTCTAAAGAACTAAGGGCAAGAATTGAAAACGCACGCAGGGCCTTTATAAATATGAAACAGTTCTTCTGTAACAGAGCTTTAAACAAGTATCTCAAATGCTTATGCTGAGATGTTACATATGCACGATTCTGTTATACGGTATATAAGCGGTCACCCTCGTATAAACCATGATAAGAAAGATAGAGGCCTTTGAGATGTGGCTGTATAAACGGAGGTTACGAGTAGTCTGTGTCGATAGAGTTACAAACTAGGACGTTTTGCGAAGATTCTCAAAAGAAACAGAACTGAACACTACCGGGCCGGCAATCTCGGACGGGCGGGAAGAAGAAATAAGGAAAAAACACTAGAAAAAATCCGGAAACTACAATACCTAAGCCACATCATGAGAGGGACGAGATACCAAACACTACAAGTAATTATACAGGGCAAAATCATGGGAAGTGGGAAAAGAAGGTCTGAGAGAGTGGCTTAACTGTTGATTAAATCATCTTTTTAGAGCATCAGTCAACAAGCTGCAAATAATCATGATGATCGCCAACCTTCGACAGAAGATGGCACCTTAAAATAAAGAAGATTTTATATGCTCTTTGAATGTCGTTGTTATTGATATCCGCGTTTGCCCAATATATATGTTCTCGCAGTTATTATAATTTAATAAATGCCCGATTTTTGTCGGACAATATTACATGATTTTTAGTCTAGACAGTTCAGATATATAAATAACCCATACTGTTAGTTTAGCGACAGCTACTAATAAAGACAACTTCGTTGTCGAAATACTTATTTGGCGCATAATTGCCTGTTATTGTTTTGTGTGTTTTTTTGGGTGATTCTGCTTCCTCTTGAAGTTTCCAACCACATTGTCTAACCTCGGTCTTTTAGGGCTTAACAGGTTTCAGTTAACTGGAGAGAAAAACCTAATCCTGGAAGCTACACAGAGGAATCTATCAAGACTGTAAACCTGCTAAAGAAGAAGAGATGACACTCTTAAGATTCATGGGAAGCGTTATATATATATATATATATATATATATATATATATATATATATATATATATATATATATATATATATATATATATATATATATATATATATATGTTAAGAGTAGACTCAGGACCGCGATGTCTAGAGAGTACGGAAAGTTATTTTACTATCTAGAACCGAACCCAACAAACATCAGGAGAAAGAATCGCCCCGCTGATGAAAGCCATAACTGACAAACTCCCTCGTGTATTGCTGACTGTACCCCACACCTAGTCCAACATGTTAATTATTTGATTAGATATTACCACCATAAACGGGTCAAGAATCGGAGAGACCACTGGTTTTAGCCTAAGGTTCTAGACCCTACTGTTTGTGTCACATTATGTTTTACTCTATGTAATGAAAAAAAAATAACGCATCGCGGCACCCCAGAAGTAGGTATGGCGTCACTTGAGGCAGACAGGTAGTGGGGGTAGGAGTGGGGGTACCCCCACCCCTACCCCTAGGGGCGGAGCCCCACCCCTAGTGGACGGAGCCCTCCCCCTTGTAGGCAGAGCCCCACCCCTTGTGGGCGTGGCCCAGTGACGTCACATGACTTGCGCCAGACAGTCACATGCAAACATTCCAAAGTGTCTGACCTATTACTTCTATTATTCTGGGGATATTGAAAAAAACCATTTGGAGCAGGTGAGTTTCGAACCCGGGACATTCAGATGAGGAACGACTACCTTAACCGTCGCGGCTAATCAAGCACTTGTTAATTTATTGTTTCAGATTTGTATATATACGACTTTTAATTAAAACAAACCATACATGTAACATATTTAAATATTTTATTATTATTAGACAATTGAATGATTCACAAAATAAGAATTAATATGTTTTAATATTATATAAATGTGAGCTGGAAGATAAAGCCCTTCTTACATTTAATGAGGGAATATCAAATCTGTAAAAATAACACACAGAGGTCGTTGGCAAACAAAAGAAGGAAGTTCAGAAACAAAATAGACAACAGGTTCAAATAGGAAACCAAACTTAAATATCGTAGAGACAATAGAGGTCGCTGGCAAAACAAAGAAGGAAGCTCAGAAACAAAATGGACAACAGGTTCAACTCTTAAAAATAGGAACTTTTTTAGCCTTATGTGTGGGCGCGGCAAGTAGTTGATTTTATTTTGAAAGAGATACAGGTTCGATTAATGATATATGCTCCTTGATATGGTAGCGTCAAACAAATACAAAGAGGTACTGAATAACTAAACAGTAAGCTTAGAAACAATGGTTGGTTACAGGTTCAATTCCTTTCTTAAGCTAACCCCTCGTGTTTAGTGTCATGTTACTCGTAAGCAGAATTAAAAAATGGCGACTAAAATAAGATAAAAAACTTAAAACCCTTATCGCGGAAGATCCGTGAGATGTACGAGAGAACCAACACATGCACGGTGTTAAGGAGGCCAAATCAAATTGGAATATACAATAAAATGGCCACTTCCGGTCTAAACTTTAAATCCTTATATCTTTTGAACGGAAAGTGATAGAAATGAACTGTCTTTAAAAATATATTGTTTCATAACAAGCTCTACAAGAAAATGAGATAAAAAACTTTAAACCCTTATCGCGGAAGATAGTGTCATGTTACTCGTCTAAGCAGAATTAAAAAATGGCGACTAAAATAAGATAAAAAACTTTAAACCCTTATCGCGGAAGATCCGTGAGATGTACGAGAGAACCAATACATGCACGGTGTTAAGGAGGCCAAATCAAAGTGGAATATACAATAAAATGACCACTTCCGGTCTAAACTTTAAATCGTTATATCTTTTGAACGGAAAGTGATAGAAATGAACTGACTTTAAAAATATATTGTTTCGTAACAAGCTCTACAAGAAAATGAGATAAAAAACTTTAAACCCTTATCGTGGAAGATCGGTGAGATGTACGATAGAACCAATACATGCACGGTGTTAAGGAGGCCAAACCAAATTGGAATATACAATAAAATGGCCACTTCCGGTCTAAACTTTAAATCGTTATATCTTTTGAATGGAAAGTGATAGAAAGGAACCGACTTTAAAAATGTATGTTTCGTAACAAGGTCTACAAGAAACTGAGATAAAAAACTTCAAACCCTTATCGCGGAAGATCGGTGAGATGTACGATAGAACCAATACATACACGCTGTTCAGCAAAGCAAACTCTATAAGCATATTCAATAAAAATGTTACTTCCGGTAGACACTTCCGGTATAGCTATTCTTAGAGCTACATACATGTGTGACACATCAAAATAATCGGAGCCACCACCGCCACTCCGCCACCGGTGGTGGCGGTGGTGGTGGTGGAACTGACCAGACCCGACGACCCCCGAGCTAACCCGAGCACAAGGTGGTGGACCCGACGACCTCCGAGCTAACCCGAACACAAGGTGGCGGAGTCACTGACTAGACCCGAATATCTCCACCACCTGACTTCGTATTTAACCCGAACAAGTAGCGAACTAACCTGAGATGACGTAATCAAAAGCCAACTAACCTGTATTAAGCAAACGAGGAACCGCCATTTAAAATAACATGTGTAATTATTAGTAATAAACCACATGCCAAAGACTAACCTGGTTATTAAAATCAAATCAATTTAAAAGTATCTCATTAGAATTAATATAAAGAACGTCGTATGTAGGATGAAAATTAAGTCGATCGAATTAAATAAAGCGAAATAAAACGTTATGATTTTAGTGCAAACGCTTAAATGTTACACCAACCACCAGCTGATTAGCCGTTATCACAAGTGTTTCCGCTTTAGGTGAATAGCCTGCCAGTAACAGTTTAAATCGTCAGTCAGGCGCGATCATGACAATTATGTGTTTAATAATTTTTTGAATCGTACCTAAAATGCATCAGATGTTTAAGTGTATTACTGGTTGATTACATTTAAATAAAACAAGGTTATTTTTTAATAGCTGGAGAGGCTATATGTCTTACATAACGCATTGCTCTTTTGGAAATCTGTTTACAGGTGTTATTAATATGGAACTAGTTATTTTGTGTAAAGCGTGAACATTGGTGTTGGTGACTTTGTATCAAAATGTGTCTAGTTTTTTGCGAAAAATCAGAACTAAAACGTTTTACGAAAATAAGCTAAGTCTGGAGGCAATGACTAAGTCTGGTGAGTTGGTCTACTAATTTTTTGAGATAGAAATGAGCTTAAAACCTGGGTACAGCAAGTGTGTTATGATAGCGAATTTTCAGATAAATTTAAATAGAAGTAAAAACCTTTTTATACTTTATCCGACGACTGTTTCACAGTTTTTGATATAGAAATGAGCTTAAAACCTGGGTACAGCAAGTGCGTTATGGTAGCGAATTTTCAGATAAATTTTCTGACGCTAAATAATCTGATACAAAATATTTTAGCATTGTTTTTGCTATATAGTTTTTATATCGCAAACTTACGAGTGTTATACAAATGAGCTTAAAACTTGAAGACAGCAAGTGCTTTATGGTAGTGAATTTTCATATAAAGCTTCTGGCACTAAATATTTGTAAATTTCCATAGAAAGCAGTTAATACAAAAATATTTTATTATAACGGAAACCTACCAAATTTGTTTATCATAACTTTTCTTGATATGATGTATAGAAAAATAACCTCGGTTCTAGGGACATCTGAAGAAATTTTTCAAAGGCTTGTTGAATTTAAAAATTTAGTTTTTAGGATTTGGAGCGAAATATTGATTATAGAAAAACTGTGTTACCTAAAAATGTTTTAAGGTTAGCGTATGCACCCAATAAATTTTTATTAGTTGGTTGAAACACTAGATGCAAAGTCAAAAGCCAACTAGCCTGTATTATGCAAACGAGTAATCACCATTTAAATGACGTGTGTAAATATGGCGGCTAGCGCATGCGTACAAGTAATTTGTTTATTAAAGTCCTACGTGTTTGGTATTAAATGAATCGTCTTGATTCACATATTAAGTTAAAAGCAATAAAACTCAACACGGCAACAAAGCTCAGCTGTAAGAGTAATAATAATAATTAGATAAGTATAAAAGTTGAGAATTTCAAACGGAGCATTTAGTTGAAAACTGAAGCAGAACGAGTATAATATGGTGAACAACGGTAGAAAACGAAAATCTGCTAAAGCAGAAAATAGTGGTGGTAAAAAACTTAAAGTGCTACAAGACGTCTTACTGGGTAATGCAATAGAAAGTATTATTCCAAAAGAAGAACCAAAAACGTTGGAAAACATGATAAGTGAACTATGTACATTATATCCAACAGCAGAGGTTGATGAACAGCAGAATCAAGCTATAGAAAATATAATTAATGCAGCATATCCAACAAACCTACAAACACCATATCAACCTACGCAAGAAGATATTTTCAATCAGAAGCTGGTAGAAATCACTAATAAAAGCATCGAGAAAAAATTGAAAACAGAAGACTGTGAACTGATGTGTCAAACAACTTTTTCTCTTACGTCGAACGGCGATAAGCTGCTTATCATTGGCGTTAATCCAGTTTTAAATTTTTTGCCGTTAATTAAATTATCTCAGAAGAACTGTAATATGCCTGTGTTTTTTGATGTGTGGACATTTGAAGAATTTTTAAACGTATTACCTACGATAATTTACAATTTGGAAAACAAATCTATAGAAACTAGTGAAACATACTTTAACCAAATATCTTGTTAAATCACAAAGAAAAACTGTAAGTTTTAAGCTGAAACTCTGTGGTAAGGAATATGTAATTAATTTTAACTTGTCAATTCAATCACTTAAAATACTAGAAGATATCGGTTGTGTAGCTAAAGATTTATTGTTAGAACTAAGCTGTAAAAGTTTCTTTAATTTGGAGATGTTTGCTGATGATTTAAGGACCGAATTAGCTAAATTTAGAGACATTTCCCTAATTAGATGTGCCTTTTTCGTAGCTAGAGAAAGATATAGTGATACTTTAAGCATGGTATGTGAATTTGTTACAAAATACCAACACGTACTTAATGATATTGTAAACTATCGCAAATTTTAAATGTATAAATTGTAATAAAGAAATTATGAAAAATATTCGTTTTATTGAATAATTTTACAAGGATATGTGTCAACACTGTTTAAAAATAAAAAATCTGAGAACACTATCTACATCCTCCGGAAAAAACACATTAGGACCAGATGTTTCCAACGACTAATTAACCGCTATCTACATCCTCCAGAAACTCTATAGGATGTTTCCAACGACTAATTAACCACTATCTACATCCTTCAGAAACTCTGTAGGATGTAGATAGTGGTTAACGGTTAATTTCGCAAAAACTTGCGTCAGCTATGAGGTTTCATACACAGATCGTGAAAAAGTAACGCGGACTACTTTTTTACGATCTAAAATATTTATCCAACTCGCCAATACCTGTAAAATCCAATTCGTCTTCATAAGGCAGCTCATTTAGGTTAGGCTTATTTATTTACTTATTTATTTACTTATCTATATAGTTATTTATTTACTTCTTTATGTACTTATCTAGTCAAACGTTCCTAATATTAGTTTCTATACTCTTTCAAGATTTCCTTGTGAAAATATTTAGTTTAAAGACGTGTTATAATGTCTAAAGTGATTGTAGAAATTGAAAATCAATTGTAATACTGCTTATATTTAAGCGACTTGTCATAAATTTGTTAATAACGAAAACTTTACGTTTAGCTTTGTGTTGAGTAGGTTGTTGAAATAAAAAAACATATATTTTACAATGTTTATTTTAATAAAAGCATATATTTTACAACGTTTGTTTTATTATAAAGTATTGTAATACAAATTATTTTATATCTTTGCTAGTTATCCATGAGTTATGAGATTTATCAAAACCAAGCCATTTCACATACGACTTGGCGCCTTTCTTTCTGATCACTCTTTCAACTAAATAATAATCAGGGGTTGCAGTCTTTTGTAGCTCCTCTTCATAAAATCCACCACTGATTGGTTTGCCTTGCATGTCTTCTATTAAATAGGTGGTTGGATTAGTGCAGTGAACTTTAGTGATTTTAAACAGCTCCGTTGACCAACGCGGTGTATAACCTTTCTCAAATAATGTTTTAGCTTTACTTAGACGTACAACATCACCCACTTTAAATTTTTTTGTGTTAAACACTTTCAGATTCGAGTAAACTTGTTTCAGGATAGCTTCTTCATTTTTCTTGTTAACATCTTGAGGTTTTACACCAGTTGTTCGATGAACAGTAGCGTTGTAAGTAGCAGTGACATCAGGTAGTGTATTAACCCACTTGTAGGAGCCAATCAAGTTGAAATTTTTATATATCTTCTCTTTTAAGGTACGTATGACTCTTTCCACTATTGCAGCCTTCTTCACGCTATAAGTGCTGTAGTGATTAATGTTGTATTTTTTCATTAAGGCGTTAAATTTAGCGTTATAGAATTCTAACCCAAGATCAGACTGGATGTTAGAGGGTGCTGTACTAGTAGATAAAATATCAGCCATAGCTTTAGTCACCTCTCCAGCAGTTTTAGATTTAAGAGGGCGAGTCCACACATACTTTGAAAAACAATTAATAACCACTAAAATATACTTGTAACCAGAGTTGTCTTTGTAGTAGTCTGTAAATTCTGCTAAATCAATCTGCCACAAATCATTTAAACCTTTGATTATTGTACGTCTACGTTTAAAATTGATTCTTGCCGGTTTATATAACTCATCAATAATTTGTTTTTTGGTATCAGATGGCTCAACTGTTTTACGTCTCATGGTGATGTTGGATTTAAAAGTATCCACTTATCATGTAAATCTTTTAGTTTGCTGTCTATCTCACCTAGCTTCTTTTTCAACTTGTTATTCTTTAACACATCAATATCTTTTAAAACTTGAGCAGCTATCGTCTTGTCTAAATTTTTCAATTTGTTTTCAAACTCGCTTTTAAGAGCAGCTAGTTCTGATTTATGCACAGCTTCAAGGGTTATAGCGACAAGACTCTGTGATACTTCATCTTTATTCTTCTTATACTCATCTGCCCACACATCGACAAATTTTCTATTCACACCATCAGCAGGCTCGATAGGATCACCTACGTTACATAATTTATGGTTTTGCACATCAAAATCACCACTTGTAGTTTTCGGAAATGTTTCTCTGTGCACAATTTTGTTTAAGAAGCTGGGAGTCTTTGCAGAACGTCCGAACTTATCGATAGACATTTTTACACTGAACTTATTTTATTTGATTCCAACTAAACTCCATTTTTGATATCCGTTTATCCACCATAACCCAAACTGCTGCCACTGCTTCCTGAACTAGATTTCTATTTATCCCTTCGATAGCACCATCGATATACTCCTTAGTCACAAACGTTTTTTTAAGTTTATTTTCAATCGTAATCACTGCTTGATTTAAATCGTCTTTAGTAGCAAACGTATTTTTCAAGTCAGCTTCAAGTTTTGAAACTGCTAGATCTATATAATCTTTTTGAAGTTTAGATATAGCGGTATCAGCCATAGCAGTAAACGTTTTCTGAAGAGGAAACACTGTTTGATGTATGTACTCCTTGATATCCTCTTTAAGACTAATTAATGTTTCATCAATGCTAGTTTTAAGCGGAAACGAGCTGTAGGCTTCATGTTTAAGATCCATATAATTTTTCATTAATTGCTCTTGCAGCTTTTGTAGTGATTGATCAACACCAGTCTTAAGTGGAAATGAGTTATAGACTTCACGTTTAAAATCATCATAGTTTTTAAATTTATGTTCAAAGTCTTTTTTTAAAGCTTCCAACTCCGGTTTATGTACAGCGTCAAGCAGTATAGCAATTTGAAGTGCTACAGCATCTTTGCTCACCTTATAATCAGCTTTAGTTTTCTGATAGTCAACTTTAGTTTTCTGATAGTCCTCTATCCATACATCAACAAATTTTTTACTTACACCATCTGTAGGTTCAACAGGGTCACCCACGTTACACAACTTATGGTTTTGCACATCAAAATCACCACTTGTAGTTTTCGGAAATGTTTCTCTGTGAATAATTCTGTTTAGATGTTTTAAATTCTTTGCAGAACGTCCGAATTTATCGATCGGCATTTTGAAAATGGTGAAAAACACACAAATCTGTTTATATAACACCCACTTCCTTCAGTTCTTCAATAATAGACTGAATTTCGTTGTTGTGTGCGTTATTACCAGCTGCTTGAGAAGCTACTAACAGTCTAAGTCTATCAACCAACTCGTTTATATCATCCCAGTATACATACTCTTTCTGTTTTTTGTATGTAGCATGTATGGCATACCACGGCCTAAAGTTACCGAGGAAGATCGCGCTCTAGCACCTTCTTGTTTTTCTAAAATTGGTTTTATTACATGTTGATATTTGGTAGAGGTGTTTCGTAGAACGTCTTCTTTAGGATTGTTCTCTTTTCTGTGAAGACTAGTAGTTGCCATTATGTCTGCGTAGTCACGTAAAGCTTCCCGATTGTTCAAAGCACTCATACCAGGTTTTCTCAAAAATATCAATTCCAACAGATGATTAGTACCGTAATATCTTCTGTCACCAACCACAATTTGAAAGGTTTCTCTATTTTTAAAATCTACGTTAGTAATAACAAATTTAATAGGTTTGTTTCCAAGCATCCAAGTGTTGGTAGCTTTATCATAAGTAACACCATATGTTTGATCACAGGAATGATTATCTGTAAAATATTTATCAACATAATATCTAACAACTATTGGATAGGAACTTAACATTCGTTCGTACACTGCTTTTGGTGTATTTGCAGCAGCATCTAATTTTCTATAAGCTTTAGTCGCCCATAATTCAGGTTCTGGTGCCTCCGCCTCCAATTCAAACGTTTCATCATCACTAAGGAATGGAATTTCCTCCTTTGCTGCTGTTGGTTTGACATCAACTTCAGTTTTAGTCGGTTTCTGTTCAGTTGTTTGAGTAGTAGCCAATAATGTAGCAGGTTTCTGTTGCGTTGTTTGAGTAGTAGCTAATGATGTGGTGGTTTTAGTCGGTTGGTGTTGAACAGTAGCCAATGCTGTGTTTTTCGATATATCACTCAAAGGTTTTAAGATGGGTTTATATAAACGTTGTAATGTTTCATCTGTCTCTGTTTTGCCAAGCTTCAAAGCTAAATATTTCTTTCGAATTATCTTTGATAGATCAGCTATTTTACGTTGTATATTTGGTGGTGCTACTATTTTACGGTGACGAGCAGCTTTAGATTTTTTCGACATGTTTACTCTATGTCGAACAACTTAATACTAACGTTTTCCAGTCAAGTGAGATATATAAAGTGATCAAACCCTTTGCGGTATCTTCCTCGTGTTAAATCAGAATCTTTTACGACAACCACCATATCATGTTTGTTTTGCCAGCATTCACCACAAAGGAGCTTGAACTTTTCAAAACTCATATCGGTAGTTACATGATCATCATACACATGTTTAAGATTAGTTTCATCTTGTTTAAATAAAACTATAATGTTAGCATTGTCACGCACCAATTGCTTCGGAACTTTGCTATATGTCTGACATAAGTAGAAACTGTCAATATTTTTATGTCTACCCATACAAAAATACGATTTTATTTTATCTTGTCTATCACAGGCTACATCATCAAATATAAAAATTGAATTACTCTTTGCATCTGCAGGATCTAATATCTCTTCGTTTTCACTATATGGATAGTATCCAACACCTTTTGTAGCATCCAACACCTCCTTTAACATACTGTATTTAGGTTGATATAAAGACTTTGAGTATACGTATACGTTTTGAAATTTTAAACCGTTGGGTTCAAACAACAAACTTAACATAACATTTGTTTTACCACATCCACTTGGACCACATATCAAACATCTAACTGTGTTTGGTAAAAGAAGTCCATGTCTTTGCTGTTTAGGTGATGGGATGGTAACAACATCATCTATGTTTGTGACTGGTAGGGTGGCTTTTGCGTGTTTAACAATACGCATCGTTAACTAAACTAAAACTTTTTACGAGTGCAACCATCTATATAAATACTCAGATTTATCATACCTCATTAGCAGTATAAATGTTGGTGTGCCAAGGTGAAGGTCTTGTTAACACAGCCATCAACAAATTACCTGTTGAGCTGCATGTTCCTGGTTATCAGTTTTGTGGTCCGGGTACTAAACTTAAAGAACGTTTAGCAAGAGGTGATCAAGGTATCAATCCTTTAGATCGTGTTTGTCGAGATCACGATATCGCATACTCTCAATCAAAACAGTTGAGTGATAGACATCGAGCTGACGAGGTGTTGGAGAACCGAGCGTGGGAGAGAGTAAAGTCGAAGGACGCAAGTTTTGGTGAAAAGTTAGCTGCTTGGGGTGTTACAAACACTATGAAAGTTAAAAGAAAGCTTGGTATGGGTTTAACCCTAAAGACAACCACCAAACGTAAACGTAGCAGTAAAAAAGTAAAATGTGGCGGTAAAATACCATTTAAAAACATACTACATTTAATGAAAGGTGCCATAGCTGTGGGTGCGGAAGTTCCATCTGTAAAAAATTTACTACATGTAGCGAGAAAAGTAATTAAAAATGCTGGTGGTCGTAAGAAAGTCAAGACACCCAGAGTTATTCCAGTGCCGAAAAGTGGAGGTTTCCTTCCACTATTACCTTTAATTTTTGGTGGTCTATCAGCGCTAGGCGCTCTAGGTGGTGGTGCTGCAGGCATTGCTAAAGCAGTTAACGATGCTAAATCAGCCAAACAAAAATTGGAAGAAGCAAAACGTCATAACCAAACGATGGAGGCTATTGCTGTTGGTCACCGAGGTAGTGGCTTGTATATGAAGAAACAGCGAAGCGGTTTCGGTTTGTATTTACATAAACCAAAAAACGTGTAAAGTGTTTACCAGCAAGACCTCTAACAAATATAGATCTTGTGAAATTTGCTGGTAAAATGAAAATTCCATATTTTAGAGGTGTATACATGCGAGATACTTTACCATCGAATGGATCACGCAAGAATGAATCATTTATCATGAATTTGCAAACAAACAAAGAGTCAGGTAGTCATTGGGTTGCAGTTAAGAAACGTGGTGACACAGCCGTGTACTTTGACTCATATGGAAACTTGAAGCCACCAAATGAACTGTTGTATTATCTTAAAAACTGTACTATATTGTATAATCATGATGTATATCAAAAGTATAATACTTATAATTGTGGCCACTTATGTTTAAAATTTTTAAATAAAAGACTTAAACAGTAGTATCTGTGTTTCAGTCATGGCGCGTACGTTTGCTTTGAAGGGTTCTACGTCCTCTTTATCGATGGAAATATTTCCACCGTTAGTATTAAAACCACACTTTGAGTATTCGCTCGCGCTTGCAAACTTTCATACATATAACACTATACCAAACATAGAACGTGGGTGTAATAAGTTTCATTATTTTTCTGCTGTGAGTGGTAGAAAGATTCGACAAGAAATAAGTATTCCAGATGGTTCATATGAAATCAGTGATATCGAGAAATACATTCAGAATGAGTTGTTACGACGTTATATTAAAGATAAACATCTGGACCCTGCAGTAGAACACAACATCGATGTGGTAAAACTGTTTTCGCTAAAAGCCAACAACAACACTTTGAAATGTGAGATTACATGTCAGTATGATATAGACTTTTCTACCGATGCTTCAATAGCACCAATATTGGGATTTTCTAAACAACGTCTTGCTACAGGTAAACTTTACGTTTCCAATTTACCCGTAGAAATTGTACGAGTAAAGACGATTCGTTTGGAATGCAACATAGTAGATGGTTCTTACCACGATGGAAAACCTACACATACAGTATATGAGTTTGCTCCTATGGTAGACCCTGGTTATGCGATTGATATAAAACCATATAGTAAGGTTTTTATGCCTCTTACCACACGTATCATTTCGCATATAAATGTAAACATTATCGATCAGAATTCAGTACCTGTGAACTTTCAAGGTGAGGAGATCATTGTGATATTGGAGTTGAAAGAGACACCAACATATTATGCTGATTATAAATAGTAGTAATCAAACCGCTCCAGCTTCAGTATCTTCGCTACCTGAGTCGAAAGCGGTTCTATCTTGGGAGAACATACAGTTTCTACAATCATTGGGTTACGATGTTAAGCAAACTACATATATTCGCAGACCCTGTGCACGACGAGTCAATCAGAGGGGAAGAAATACACACATACGCTCCTCAAACCAGATCGTTTGACCATAATGACACATGTGAGTTTGCAATCAACCAACAAGATATTTTTTACGATTGGTCTTCATCTGTTCTACTGATAAATGGTAGTATTGAGACGAGTGGTACGATTGGAACTGTAGAAGTAACGTCTAATGCAGCAGCTCATTTGTTTTCCTCTATTGCGGTTGAAATGTGTAATCAGATTATTGAACATGTGAGAAATCCTGGTATAGTTACATCAATTAGAACACTTTTGGAAGCAAACAGTGATGAAGCAAGAGCTCTGATTCCAGCGGGATGGCATCCAACCGAAAACAATGTGATGTTAAAAAATGAACGTTTTTGCTACTGCATACCTCTTAGCTACTTGTGTAATATTTTCAAAGACTATAAAAGAGTGCTTTTCAGTAAATTGCTTCTACGTCTCACTAGAGCTCAGAATGATAGAAATTGCTTTATTTTGATTGGTGCCGCAGATGCAGATAAGGCATTAAAGTTTAACATTGAGTATATGGCTCTGCAGGTGAAACATATCCACCCTAGTGAAGTTATACAGCAGCAATTATTAAAGTCGATTGCTCTAGATAAGAAAATCCTTATACCATATAGAAAATGGGAGATGTATGAATTACCAAATCTAAATAATTCAACGAAAGACTTGTGGTCTATTAAGACATCCTCAAACACTGAACGACCCAGATTTGTTATTGTGATATTCCAAACAGATCGATACAGTAACGTTAGAAAAGACATCAACGAGTTTGATCATGTGGGTATTCGAGATATAAGACTTCACTTAAATTCGAAACAAATCCCCACAGAGGGTATGAACCTGAACTTTAACCAAGCAAATTACGTCGAGGCATATAGAAACATGATTGAATTTCAACGTTCGTATGTTGGCAGAGAACCACAGCCTACCTTGGATTACAAGTCTTTCCTAAAATATCCCATGTTTGTATTTGATTGCTCCAAGTATAGCGACTCTATAAAACCTTCTACTGTGGATATCAAATTGGAAATGGAAAGTACTACCAACTTTCCCACTCACACGAAATGTTTTTGTGTAATTATACATGATTGCGTCATCGAGTATGCCCCACTCTCCAACATCGTACGCTATATAATGTAGCTGTAAGGATGCTGCAATCACTTTCACGATGAGGTTCGTGGTCGTTGATACTCAGGGTTTTTGTCTGCCTGAATTTACACCTAAAGAGTTTGTGATTTATAATGGTTTCCAAACAGTGCATTGTGTTTTTAAACCGCATACACCATTACGTTTACTGTCTGCAGACATAATCAAGCAAGTGAAGTTTCTACAAACACAACACCATTGCCTTGACTATAATTGTGGTGATATTAATTTAGAAGAATTACCAAACATAATAGCAAAACATATTATAGCCCAACGTGTTGACAGAATTTATGTTAAAGGTGAAAACAAGCAAAGGTTTTTGTTACATTTACTATCAACCTGTGGTTATCAAGTGGATGTTATCAACCTGGAAACCAGTGAACGTTGTCCAAAGTTAGTGCCTGATACTCCTTTGTGTATGGATCATACTTTAGGATATAATAGAAAATGTATCTGTAGCATAAATAACTGTATATCATTATTTACTTATATTGTAAGCTTAATGCCATAATAAAACAAACGTTGTAAAATATATCTGTTTTTTATTTTAAACTACTTTAAAATACATTTATTAATATTAATTTCCAACCACATTAGTCTTTCCAACATCCATCCGCTATCACCTTCAGCAAACTCTAAAGCTTTTGTGTAAATCTCCTCAGTAAATTCTTGATATATATTTTCAAAGTTAGTTGCCACTGTGATATTTTTATTTTTAGTATTAAATGACTTCATTTCTTTTTTATTTCGACTTTGAAACACATACAAACCAAACAATTCTAGATTCATTTTACCTGTATCGTGTTTGGCTAAAGCAGCCTCCATCAAATGAAACAATTTATGCTTCACACTTTCCATGGCAAGTCGTATATCACTACCATCCATACTAATACGATAGGTAGCCATTCTGTTTTTAAAAGCTTGAGTTAACATATAAACTTGTTCAACTTCCCACGGTTCACACACTTTAGATTTGTGAATTTCACTACGTAAATGTCCAGAGAAAGCACTCTTTTTCACTTGTAACGAGCACGATTCACAGTATCTCATCTTAACTATAGGTGCTTAACTAATGAGTAAAACACAGACATCTTCAGTTTATATATTTTTATTAACAAATATGTTTACGATAATTATCTTTAAGTACAGTGTAATATTTAAAACCAAAATACATGAGCATAAATATGGCAAGACACATAAGAAAACCAGTTGATATAAACATAGAAATATAATTTGAAGTGAACAGGTAAGAATCATTTAACACAAGAGTTCTCCAGTCAGCTGTCTCACCTCGGGTGCCATGATCAAACAAAAACATAAGTTTATAATGTACTATATCAGTCTTAATATTGGACATGTTGTATGTTGAAACTTCAATCACTTCATCGTTGTGCAGATATGTTCTTGGTAGTCCAGACCATTTGGTGCAGTCATCGAAACAGATTCGCACTTCTTTCACATTTGGTGGTTTGTAGACGTAAAACACATTTTGACACAATGCTGTCAGGATGACGAAGCTTGCTTTAAGAGGTGGTGCCATTGATGAGGTTATTGATGTCGGTTAGCACTTGTTCTTGAGCGTAATGCAAACACTCTGACATGTAATACTTGAATGTTGGAGACATGTTGTTGAGTAGGGTTTTTATCACTCGGATGGTTTGCGCAGCACTCACATCTGAATTACCCAGCTCTGTTAATGTTTGAACGATGTCGCGAAGAAAACAGTCATATATCCAAGCAAACTGTGTTTCTCTTACATACTCAAATCTTTCCTTAATGATTTCCTCATGCTCCACCAGCTTTTCTACAGTGTCTTCATTTAGATACATAACCATATGTGTAAAACAATTATTAACACACAAAACTTTTTCACTTAGCATAGTTGTAGGAGAGATTCGACAGTAGCTCGTCTGAGTTACAGCATGAGTTTGTTCATTATCTTTAAACCACTTTGCAGATAATGCACGTATGTTATCCATAAAATCGTAAAACTGCCACTCTTCCAATGCTAGATATTGATTTTCTTCATCTAGAGCCAAAGGGTTAACAAATTTCACAAGTATTGTGAACTCATTTCTTGCACTAACACCAGTCACTAATTTTACAGATCTTCTGATGTTGAAAGTTGTTTCCATCAGCATCCTAGTATCATCTTGATATTTGTTAAACAATAACTTTTTCCTATGATGTTCACGGAAATCAGGACCATCGTTTTCGTCACACATTGTTTCAGCACAACAATTCCAAGCAGCTTTCATAGCTAGAAATTTTAAACTAAACTTGCTATCGTAAACTCTGATGTTAAATAGGTTTTCCCTCTCCACTTTAATTGGTTGTATTCTTCTGGTTGGTTGACTGTTAAACTTTAAAAATCTTTTACAATCACTAAACACCTTATAATATTTCGCACAACATTCCATGTTCTTTATATCACAGCTTTCTGTGTAAACTAAATATTTCTAATGGTTTCTACATCATAATAACTTTTATATTGATCTTGAGCTTCTCCAGGTAAATATTTAAAAAATGGTTTGCTTAAATGCGTACCTGGACGGTATCGAATGAGCGCTAGAGCGAAGAACTGTGTGGAGCAGTATCCAGCTAAATATATATCACATAATTCAACTATATGACCACTCTCATAGTCTTCACCTTCAGAGTCGCGTTCATCTGTAAAAGCCTCGCTTTGTATTTCCAACACCAACTGTTTTAATTCACACACTTCATCGCCTATTCTATTTTTACGTCCATACCACTGCTCGTAGTTATACGCCATACTTAACAAATAAATATTTGTTTGAAATTCTCAACCTTTTATACAAAAAATTCTAGAGTTTTATCTATTTCATACGACTTTAAGGTCATTCACCGGAAATAAAACCACAAACAGGAAATATGAACTACCTACAAGGTTATTTCAACAGCTGCAAGGAAACTATGTTGGCTAACAAGGTTAATTTCGGGAAATGCTAAATATAGTCATAGTTGTAAGCGATATCGCGGTTACCACTAGATGTATTGTTGCCAGCTCTACTTTCCACAGATTCTTTAAATCAAACCGATTCCAATAAGACTTAAGAATATAAATTTTTTATTGTACACATGTACATCTGTTAAATTTGGATTCTGCTTACCTAGACGAGTGATATGACACCAAACACGTAGGACTTTAACCAACAAATAAAAAAATGCTTGTACGCATGCGTTAGCCTCCATGTTTAAATGGCGGTTCCTCTTTTACCTAATACAGGTTAGTTGGCTTTTGATTACGTCATCTCAGGTTAGTTCGCTACTTGTTCGGGTTAAATACGAAGTCAGGTGGTGGAGATATTCGGGTCTAGTCAGTGACTCCGCCACCTTGTGTTCGGGTTAGCTCGGAGGTCGTCGGGTCCACCACCTTGTGCTCGGGTTAGCTCGGGGGTCGTCGGGTCTGGTCAGTTCCGCCACCACCACCGTCACCACCGGTGGCGGGTGTGTTCGGGTTAGCTCGGAGGTCGTCGGGTCCACCACCTTGTGCTCGGGTTAGCTCGGGGGTCGTCGGGTCTGGTCAGTTCCGCCACCACCACCGTCACCACCGGTGGCGGAGTGGCGGTGGTGGCGGAGTTAGAATTCCCCCATCTATACCTACTACAAGAGAGTGTGTGTTGGTTTTAGGTGTTAATACAGCTTGTTCTAACTTACTTAAATATTATATTTCTTCTGTTCAACAAGACGATTATTTTGATGTGTCACACATGTATGTAGCTCTAAGAATAGCTATACCGGAAGTGTCTACCGGAAGTAACATTTTTATTGAATATGCTTATAGAGTTTGCTTTGCTGAACAGCGTGTATGTATTGGTTCTATCGTACATCTCACCGATCTTCCGCGATAAGGGTTTGAAGTTTTTTATCTCAGTTTCTTGTAGACCTTGTTACGAAACATACATTTTTAAAGTCGGTTCCTTTCTATCACTTTCCATTCAAAAGATATAACGATTTAAAGTTTAGACCGGAAGTGGCCATTTTATTGTATATTCCAATTTGGTTTGGCCTCCTTAACACCGTGCATGTATTGGTTCTATCGTACATCTCACCGATCTTCCACGATAAGGGTTTAAAGTTTTTTATCTCATTTTCTTGTAGAGCTTGTTACGAAACAATATATTTTTAAAGTCAGTTCATTTCTATCACTTTCCGTTCAAAAGATATAACGATTTAAAGTTTAGACCGGAAGTGGTCATTTTATTGTATATTCCACTTTGATTTGGCCTCCTTAACACCGTGCATGTATTGGTTCTATCGTACATCTCACGGATCTTCCGCGATAAGGGTTTAAAGTTTTTTATCTTATTTTAGTCGCCATTTTTTAATTCTGCTTACTTAGACGAGTAACATGACACTATCTTCTGCGATAAGGGTTTAAAGTTTTTTATCTCATTTTCTTGTAGAGCTTGTTATGAAACGATATATTTTTAAAGACAGTTCATTTCTATCACTTTCCGTTCAAAAGATATAACGATTTAAAGTTTAGACCGGAAGTGGCCATTTTATTGTATATTCCAATTTGGTTTGGCCTCCTTAACACCGTGCATGTGTTGGTTCTCTCGTACATCTCACGGATCTTCCGCGATAAGGGTTTAAAGTTTTTTATCTCATTTTCTTGTACTGTTTAGTTATTCAGTACCTCTTTGTATTTGTTTGACGCTACCATATCAAGGAGCATATATCAGGAATCGAACCTGTATCTCTTTCAAAATAAAATCAACTACTTGCCGCGCCCACACATAAGGCTAAAAAAGTTCCTATTTTTAAGAGTTGAACCTGTTGTCCATTTTGTTTCTGAGCTTCCTTCTTTGTTTTGCCAGCGACCTCTATTGTCTCTACGATATTTAAGTTTGGTTTCCTATTTGAACCTGTTGTCTATTTTGTTTCTGAACTTCCTTCTTTTGTTTGCCAACGACCTCTGTGTGTTATTTTTACAGATTTGATATTCCCTCATTAAATGTAAGAAGGGCTTTATCTTCCAGCTCACATTTATATAATATTAAAACATATTAATTCTTATTTTGTGAATCATTCAATTGTCTAATAATAATAAAATATTTAAATATGTTACATGTATGGTTTGTTTTAATTAAAAGTCGTATATATACAAATCTGAAACAATAAATTAACAAGTGCTTGATTAGCCGCGACGGTTAAGGTAGTCGTTCCTCATCTGAATGTCCCGGGTTCGAAACTCACCTGCTCCAAATGGTTTTTTTCAATATCCCCAGAATAATAGAAGTAATAGGTCAGACACTTTGGAATGTTTGCATGTGACTGTCTGGCGCAAGTCATGTGACGTCACTGGGCCACGCCCACAAGGGGTGGGGCTCTGCCTACAAGGGGGAGGGCTCCGCCCACTAGGGGTGGGGCTCCGCCTCTAGGGGTAGGGGTGGGGGTACCCCCACTCCTACCCCCACTACCTGTCTGCCTCAAGTGACGCCATACCTACTTCTGGGGTGCCGCGATGCGTTATTTTTTTTCATTACATAGAGTAAAACATAATGTGACACAAACAGTAGGGTCTAGAACCTTAGGCTAAAACCAGTGGTCTCTCCGATTCTTGACCCGTTTATGGTGGTAATATCTAATCAAATAATTAACATGTTGGACTAGGTGTGGGGTACAGTCAGCAATACACGAGGGAGTTTGTCAGTTATGGCTTTCATCAGCGGGGCGATTCTTTCTCCTGATGTTTGTTGGGTTCGGTTCTAGATAGTAAAATAACTTTCCGTACTCTCTAGACATCGCGGTCCTGAGTCTACTCTTAACATATATATATATATATATATATATATATATATATATATATATATATATATATATATATATATATATATATATATATATATATATATATATATATAACGCTTCCCATGAATCTTAAGAGTGTCATCTCTTCTTCTTTAGCAGGTTTACAGTCTTGATAGAGATTTCTCTGTGTAGCTTCCAGGATTAGGTTTTTCTCTCCAGTTAACTGAAACCTGTTAAGCCCTAAAAGACCGAGGTTAGACAATGTGGTTGGAAACTTCAAGAGGAAGCAGAATCACCCAAAAAAACACACAAAACAATAACAGGCAATTATGCGCCAAATAAGTATTTCGACAACGAAGTTGTCTTTATTAGTAGCTGTCGCTAAACTAACAGTATGGGTTATTTATATATCTGAACTGTCTAGACTAAAAATCATGTAATATTGTCCGACAAAAATCGGGCATTTATTAAATTATAATAACTGCGAGAACATATATATTGGGCAAACGCGGATATCAATAACAACGACATTCAAAGAGCATATAAAATCTTCTTTATTTTAAGGTGCCATCTTCTGTCGAAGGTTGGCGATCATCATGATTATTTGCAGCTTGTTGACTGATGCTCTAAAAAGATGATTTAATCAACAGTTAAGCCACTCTCTCAGACCTTCTTTTCCCACTTCCCATGATTTTGCCCTGTATAATTACTTGTAGTGTTTGGTATCTCGTCCCTCTCATGATGTGGCTTAGGTATTGTAGTTTCCGGATTTTTTCTAGTGTTTTTTCCTTATTTCTTCTTCCCGCCCGTCCGAGATTGCCGGCCCGGTAGTGTTCAGTTCTGTTTCTTTTGAGAATCTTCGCAAAACGTCCTAGTTTGTAACTCTATCGACACAGACTACTCGTAACCTCCGTTTATACAGCCACATCTCAAAGGCCTCTATCTTTCTTATCATGGTTTATACGAGGGTGACCGCTTATATACCGTATAACAGAATCGTGCATATGTAACATCTCAGCATAAGCATTTGAGATACTTGTTTAAAGCTCTGTTACAGAAGAACTGTTTCATATTTATAAAGGCCCTGCGTGCGTTTTCAATTCTTGCCCTTAGTTCTTTAGAATAGTTGTTATTGTTATTAATTAATGTCGCTAGATATTTATATTGATACACTCGTTATATGCTGTGGTTTTTCACTATCAGTTGTATGTTAGGATTTGTGATTTGGTGAACACGAGAAATTTCGTTTTGCTTAGATTCATATCTAAACCGTATCTTATAGTTACGTCATGTACTTTTTATACTATTATTTGTAAGTATCGTTAGCATTTTCGGCTAACAACATCGTGTCGTGTGCCTACATTATGTTTGAATCAGTTATCACGATAACCAGCACTCCAGTACTCTCATATGAAGGCTTCTGAATGATTATTCAATAATAAGGGAGAAATAACACATCCCTGCCGTATCCCGCAACTGATCTCTATATCTTCTGTCTGTACATTATCTATTCTAATGTTTGCTGTCTGGTTGTAGTATAAGTTTTCTATAACTGTTCCGTCTTGAGTCTCTAGTTGTGTTTTTATTATGATTTTTATGAGTTGCTCATGTCGTATCTTTTCGTAGTCCACTAGGCATGCGCATACATCCTTGTTGACGTCCAAACAGCGCTGGGTTAGTACGTTTACAGCAAATAGTGGTTCTCTTGTGCCCATCCCGTTACGAAACCCGATCTGAGAGTCACTATGTCGTCGCCTAGCTTTCCTATATATCTGGTTATGTATGACTTTTGAGAACACTATGTGGCTCATTTAGTTTATGGTCCTGTGATCTTTACATTTTTTTCGCATTGCTCTTCTTCAGTATTGCAAAAAGTGTGAATATTAACCATTTCCTTGATATAACTCCGGTTTGTAGATCGTATTGATGAGTTCTGTAAGTATTGATATGTTATTTTCTTTGAGCTGTTTGAGCAGACGTTTTTTGTGTTTTTAAGTACTTATGTTACTTCTTCATTTGTTATCTCTGGGCTATCTTTTTCTACAATCTCCACTAACTGAGGTCGGTTTTGATGAGCAGTCTTCAGTATATTCCTCCCATGTTAGGAGTTTGTCTTTTAGGTCTAAATCCACATTTCTACTCTCATCCATCAGTAAGTTATTCTGTTTCATTCTGAAGCATCCGATCATTTTTTTAAGCCTCTTATGTATGTTAAAAGAGTCGTGTATCTTTTGCAGCCTTTCAATTTCATTTCATTTCTCGTTCAACCACCTCCCCTTTACTTCCCTTGCCTTCTTTTGCATTTGTCGATGTAGATCTCTGTATCTTTGCTTGTTCAGAGTTTTAAATTCTCTTCCTTTTTTCATCAACTCCAAAACATCCACCGTCATCCATTCTTCTTTAATATTTTCAGATTCTTGGTTTAGTTCTTGTTTACCCATCGCCAGCATTGTGTTATTTATGTTATTCCATTTAATGTTCAGGTTCTCTTCGTCTTGGTTGTTTCTTTGCACTGTGTTTGCTTTGTTATTTATCTGCTCTTCAACCTTATCCCATGATTTCTTTGTTTTTTTGGTGCAATGTCTGCACCTGGGTATATTTTGGCTAATTTTATGCTGTATATGTGTTGCTTTTTTATCATAATGTGGTCAACTTGATTTCTTATTATTTTATTTTCCGTGTCTTGGCGCGACTCCTAAGTGCACAGTCTTCTAGGTGGCAGTTTGTACAGTGTATTGGTTCCTACCATTTTTTCTCTCGTATAAATTTAATATCCTATATAAAATCTAGTAATGTGTAAAAGATGATTGACTCAGGACATAAGGCAGGCAATAGTCATCTTCAGTTATTGAAAGTAACCACGATTTATAGTAAGTTAAGTGCTTTGGAAACAAAAAGCAATACTTTTCAAAGCACTAAAAGACTGAGGCTGGACACTGTGGTTGGAAACTGAAACAAAAAGCAGAACCATCCCCAAAAACCACAAAAATAATAAAATAGAGTTGTGCGCTAGAGACGTATTTCGGAAACGCAGTTTTCTTCATCAGTAGCTGTCGTTAAACTAATCTAAACAGTTTAGTTGTCGAAATACGTGTCTGGCGCATAACTCTGTATTATTATTTTCGTGGTTTTGGGGTGATTCTGCTTTTTGTTTCAGTTAAAACCACAGTGTCCAGCATCAGTCTTTTAGTGCTTTGGAAAATTTAGAAATCCGCAAAGTGAATTCACAAAATTTAATGAACTCAGACATGGGTCCTGTCAATTCGACACTTTTTGAAATAGCACGGATTAATCCAAGGTTAATTTTAACATCGACACAACAACCGGTTAGGCACTGACACAACAATAATAGTCCTTGTATTGCATCATCGCGTGTTACGTCATCCGGTGTTGCATCATCCGAAACTGAGGCAGCACATATTGTATCATGTGGTGTTGCATCATCCTGTATTTCATCATCCGGAGCTGTGTCATCCGGTGTTGCATTGCCTTTATTCCATGATTTTTGTATAGATAGTTTAGGTATATAAATAAGATAATCATACAGTTAGTTTAGCGACTGAGGAAGACAACTTCATTGTCGAAATACGTATCTGGCGCATAACTTTCTCTTTTTTTTTGTGTTTTTGAGGTGATTCCGTTTTTTGTCTCTCGCATTAGCATAATACACGAAGTGAAATTTTGTCTTGTAGTATTTCATCTGCCAGACAAATCTGGCTCATGTGCTTATTGATTCAGAAGTGTTCATTCCTACTCCTTTTGATAGGCCTTTGTGAATTTAGGCAAACATTCTCTCATAAACTCTTATTAGTTTGATCCTTCTAAACAACATTCAGTACGTTGAGCAACTGTTCAACTAATTATTTTTCCGTTTCCCCTATGCCAGCTGCGCATCATATGCATTTATTTTGATACCCTATGTTATTTTTACCTATTTATTACATCTTCTATAACCAAATTAAACAAATATGGGGGACACTGAAAGTTTCCCTGCTGTACATTTTTTCTATGCGTAAATTTCATATTTGATAATATATGAATCACATATATCACACACATAACAGTATTTTTGTTAATAATACAAACGAACTTTGTTGCTGTGATCATGGGGTTTCTAAAATACACACGACTTTCATTACGTAACAAGGCAAAAATGCCATATTTTCATTAAAAACAACTTTTAGTGAAAAAAAGCATGTTGCAGCATGTAAACTTGTATACTTAAGTATCACAAAAAAGGAAAAATAATCTAGAACCTCTTCTGGATCATCCTTGTCCACCACTGGCCAATCAATGAGTTCCCTGTAGAGACGCTGAATGTTGTCATCCTGGGCTAGAAATGCCAAATATTTTTCGAGATCCCTCATTTTCTTCACATTAAGGGGTATACGTCCTTCTCCATGGGCGTTTGCAACAGGTAGTGTGGGTGGTAAATTTGTAGTGCTGAGATGATATTTATAACTTACCGAGTTAATTAAATCTTGTTCTTTTAAGTCACCTGGCTTATTGGCGTTGTGATTAAAATGCATAAAAGAAGAGATTGCAAAGCTCTTTTAGTGAATTTTTATTAAAAAAATTCACTAATAGAGAGGTATCGATGGTGAGACTTTGCAAAAATTCTTTCAAATGAGCGCGAATTAGGACCCCTAGAACCCATATCCGGGGTCAGTTTGAATTTTTATATGCTTATATATATATATATATATATATATATATATATATATATATATATATATATATATATATAAGCATATAAAAATTCAAACTGACCCCAGATATGGGTTCTAGGGGTCCTAATTCGCGCTCATTTGAAAGAATTTTTGCAAAGTCTCACCATCGATACCTCTCTATTAGTGAATTTTTTAAATAAAAATTCACTAAAAGAGTCTTCATTAAAGTGCTGAGAACATAAATAAGAATATTTCGGCAGCGTATCCGTTTTTATACTTAAGGCTGCGCACCATTTTTCTCTCATTTCTTTAATAGATGGAAACCTAAAAATAGTGCCAAACTGACGTGCCGCCGCTGAAAATAGCAAACAGCAAGGTACTTACGTATGCAGAGACACCGTTGCCACATCCCCAGGTAATCTTCTACAAACAATACACCTTTTCACCATTTTGCCAAAACAAAACTCAAAATCTTTATTGCCAATCAAGGTAACACATAAAAATAAACTCTCAGTATACTTGCATACTATTCACAGACAAATACAAGCCACAACTGAGGATTAATAAAAATCTAGATACTTCACATGCAGCAGGAAAACGATTTAAAATAATGGGCTGAGTTTTCTGGTTATATTTACATATATATATATATATATATATATATATATATATATATATATATATATATATATATATATATATATATATATATATATATATATATATATATATATATATATGTATCCGTCTGATAACTCAAAAAATAATTAACCGATTTAGATGAAACTCGGCAAGTGCCTTTCTTTTATTAATGGCTTGGATGAGTTCGTTGGCCAGGAAAATCGGACGAGGTTTTCCGGGAAAATTTTGAGTTTTCTTTCAAAAAAAATTTTTTTTTTCCGAAAATTTCGATAAAATTTGGTCTACATATTGCTTTGGGAAATACCTAACTATGTGCCAAAATTCAGCTTTCTAGGGTTACAGAAAATTGAGCTATTCAAATTTGAAACATGTTTAAATCATAAGTATGTGGTTGCTGTTGGTTAGTCAATGGTTTTCTTATTGACTCATGAGATTCATTTGTAAGTTTCCGAGAAATGTCAATAATACTGAATTCACTGATTGTTAATCATTGGAAGC
The DNA here is from genome assembly GCA_964006375.1 of Tillus elongatus. Classification (NCBI taxonomy): domain Eukaryota; kingdom Metazoa; phylum Arthropoda; class Insecta; order Coleoptera; family Cleridae; genus Tillus; species Tillus elongatus. Next base: position 109,915,256 of record OZ023265.1, read on the forward strand.
ATTTACGATTATAAATAACCCTATTGTAATGTATTATCATTTATAACCTTTGTAGTATAATTATTTTTGCCTTACAACTCGCAGCGTTTTTAGTCAATTGTTGTTATTAATAGTCAATAGTTTCCCGAATACACAAACCTTCCATTGACTTCTGCTTCTGCCGCTGTTACAGTCCTTTTATTTAGAGCTAGAGTTGTAACCATTGACTATCTATCTACGAATAGACTGGGCACACAGCCGAATTGTTTGAAGCCAACATTCAAGGGACTCTATGTTTACATCGGTCCTCTGCTCTGATTGGGTGGTGGCTAACGCGTTGCCGCTATGTAATAATTCATCCTTAAATCGCCGAATATGATGACAAGGAAGTCATTGAGGATGACAAATTTATTACTTTTCTGTCACTTAAGACATTACACTTTCATTAGGGCTTATTTATGAATGTAAAGATGTACTAACATATATTTTCCTTGGTTTCTCCCTTCTTTATGTAAATATAACCAGAAAACTCAGCCCATTATTTTAAATCGTTTTCCTGCTGCATGTGAAGTATCTAGATTTTTATTAATCGTCAGTTGTGGCTTGTATTTGTCTGTGAATAGTATGCAAGTATACTGAGAGTTTATTTTTATGTGTTACCTTGATTGGCAATAAAGATTTTGAGTTTTGTTTTGGCAAAATGGTGAAAAGGTGTATTGTTTGTAGAAGATTACCTGGGGATGTGGCAACGGTGTCTCTGCATACGTAAGTACCTTGCTGTTTGCTATTTTCAGCGGCGGCACGTCAGTTTGGCACTATTTTTAGGTTTCCATCTATTAAAGAAATGAGAGAAAAATGGTGCGCAGCCTTAAGTATAAAAACGGATACGCTGCCGAAATATTCTTATTTATGTTCTCAGCACTTTAATGAAGACTCTTTTAGTGAATTTTTATTTAAAAAATTCACTAATAGAGAGGTATCGATGGTGAGACTTTGCAAAAATTCTTTCAAATGAGCGCGAATTAGGACCCCTAGAACCCATATCTGGGGTCAGTTTGAATTTTTATATGCCTATATATATATATGCCTATATATATATATATATATATATATATATATATATATATATATATATATATATATATATATATATATATATATATATATATATATATATATATATATATATATATATATATCTGATAACTCAAAAAATAATTAACCGATTTAGATGAAACTCGGCAAGTGCTTTTCTTTTATTAATGGCTTGGATGAGTTCGTTGGCCAGGAAAATCGGACGGGGTTTTCCGGGAAAATTTTGAGTTTTCTTTCAAAAAAAAATTTTTTTTCCGAAAATTTCGATAAAATTTGGTCTACATATTGCTTTGGGAAATACCTAACTATGTGCCAAAATTCAGCTTTCTAGGGTTACAGAAAATTGAGCTATTCAAATTTGAAACATGTTTAAATCATAAGTATGTGGTTGCTGTTGGTTAGTCAATGCTTTTCTTATTGACTCATGAGATTCATTCATCAACCTTCCATTGACTTCTGCTTCTGCCGCTGTTACAGTCCTTTTATTTAGATCTAGAGTTGTAACCATCATACAAACAGTGTTTTTTAACCACGTGGCTGGGCGACTGACCGAATTCATTCCCAGTTGCTGTTGATTTACTCATATTCTCTTAATATGTTTGAAGATGTGGTGTCTACTTCATTCCAAGTCACTATTAACCGACTATTTATGAAATCAAATAAGTAAATTAAATCGATTGTCATAAAATATGTAGTGTATTAAGACAAGGGAAAAAGAAATAAAACATATATAACTGTGCACATTTTGATTATATTTTAGGGTGCTTGAGAGAGGTATTGTCACAGCATAATATCTTATTAAAGTTCATTTGTAAATAGGTTTATATATATATATATATATATATATATATATATATATATATATATATATATATATATATATATATATATATATATATGATAACTCAAAAAATAATTAACCGATTTCGATGAAACTTGGCAAGTGCCTGTCTTTTATTAATGGCTTGGATGAGTTCGTTATCCAGAAAAATCAGACGGGGTTTTCCGGAAAAATTTTGAGTTTTCTTTCGAAAAAATTTTTTTTCTCCGAAAGTAACAAAGCTGTTTCAATGAAATTTACTATATATGTTGCCTCAACCTTACTACGTACCAAAATTCAACTTTCTAAGTTTAGAGAAAATTGAGTTACTCAAATTTTAAATTTTCTTTCGAAAAAAATTTTTTTCTCCGAAAATTACAAAGTTATTTTAATGAAATTTTGTGGATATCTTGCCTTAGGAAAAACCTTACTACGTATTGAAATTAAACTCTCTAAGTTTATAGAAAATTGAGTTATTTAAATTTGAAGCATTTAATAAAAATTCACTACCATAACGCACTTGCTGCGTCCCGAGTTTTTTTATATATCTAGAATCCATGCGCCTATAGTAAAACATATTTTATAATACTGTGTTTCCAGATTCTCCTTGTCGACGTCTATCGATTGGAGATTTTCCAGCAACCAATAAAGCACACAGACACCTTACCCTATCATCGCCAATAATAAATATTGATAAAACAAATTTTCTTGCAAACTAATGTAAGTCCAGAACTACACGAGGCCACGCACTGATAAGAATTTACAGGATGCAAACCCATATCATTCTCCTTTCTTCGTTTTAAGGATACAAACCGAATCAGGCTTTGAAGGAAAGGATCTTGTTCGTTTTTTGTTTCAAACTAACGGAATTTGCTTAAAAGTTCATCCTGATCTCCCATGCTTACTTTGTCGAAACATTTTCATTACCAACTGTAAAATAAACAAAACCCATTTACAACAGAAAAAAGAAAGGCGAAATAGAAAATTTTACCAATAAGGAGGTCTCCATTCCTTTTGGGGAACGATTTCTTCTTTATAGGATTTGTATGCAGTTCGATTGACTCCTGCCTTTTTAATTATCTCTCTTTCATATTCCACTTGTTTATGACCTTTTGTTCTTGTTTTTTCTCCGGCTCCATCAAATTATGCTCATTTTTACTGCTGCCAGCCAATTTTTAACTTAGACTTTATTAACAGGAACTTTCTAACATAACAATATAGAGCGAAAACGCTATAGGTACCCACTCCTGGGGTTTCTGCATGTGAAACTGACATCACTCGAAAATACGTTAAATAGGGTAGTAATAGGGAGGTTTCTGCACGGAATCGATGAAGAAACATTTAAAATAAACATTTCTGTCAAAATGTTAATTTACCCAAAAATGCAACTTACTGGGTTTCTGAAATATGTGATTCATTTATTATGGTATTTTGATGTTTTTGTAAATATAGTGCGTATTTCCCCAATTTATTCCAGGTCTATTTATTATATTAAAAAATGTTGCTGCAAATGGAGTCATAACTTCCACATAGCTGTGATAATCTACTCTCGTCTGAAAAACGTTTTCATGTAATAAACTTAGGGTCCATGACTTGACCACAAAGAAAATATTCATATTCCTGTACCCATAAACCTCTAAAACGTTATGTTACTTGATGTTTAACGGAAAAATTTCAATTGTCACCAAATCACCGCTCCTTTTCCCATACTCCCTGGAGCGATTTTACCCAAAAACAATCCAAACCGTTTGCTTGTCGAGCGCTTACTGTGTACCAAATTTGAAGAAGATATCTTCATTAGTTTTAAAGTTATCGCGGCTACAAACAGACAGACATACAGACCGACAGACAAAAAACTTTCGTTTCCAAATAATGTTTTCTATATGTTTTGACACTTTCTACGACGTATAAGCGCCGTTGCCATACTTTCACACGTATTGATGATGTGGATGTAATATGACTTAATCGACATTATCAAATACTTTGATAGCTCTACAAAAGTAATAATAAATATGTGGGTATATATTATATATATATAAATATATATATATATATATATATATATATATATATATATATATATATATATATATATATATATATATATATATATATATATATATATATATGTTATAGTTTGTTGAAAGGTGATTGACAAATTTTGAGGTGGGTAGTATTGCTCAAAATATCCAGAACAGTCGTAATAAAAATGGGTCTGCAAATAGACGATTTCTGAGATATGAAAATTTTGCGCTTATACAATTTTTATTATTATGTATAAACAACTCAACAAACAATGAATTAGAAACTCCAATAAAGTTTTTAAAGTGCCCTTCTTTGGCAGCAACAATATATTCGCCGCAAGAGACTTCGAATTCTTCGAAAACCTCACATTGTCTAGGATTCGGTGGCACGCTTAGATCTACTCGTTGCTGCAGCTCATCGAAGATACTTACAGGCGTAGCGTATATTCAAATTTTAAAATATTTTCAAAGAAAGAAACCAAATGAGTTTACATCGGGTGATCTCGTGGACTATAATACAGGTGGGTCTCTATTCCTACCCATCTTTGCCCAATAGTTCCGTCTAAATGCTTTATAACGATAATCCAAAAATGCACCATAGTGAAACCATAATTGCTGCCTTTACGAATAGCTTATTAAGGATGTTCCAGTATTTTCGGTATAAGGTTTAGGTGAGAACCGTCTGTTAATCGGTTCGGTAAATAAATCGGACCTGTGGCCAAAAATACTCATTCAATAGTTTAATAAAAACATACCTTATATCTAGATTCTATAAAACATGGGAATTTTGTCGGCACATACATGTATATTGCGAAAATTAAAACCTAAATTTCGTGTAAACCCGGCCTTATTAGGAAAAACAATATTGACATCAAGTTTGGGGTCTTCAGCATTATGACGTAGAAATCAGCGGTAAAAATCAAACATATTTGGTGACCAGGTGGATTTACGTTCTTCACTCATTGTACATAATACGGGCAAAGCTACTGCTCGTGGAGGATTCTCCAAACACGAACACTACTTTCTAGATCGGTTGATATTATTCGAAAACTTGTAACCGCTTTCAAATCGACCCATGTCAAAATCGCTACTTCTGGCTTAGAGATGGACAATGACCTTGGTCTCCAATGAATCAGTATCTGGTGATATTTGGCGCAGTCTTACAGACATAGGAACTGTAGGGATCTATCGATTGAGATGAGCATAAAAACGAAGACGTGGCGCTTCTCTGGCATTGCCATTAGTGCAACCATGAAATGTCAGCTAATTCAGTGTTACAGTTAACAAACATAGCGATAATTTATAAAATTTTACACCAGCCACTAAAATTGTAAAAATGGGACAGAAAGATATCGACTACGATAAGATAACGCAAGTTTCTGCGAATACAAAAAGAGATAAACGGATAACTGAAATTGTACACTAACCGTTGAATCTCGACAACAAATTGTATGTATGACAAAACATCTGTCGATTACGATAAGATAAATACGAGTATTTATGAACGAACAGAGAGATACATAGGCGAAAAGCGACACACATGCTACAAAAAAATGATAATCCTCCGTATCTGCAAAACTGCCCGTTTGCAGATTGCACTAAAAACTTTTCTGTATATTTTGGGCCATACTGTACTGTACTTTAGTCCCTTGAAATTCGTAACATACAGGTCCAACAGTGCGTTGAAGTTTAATATCTCCATTACTATTCAATAATGAAAAAATTGGAACAATAGTTGCAGGCACTAACGTTAGCTACAAACAAAACTTATTTTTGCATACACAGGGTGTTGCATAAGTTAGATACAACCCAAACTTCACTTTTTTTTAAATGGTACATCCTGCAAATTGTTTCATTTTTTAATTTGCTCTTGTTTTGCCGATTCATCCAGTGAGGTCTATACAGAGTCGTTCAAAAGTTATAGCCACTTTTCTAAAACATCAGAGGCACATTTGATGGTCTGTATCTTCATTAATATACCAGCATGCAACACTCTATCATGCCAAAAACTGAAAAAGTATTCGTCTTTTAACTACAATTAATACAGAGATAATTCCTTGAAAACAGTATATAGGGTGAGTAAAAACACGGAGGCAAGTTTTCTAGAGGAATTCAAATAAAGCACCCTATATATTACAATCAATTTCGATACATAAACAAATGTTCTTTTAGTTTCATAAAGTATTCCCTATACCTAAAACTAGTATTTACTGAGATATTGGGTGTTTTTTAAAGAAAAAAAGGTACATTCATACACAGGAACGAATTAGTGTACTGTATCATGCAAAATAAAGAATGTATTGACTTACTTGTCAAACCTTAACTTAAACTATTGAGTAGTTATTTTCTCGTATTTGAATTAGACCAAGACGCTAAGATAAATTACTTTCGATAAGAAATGATTCATATGATTTATGTGTTAGAAGCAAGTAACAAAAAGTGTTTATTCGCGACAAGAATCTATAATGAGAAATATTCCAATAAAAGACAACCCCACAGAAGCGTTTTAGAAAGACTGATGCGACGTTATGACAAAACGGGGAACACAGGATATAAGAAAACTGAGAGAACCAAGTCTGTTTTGAACGAAGAGAAAGAGTTGAGAGTAAATTTAAAAGACATATCAGCTCAAGAAAAATAGCAAAGGAAATTGATATCAGTAAAACCTCTGTTTTACGAATTTAACGTAAAACAAATTTCACCTATACCAAATTTAAATCCTCCAAGTACTGTACAATGATGGTCATCAAAAATGACCATGATTTTGTCACTGGGCAGAGCAACAAATCCAAACAGATACAAGATTCTTGAATTTTGTGATGTTCACTGATGACGCAACATTTCACAAGAATGAACATGTCGATAGACGTAACTTTCACTACGATTCTACTGAAAACCATCACTTTACTTACACGACCAGTGAAAATAGGTGGTATTTTAACGTATGGGGTGGAATTATTGGAAATTTCTTCATCGGTCCGCATTTATTTGAAGAAAGGCTCGCTCACTGCACAGCGATATCTTCAGTTTCTAAGATAAGACCATTGACCACTATTAGACCAACTGCTTGTTAGCATACGTGATCATATGTGGTTTGTGCATGATGGTGCCCCAGTTCATGATATAGCTTAACATTTCCGCTTTTCTTAACCAATATTTACCAGAACGCTGGATTGGGCGAGGAGGACAGAATGTATGGCCGCCTAGGTCACCTGATCTAACAAAAATGGACTCCTTTTTATGGGGTTATGTAAAAACTTTAGTTTATCGGACACAACTGTATACGACAGAATATATGAAGGCAAAAATCCGTGGTGTATTTTATAATATTAATAGTGTATTACCAGACGCTAACTATTCTTTTGAAACTCGCTTAAACTTATGTGCTGAGCAACATAGTGTTCATTTCGAGCACTTAATTAATTAGTTTTCAGGTTCTTTGTGTAGTTGTTATATCATTGTTATCACAATTTTCCGTGATTTTACACATTCTAATTTCAGCTTATAGTTTTATTTCAATACCGCTAAATCTCAGTCTTTAATTGCTACTTGTTAAATTTTTCCATAAAAATTTTCTTTTCTAGTTATTATTTTTATTTGAGGAATTTTTTTTCATGCTTTTGTACATTAGTAACAATACATTCTTTAAGGAATATGTCACAGTTGAAACAAACCGAAAATTACAAGTTTTCTGATATAATAAAACGAGGTCGGAATAAATACTAGTAATATAATTCTTCATATGCGCCAACACACGATTGATATTCAAACCGAGAGGAGTCTAGACAGAAAACTGTATAAAGCTGTTTCAAAAATAATACATTAGTTCGTTCCTGTGTATAAATGTACCTTTTTTTCTGAAAAAATACCCAATCTCTTAGTAAATACTGGTTTTAGGTATAGGGAATACTTTATAAAACTGACAGAACAATTGTTGATGTATTGTAATTGATACAGGGTGTTCTATTTGAATTTCTAGAGAAAACTTGACTCCAGTGTTTTTACTCAACCTGTATACTGTTTTGAAGAAATTATTTCGGTATTGATTGAAGTTGAAAGAAGAACACTTTTTCGGATTTTTGGGATGATATATTGTTGCATTCTGACATATTCATGAAGATACAGACCGTCAAATGTGCCTCTGATATTTTAGAAATTTGGCCATAACTTTTAAACGACCCTATAGAGACCCCAACAACTATACATTGGATGAATCGCCAAAACAAGAGGATTTCAAAAATGAAACGATATATAGGGGCTACCATTTGAAAAAAGTGATGTTTAGGTTGTATATAACTTATGCAATACCCTGCATATGCAAAAATAATTTTAGTTTGTAACTAACGTCAGTACCTGCAACTTTTGTTCCAATTTTTTTTATATTGAATAATAAAGGAGATATGGAACTTGATAGCACTCTTGGACTAGCCTGTATATTTTTAAACACTGTACATAGTGTGTATTATGTCATAATAGTGTATATTTTCGCGCAATACTTTTAGTTTCATAAATCTGTTCAAGACCAAGAGGCGGCAGTAAAATACATAGTATATCTGAAATTGACTTTTATGATACACACAGCAGTAAATAGAAAAGAAAATAAAATGCTGGCGTAATCAGGAACATCACCAATCTTCTCACATAAATGTACTCAAGTGACATTTAGAGATGTTTTCTCGTGTAATTGCTCTTCAGATTCTCTGGCAGGCACACCCATTCGTTTTAATGATTTATACTGCAGCTCTTACGGACTGTACATAATCCTGATAAATGTCTCTTTGCACCAGTTTTAAAAATAGATGAGAAAATATAAAGCCAAAGTTTTATAACTTTAATTGTTTTATGAACATCTGCTCATGGTACCTTAAAGTAACAAAGTATTCAGTTTTTCTCGTAAGTACTATGATGGTATGATAATTAAAATATGTTACCTACCCTATTTGTTTTGCAATCCTCAATGTGCGCAAAATAAATACTATATATGTGTTAATTGTTGTTGAATTCACTTTGTAAAACCGCGTCATTGTAAATACAGGCGTAAAGATTGTTTCACTGGCTTCATAGATGCTTATTTTTTTTCCTGGCGATGCCGTTGTTACTACAACTGCCAGTTACTTCATTCCCATAAAGTGGTAGACACACCACAAAACACATGCTATTTCCCAAGAATATTTCTCCATGCACTTCTGTGTTGAATACTATTTCCCATTCTTACACATTCATACCTCTCGGCATATCCGCTCTTCGTTTACCAAAACCTCTGGTATGTTTCTTCTCCCACAATATCCCACCAAGCTTTACTGAGCCTCTCACGACCTATCTTACCATACACATGCCATTCGTAAACTCTGTTCTTAGTTTGCCATTTGTTTGTTTTTTCGGTATGTCCAAATAAAGCCTATTTATCTTTCAAAATTTTTTCTACAAGACATAGGTATATAACTCATGTGTTTTACGTGATTCGTCTAGGGTGGTTCAATCCAACAGCATCGACTTTTATTGCTTGCTTTACCTGACATGCCATGTAGCATAGTCGGCACTTGTAGTGTACCAGTGGTTAGTTGCCATAACTTTGGCTTCTTTATAGATAGATTCACCACTAGCTACAGAGGTACCTCACTTTTTTGTCATTATCTATTTTCCGTCGTTTGAAAACATTCTTACTAAATATTTAAATTCCTTCAACTTCTTTATCAGACATCCATTTATCAAGAGACTGTAATTACTTATTCCACCCTTTTTATCAAACACCATTAGTTCAGTCTTTTCTGCGTTTACACGTAATCTTATTTGTTACCCTCATCAGTCTTTCTAACACCCACTCAATTTCCCTTTAAGATTAGCCTAGTAGTATTGCACTACCAGCGTACACTAACACTTTTACCTCAGAACCATAAATGCTAAATAATCGTTTTGGCATTACACATCCATGTTTAGCACCCTGTTCAATTCTAAAATGGTCACGCAGCGTCACACATACTTAATTTGAATATATATTATCCTTAGCGTGCTGGTAGTGCAGTGGCTAAAGAATGAAGGTTTCAAGAATGATAATGTCAGAATGATATACAATATAAAATAAGACTTGGAAGAAAATAGTATCAATCGTATTACGAAACAAATGGGTTAATAAAACAATGGTTACATATCATGTCAATGACAGGATACTTACGGTAAGAATTAGGAACTCAGAATACCTCATAACAAAATGAAAAAGAAAAAGCTGAAGATATGTATTTTAAATAAGACAACGGTATAAAACCACGAAGAAATAGTATTCGGTAATTATAATTTTTACATGATTTTACATTTGGATCAGAGGAAAAAATAGAAGGAAAGATACAGTCATACAATTTACGGCAGGAAAATACAGTTATTACAAGAAATACAATGTTTTAACTGCAAAAAAGAGAGTTATATACACAGAAGGCCCCAAGAGATACAGGAAGATAACAAATAAATTTCATCATTACAAAGAAATTTGTTTAACTCTTGCTAAACATATCCTGGATAGAGACCGTAAGCGGGTATCAGTTAAATACAAGAACAGAGAAAATCCATGGATGGAATTGATTATAATCCAACAACTAGATGAGACCCTTGGTGGTCTCGTGGTGAGACGGTGTGCCTCTGGACCCAAGGGTACTGGGTTCGATTCCCAGGGTTCCCCTTTCCCTTTTTCAGTACATACTGTAAAATTAATATCAACCTAGGTTGTGGCATTGTGTTTGAGCAAGTCGATTGCCTGCACGTTCCGTCCTTCGGAGAGGATGCAAATTCGTTGGTTCAGTGTACCATGCAATGCTGGGCGCGTTGAAGATCCCTTTCCTCTTTACAGAAAAGCAGGGGTTTGGCAAAAATTCCAGGCTAGTGAGGAGAAACTGCTCCCTGGCATCGGTGATTGGCCATAGTCGCGGAAATGGATTGACGTTAAAGAAAAAAACTAACAGATGAAGAGGAAATGAAATGAAGAAGAAACCAATAAGGTAAATATCAAGTAAACTTTATCGGCTTAAACATACATACAAACGGTTTTTAAGCAGCTGCGAAAAAGTACTGGTCAATAAGAAACAAGAACCAAGAAAGCCCTGGATGATATCAGAAATATTTTAGTCAATACTAAAACGTAACTAGTGTAGAAAAATACGCAACTCAGGGTCAAGCAGCGCATATAAAGAAAATAAAAATACGACCAGACAGAAATATAGAGAGGCAAATAAAGTGTTGTTGCAAAAAAAGTAAACATATCAAAAATACATAAAGCAGGACATTTGGATCAAGCGTACTAACAGATAGGAAGATAACAATATAAAACAGAGACAAAAAGTAAAATTACAATAGCAAACGTTGTATATAACTAGAAAAGAAAATCATTATAAACAATGAGAATTACAGTTTTAAACGATTTAACGACAGAACTCAAAAATTCTGGTGAGAAAATGAAAGAAACATTTCTTCAACTAAATGGGATATACTTAAAAATTATAAGAACTGCGCACTGATAAATTCACTTGGAGAACCCAAGTGTACTTAGTGTGGTAGTTTACATTCCAAATTAATCCCATCATACGTTTACACAAAAAACGGCTAGTTTAAAATTCTTAGCAAATAGGTTAATAAAATTTCCCTTAAGTAAAAGTAGATAGTGTAGATAATTAGAGTACATTAAAAACATCGCTAATTATAATGTATATTCAAATTGATTAGTGAAAAAATAAATAATAAACACGGAACAAAGAAAATGTTAGCGGAATCCACGACATTTAAGAATGATAAAATATAAAGGAAGTTTGTGCCTACCATTTGAACCGCGTATCACAAGGCAGAAAGCAGATTTGCAGCTAACATTTCGACAAAAACTAATTAAAAAATTTGTTAGGTAATACAAAAGATAAATATGAAGCCACTGAAATGTCGGGTATCTATGAGATAAGTTGCAAAGAATGTAATCTTAAACACGTTGAGCATACTAAAAGAACCATTGAAACCAGATTCAAGGAACTTCTGACACAGCGGAGATACGATAGTTTAGACAAGTCATGCGTGGCACAACAAATTTGGTATAATAACCACCACATAAAGACAATTTGAAACTTAGCAAAACTGTAGTAAAGTAAGATGCGTAGAAATTATTTAGATTTCTAAGGCAATAAAACATAAAAGTTCATTAAACCGACCTCCGCCATTGATTTATAGCCCTATGTTTGCACTCTCTCTATGACATAGAATATATTCTAAAACTCGGCTGGTAAAGTTATAACGGAAGCTCAAAAACGTCGTCCGTCGATTAAAATACAATACACTGGAAATTTCCCTGGCATTTTGTCCCTCTTTATCGGTCTTTACCTAAGACTTAGTATAAAAGGTGGTGTTTAGTTGTAAGTAGTTTTGAATTTTTAATCCTCTGATGACGCTAATTCAGTTAGTGAAACGTTCCGCAGATCTTTAAAAAGACGAGCTGTGGTGATTTGGGTTCTCCAAGTGTACTTATCAGTGTTCCAATCTTCACTTGCTGCTCATTGAGTTAATGAAGAGTTACTATTTCTAAAACCGCAAACGCACGAGAATTTAACCAGCAGAGAAAAATGTCAACAAATTTATGTTTTGACGGTTTTTAAATCACAGTAGAAAATAGAACAAAGAGCAAAAACGAGAGTTGCTCGGATAAAGAACAATTTGGATTTAGATCTGAATGGGGAACCAGATAAGCAATACTAGTACTTTAAAGAACGGGGGAAAGGAGGCCCAAGAAAATAGAAATACATTTATTGCTATTGTAGACCTGAAAAAGTATTTTATAACGTGGCTGGAAAGTGATACTAGCATCTAAAACTATAGAGGAAAGAGGCTAGAGCAAAATAGAAATACATTTATTGCTTTTGCGGACGTAAAAAAATCATCTGATATTGTGGCTTAAAAATTTGTTTTATATCATGAACAGAGCTAAATTGATTTGAAGGGATAGGCACATTATTCTCAATCTATACAAAAATAAAACTACCAAAATAAATATATAAATAATAAAAGATATGAAAGTGAAGACAAAATAGAAAATATTAGGGCGCAGCAGGTGCGCTATGGTAGTTATTTTTCATAAGGATAATATATAAGTCATTTACACTTATATAAAAAGTTATACAAATTTACTTTATTTAATTAGGAATACTAAAAAATAAGGCAAAGAAGGACAAGCAAAAACATTAACTCTATCATAAATATTTATACAGTAATTTGGATACAAAACTCAAATAAAGCAATTGATAAGCAGGGAATATACTCAACAAAAAATACCCTAGAAAGCTGAACATAAAAATCCCTGTGGTCCATGGATTAAGGGTAATTGTGTGCATGCAGAAGGGGATGAAGAACCCCCAGGACGAAGAAGGTGTCACACAAAAACACGGGGGTTCTCCTTCCCCTTGTGCATGCACACAACCACCTTCCAAGCATAAAGCTCCAGAAAATGTCTTGGGACCAACCCCCAAGAAAGTTATGGGACCTGTGGCGAATATAGGTGTTGTACAGGTAGACAGGGTGTAAAGGAGGTAATGCTGCAAAATGTGAAAGATGCTTCTTTCAAAGTCCGACTAAGTGTTTCTTTTAGCATTTTCCGCTCATATTTCCTTCCCCCCAAGCACCCCTATTCATTCCCTTAACTTTCTAAATGGGTTGTATGCAACAAATTTGTTCTATGGCTTGTGCATCCAAGGTGGGTTCTAAACGTGTTTCTGACCCCCCCCCCCGCAAAAATTTTGCGAAATTACATTCCACTTCGTTGCTTATAATATCTTTTTCATATAATACAAAATACAGCACAAAATTTAATAGGTTCACTTGCATTTTTAATTTTTTGTGCTTTTTATATTACATATATGAGCATAAGATACGTATAAGTAAGGGTGGGGTGGGGGGTGGTGTGGTGTCTTAATTAGCATTGTCGCAACACAATAAAAATCGAATAAAAAACAACAGTTTTGTAATTTGTTTAGAGGTTGAGTCGTGATGAAACTTGAAACTCACTGTACCGCAGGATAATATTGATATTGAGAATTGACAATAAACGACATTACAACATAATGGCAAATGACAGCGGAGCTCCAGCACGAACGCAGTCTAACAACGTTGTCAGATAGAGTAAATTAGGATTAGAGGGATAAATTAAAAATCATGAGAAAGAGGTAATTCGAAATTTGCAAATTTTATAAAATGTCTTGTTTATTATCAGAAGTTGTGAAATTTTCAGCTGTTTGTCCAGGAAACGTTTAACTACATGAAATTTCTGAAGATCTGGCAACCTCGGTAAGAAACTGCAAAATCTTGACATCTTGCAATGATTGTAACTTCCATTGTTTAGATTTTTATCTACGATTTATTTAAATCGCATAGTAGTACGGGTAACGTCATCTGTTTGTCCAACATTGTACATATTGCATTACAGAATTTGAAGTGATGTTGAGTATTATTTTATTATTAATTGCAAATAACTTTATTTTTCTTTGATCAAAAGACTTCAAAATTGGTAGGCAAATATGTCTATCTATGTTCTTTTAAGCTCTAAATTTTCGATTCAATCACTTAAACCATTTAAAAGATATTGCGTCTTAGAAAACATTTTTTAATTTTTTGTTAAGACACATTATAAGGAACTCATTCAAGCCATTAACAAAATAAGGGTAATTCAAAAATTTGATCCAAATCAGTGAAGTATATTTTGAGTTATTGGTTGGATATATGTATAAATATATATGTATATATATATATATATATATATATATATATATATATATATATATATATATATATATTTCAACTAATCCTGGATATGGGTTCCAGGGACCTGAATTCGTGAATATAAGCATGCTTAATGCCATATTTGTTGAATTTATTTTTAGAAGGTACTATAAATAGGCTGAAGAAACAACACCATGATTCAAAAGAAATGGACAACGGTTACATTGCATAAGGTACGCTGAATACATAGCACAGAAACAAAGAAAAACACAAAGAATACATAGGGTGTCAAAAGCAATAAAACTAAAAATCAGTATAGCAAAAACCAAAGTAATTACAATAAATAACGATAGAACTGCGAAAATTGATAACAAATAGCTTAAGGGTCAACGATCTAAACAAGCAAAAATGCTCACAAAAGCAGAAAGTATTATTACAGATGATGGCGCATCTGGAAAATAACTGTGATGGTAGATCAAGACATCAAAGCAAGCATTGGAGAGAGAAATATACTCCCCTCACCAATAAATCTTTAAACTTGGACCTGACGAATAGGTTTTTGAAATCATGCAGGGTCGAAGGAATGCTGACTTTGATTTTACAGGACATGAAGTAAATATAAACTTTTTAAATATAGAAACGAAGAAAAGTCTAGACGCAGCAGTTGGGCTATGGTAGTGAATTTTCTTTTAAATGTTTTTAACAGCAAATATGTCTTTTTCTAAAGAAGGCAGGCATCAAATTTGGTTACCGCTTTAACCTATGTAGTAAAAACAATGTACCATATCACACCAATACCTCAAAAAAATGGACCGATTTTGTAAAAATTTGGCATGAATCTTCCTCTGGTAAGTCGCTTGGACAGGTTCGTTAGCTAGGAAAATCGGACGAGGTTTTCCGGAGAAATGTTGAGTTTTCTTTCGAAACAGTTTTTCTAAACAAACTAAAAAGGCTATGGTAACCAAATATGGTAGGTAGGTTTATGAAATAAAATGTAAGCTATACACCAAAATGTAAATTTATATGTTACAAGAAAAATTTATATATATATATATATATATATATATATATATATATATATATATATATATATATATATATATATATATATATATATATATATATATATATATATATAATTTCTCAATAATATTCTGCATACAAATGAGGCTACCTTTATAACAAATGGTATGGTATCTTCACAAAATTGCCGCCACTGGTCTGCAGAGTTTACACACTGGGTTATTACTTGCAGAAAGTAGTATTCTTAGAAAATTAATGTGTGGTGTGAAATATTAGGTGAAAATAATAGAGGCCCTCTTTGTCAATAATAATCTGTTTTCAAGTGCTACAGGATATGTATTTTGAGATAAATGAAGCCACAATTCATAACGCAGTGATAGTCTGACATTGGCTAAATCAAAACTTTCAGCCTAGGTGGGTAGGTCGAAATTATCCTTAAATTTTCTCGCCGCCTAGATCTCCCGACCTAACTCCTCGAGATTTTTATTGAAAATATTAAAGCAAAATAATTTGCAAAAACTTTGTAACAGAATAACCCAAGTTTGTCGGAAGCTTATCTTAGCGGAATTACGTAGACTAAATAACACAAATAACAATAAAAGAATATGTAAAAAATGTATATTATTAAATAGCGATTAGGAGAGAAAACCGTTATTTAACCTGAAATGTTATGATTATTTTCTCGTGTGTCATTCTTGTTTATTTCTTTTATTTAATTTTTCTTGGTAATACAATCTAAATTAATTATCGTGGCCCTTTTCTGGGTACATTTTTGTTTTGTTTGAAACCAAACTTGGGGTTTTAGACCAGTAGTGTAAAACGAAAAAAATAGACGAAGCGATGATAATTGCTACAAAAGATTTTATTATTTTAAATAGCTTCATTTTCCGCCCACTATGACTATCCTGCGTCCATCCCCCTTCCGCCTCCCATGGCGGAGTTAATCTTAAGTGGTAGGGGTAGATATGTAGACAATATATTTTTAAGGCTTTACGGTTATAGCTCTTAAATAACTCACAATATCGAAAATATGATCCTATTAATAGTTATGGGACATTAAATTCTGCATTGAATGAGACTAGATGCATATTTATTGGACTACCCGTTCCCATGCTAGTGTTCATCAGGTTTAGTTAAATTGTACATATTCATGAAAAATTATCATTTTAACTTCTGTTTTTTGCTCATATTATCTAAACTAAGTAATATATCGATAAAGTGGCCTATAAAGGTTATAGAGGAATAAATTGTGCGCTCGACTTGAAAGTGAATTTTTTGGAACACTTGTTTCCGTAAAGTTTTCCCTTAAAATTTGACCAACTAATGCAGGCCCTAATGTGTTCGTAGAAAAGTACCGGACAGCTCAGTCATGATCGAGACATTTCAGACAGTACTTTGAGTAGATGGATTCTGACCACGATGCGAACTGTAACTATAGTGACCCAGCAGGTTAAAGAGTTTTGTGGCATATCACGCACTACGTCGGAGCAACATGTTGATGCGAGGGCTGCTAGAGTGCAGCGTGACAATGCAGACTGTCAGAAATTTATTGAGTAGTTTAGTCCCACGATTATGTCCTTGTTATTAATTTAGTTATGTCCTTCAGCACAGGAATCGTCGGACATGATTCAGTCAACTGCCCAAAACCTTTAAAATTAGCAATTTCTTAATGCTTGCCCAGGTTGGTCACACCTTTGACAAAATCAAGTTGTCCTAAAAAAGTCATGAGTATATAACAATTCAAATCTAAGGTGACCATTGATGGGGCGGATGTACTAGTGAACCATTAAACCATATTCTGCCGGATAGCACGCCTCAAGAAATCTGATGAACAGTTTAAAGAATTCTTCCATTATGAGCTGGAACCCTATCCCCTCTCTCCGTTTGATGCATTTGGCGTGAGGAAGACTCCTAAGTCAGTGTTATATGACTTGTTCACACCACTGAATAAGATAAACCTGGAAGGAGAAGCTTTTGTCTCCTTTCCACCGGGTTGTGTGGAGGAATAGTAAAACATTCCAATTAATCCTAACCAAATACGATGACTACATAAAAATATACTACAACCGAAGTGCGACAAGTGTGGTGTTTGGGTTACCCTGAAGACATGCCCACCAAGAGCATCAAATCTGCTGCGCGCCTCCGTCGACGCAACAGACACTACACCTGAGGTCATCGTACCAAGCTACTGGTGGTTATCATGACTCGGGAGCAATTCATTTCCAACTACAGAAATAAAACACGTCTCAATAGCTTGCTTACTGAGAGGCTTGAAGGTGAAGGGTTCTCGTAAAGAAAACTAATAAAGACGCAGACCACATGATTGTTGCCACGGCCCTTGAGGTATCACAGGAGCACGGTAAGGTGGTGGTAGTTGGTGAGGACACGGACCTTCACATCATGCTCAATGCCCTAGCCACACCATCAGCGAACATATATTTCTCAAAACCTGGAAGAGGAACGTATTTGTCCCAACAGCTTTAAACTGGCACCAGAAGGCTACTTATATATCTCTACTCCATAAGTGGATGTGACATAATTTCAGTACTCTTCGAGCAAAGCACTCAAGCTGAAGCTGTTGCCGAAGCTGGCCTACGGTTTTTAACAACACTATACGGAGGTAGGGCATAAGATACTTAAGATAAATTGAGACTCGACCTGTTTTCAAAAGCCCTCGTGGCATCCAAATTTGACATGGCACCCCTACCACCAGCATCCGAAACTGCCCGCCAAAATTGCTTCAGAACTTACCTACAAGTACAAATGTAGTTACGACAACAGAATAATCCACTCCTCTGGGGATGGCAGGCTTCAAAGTTTGTCTTGACCCCGTTCCTATCTCCAACCAGATGAAATTAACGAACCAGATGTTGACGAAGACCTGGTCTACATATATGTGGCGACGCAAATTACATATATTGAGGAGCCGAGTAATGGGGCGACGTACTCCGTATCGGAAGTTACCGACCTTGAGCCCAACGACAGTCAAAAGTCAAAGTCTGTGAAATTAGTTTACCAACCTAGTTTTCCCCTTCTCATCTTACCTTGTTGATTAATTATGAAATATGATCATCACTGATTAATTTCGAGAATTGCGTTTATTATCTTGCCTCCACCTTTATATCAGTTGAATGGTCACTGCAGTTTACATAAACGATCTTCGTTGATGATGAGAAATGGTCCGACTTTAAGGTGGAATCGTACGGAAACGGGTAGTCCAAAAAATTTGCTTGAATTGGTAAAATTTCTCCTATTTTGATGAGCATTAGTATGGGAACGAGTAGTCCAAAAAATATGCGTCTCATCTTATCCAATGCAAAATTTAATGCCCTAAAACTCTTAGTAGTACCATGTTTTCGATACTGTAAACCTTTAAGAGATATAACCATTAAACCGCCAAAATACCCCTTTTGGAGGTACAGTTTTACCCCCAATCACTTAAACACAACTCCATTTTGGAGGGAAATCTTAGGATACTTATATTTGGCAACAAATGGAGGCATGATGATTATAAAACCTTTTGTAGCAACTATGTCCAATTTGGATTTTAAGCCCACTGGCTTATGGGGCTTTGGGGTGATTCCAAACAACTCTCTAATAATGTTTTTCCATTTATTTTACGATAGTTGGTGATCACAGTAGTAGTCTAGCTTTTTTCTAAGGTTAAAATGTAGTTTACCTATTTAAAGAAGCTCCTTAAGTTTCACATTCAGAATAAAGGTATATTTTTTAATTCGCTTAAAAATAAGAAGTTAGTAAAGTGTTACCCTTATAAGTGAAACATAGTGTATATACAGAGAGAATAATAAAGTATGTAATCATTTACATTTAGATAACTGCTAATAAATCACGTTTCGCTGCGAAATACTACAACGAAAACATTTTTTTCGGTTAGGACACACAACAAAAGTATGTTTTTAAAATGCCATTGTTCCGAAAATTGTTTGTCTCCGCAAATTCTTGGCAAGAAAATCAAATTCATTTTAAATGAATTATATGCCCACTCTTAATATATGTTACAAGCAAAATAAATACAAAAGCAAATAGAGGAAACATACTTCACAGAGACAGTCCTGTGTGGTCCCGCACTGTCTACAGCTGAACTTTCTTTTCCTCAAGCTCACAGTTGAGAGACTCCTTGCCCTGCTGGTATCGCAGTTCTTTGAAGTCGTTCCAGAAGCGGAACTAATCAGTTCCTTCATCTCACCATCACTACATTCTCTTTGCTTTACACTGTCACTACGTAAACCACCTATCTTCCCTTCCATTTCTATCAACACTTATTATCACGTTCTTAGTGTTTGACTTGGATACTTTTATAGCTGTTTTTATATGAAGACCAATTTTTATCAGAAACGCTGCTGCTCCGATCACTGGTCGATGTAAACTAAAATAACATGTAACAGGCCAAGCAAAACGCTGATGTACAAAATGTTCTGATTAGTGTAAATAAACAAGCCGTTAAGACATTACGTTATTTCATGGTAAATGTGCTTCCAGTGAAAGTTCTATTCTTAGCGCGCTTCTATTTCGGGTATATCAGGTTATAAATCATAATATTTATATGTACATATAATAAATCAATGCAGCCATATCCGGTTTATATATGCGGATGGATCAAATATTTATAGTAAGCAAGATATATTCAGGTAACGAGTTTCAAGGTTTTGCTTTACATTTCATTTTTTCACTAACTTATATACTTTGTTATATTATATATATATATATATATATATATATATATATATATATATATATATATATATATATATATATATATATATATATATATATATATATATATATATATATATATATATATAAGGTTTTTAACTGACGACGCAACATAGAAATTTGCATGCAAATTTTTAGATGCTCAAACATGGGGTTCCCTGGTATTTAGAGCAAAATTCTATTAGACTTTTTCGGAAAGCATCACAGAAGTCTACTGCACTATTTTGTTTCGTTCTATTTTTAAAAACAATCGTGTAAACGAAAGGAGGAATTCTACTCAGAAAATCTAGTAGTAGGCCAGAAAGCTTCGCAGGTAAGAACTTTAAACAACTACAAATGTCATATCAGGAGATTTGCATTTTCATGTTTTGTTGTTACTTTCACAAACCTTCTTACATTGAATTACATGATCGAAGAGAAAGTTCAAAATATAAAATTATACTACACAGGTAATTTTTTGCAAAATATATGTGATTTGTTCAGTGTTCAATATCCAGATAGGCCAATACCAAATGCATCGACAGTTCAACGATTGGTGATGAAGCTTGAAAGCAAGGGTACGCTTTTGGATAACTGAACGTGCAGTAAAGAATTTAATGAAAATCAGATAACATCAAATTCGAATGAACAAGAACTAAGTATTTTACTGCGTATCGAATAAAAGAAATCTGAGCGTCAGACAACACTGAAGAAGCATAATTATAAGAAGTCTTTCAAATACAGCTGCCATCAAGACATGAGGGATGGGGATAGACGGTGAAGAGTCCACTTTAGTTATTAAACGATGTAAATGGCAAAGAATGACAGATGTTTTTGAGAAACATTTGCTTCACCAATAAAAGTACGTTCACCTTGAATAACGAGCCCAAAGTTCAGAATTGTGGGTATTAAAGCACCATCAACGTAGATTTTTTGAAATTAGAAATCAATATCCCCAAAAAGTCAATGTTTGTTGCGGAATTTTGACGGGCGTATTATATTGATGAAAATTTGAATGGGAAAGGTTGTTTAGGCTTATTGCAGAATAGAATAAGACCTTCATTAAGCGATGTTGCTGGGGAAAATCAAAATATCTTGTATCAGATGAATGGATATTCTGCACATAATATCCTTGTAGTGCGAGAATATTAAAGCAACAGTTTTCGAGGTCATATTATTAGGCCAAACCTTATAATGTTTTATGGCCTCCGCGATCTCCAGATCTCGCACGAAATGAATTTTTTCTTTGGGAATACGCTAAATCAAAAATATTTACTAACGTTCGTTTTGAAAACCTACATCAATTTAAAAACGTAATAGAATCACACGCCACCAACTCAGCAATGTTAGATCTGAATTTTACAATCGTTTAGGATATTACTTGGCAGCGAATGAAGGATTATTTAAACACGTTATTTAAATTTAATTCCACCTTGCTTGTTCAATATTCCTTTCTTTTAATATTTATGTGAAAAATAAAACAAAATAGTGGAATGGACTTCTAATGTGATGTTTTTAGAAAAAGTTTAATACAATTTTGCTTTAAAATCACCAAGGAAGCCAATATTTGAGCATTTAAATATTCTTGATTTAGCGTATTCCCAAAGACAAAATTCCTTTGGTGCGAAATCTGGAGATCTCGGAGGCCATAAAACGTTATATGGTTTGGCCTAATAATATGACCTTGAAAACTGTTGCGATTCTCGCACTACAAGGTTATTGTGTGCAGAATATCCATTCATCTGATACCAGATACCTCGAGTTTCCCCAGCAACATCGCTTAATGAAGGTCTTATTCTATTCAAATTTTGTGGTTTGAAAACAGCAAAGTATAGCATAACATACATCATTGATAACAGAATAAAACGCACTAATTTTCTGTGCAAAAAAACAGTATGGGCCCATAAGAAAAAATAAAGTTGATTGTGGTAGCCAACGCACGAAACGTCGGATGACAAATCTGGAGACGGCGTTGTGTAGCTGGAAAAAATTGGCAATAAATATAATATTTATTTTGGGACAACTTGTCAAATAACGCCGGAAAAAAATAAAATCAAAATCTTCAATTTATATATATATATATATATATATATATATATATATATATATATATATATATATATATATAGGGTGCTTCACGGTGAATGGCCTATTAGACGTTTCTGGAGAACTACATCTATCTAAATTCTGAAAATTTGTATCCGCACGTTTTTGATATTGATCTTTCTAACTAAAATATTTTCAATTAGCCTGCACCTCCGGTTATACCGGAAGTCGACACAAACTTTGTTTTTTTAAATGGAACACCCTGTATATTATTAGCTTTGTGAATTACACGTTCAATTTAAGGGCTAGTTCGTACCGTTTCGGATTTATTCGCCATTTTGTAGAAAAAGTTACGATTGGAGCGCTTTAGAAAAATTCCGATATCTTTAAAGACATGCAAGACAGAAACATGCGGTTTTCACTATCTAATAGAGCGTAAAAATTTCTACGTACTGTTATAAAAACAATCCGATTTTAAGATAACTGTTATTTATAAAATACATTTGAATTTGAAAATTTTCAGATATTTTTTTAAATAGAAGAGTGCCCATATGTCTCCAGAATCTGATTCGGCGTTAAATTCCATATCTTCTAGGTATACATTACCCTATACATATATCTTATAGTTTTCTTTGAAAATTGATTTGAAAATATTAATGGTCAGCGGGGTAGCGCCAACCTTTGACTATTTCTGCCTTTAATGAGTGTCTTATTTTAAAAGGGACATACAGTAACCTGCAGTTCCAACCGATTCCTTTTTTGATAACTTTCCAACCTATATTGGGTATTTTCTATAGCTAAGAAGGACAGTTTTTGAGGTATTTAGAGACATGCAAAAACATAACACATCATAATTGTTCCTTATACTATGGTTGAACGTCAACGTTAAGGCAAGTGTGCCATGATGAACAATTTATATTACATACTTTTCATTCTAAATTATTCGATAAATGTCAATGTACTAATGTTCACAGTTAAGATGGAAAATCATTATTCCAATGCAGATTATTTGAATTTATTTTACATCCATGGAGAATGTAACCGAATTATTAGTAGAGCATGTAGAAGGTTTAATGAGTTAAATCCTAATCTGCCACACATGAGTGAAAAGAAGTTTAGAAGGATTGAGTCAAATTTCCTAGAATTTGGTACTTTGAAAACACCCAAAGTGAACCCAGTCCAGTGACTAGAGATGAAGATAACGAAATCACTGTCCTGGCATTTTTCGAAGCATATCCACATGCCTCTATTTACACTGCATTGAACGACATAAGTATTCCTTACTCCTCTGTGGAAAGAATCTTGTGGAAGCCCAAAATGCACAACTATAAGTTTACTTTAGTGCAAGCTCTGCATCCAGAAGATGCTAGTAAAAGGTTCCAGTTTTGTGAAACGATGTTAATTCATATTTAAGGAGATGATGACTTGAAAAAATAATTATATGGGCTGATGAATCAAAATTTTCTCATGAAGGAGTTTCCAATAGACATAACAGTCATGTTTGGGCAAATCAAAACCCTCACGCTATTAGAGAAAGGGGATTTCAAGTAAAATTTAGTTTCAATGTGTTTTGTTTATTGAAGGGTAATAACTTTTATTATCATATTTATGATGGAACCTTTACTTCTAATCGTTACATGGAAATATTAAGAACAATAGTTACAGACTTTTTAGACAATTTACCATTACCAGAATATAGAACTTGTTGGTATCAACCTGACGGAGCTCCTGCTCCCTTTACACGAGAAATATCTAACACAGTCGACGATCTATTTGAAGATAGATGGATTGGAAAGTGCGCTCCCTGGATATGGCCCGCAAGAAGTCCATATCTTACCCCGCTTGATTTCCATCTTTGGGGAAAGATAAAAACCAAAGTATATCAAACGCCCGTCAATTCACGCGAAGAATTAGAGATCAGAGTAAGAAGGGCATTTGAAGAGTTAGATAGGAATGAGAGTATGTCAGCAACCACTAGCGGCATTACGACACGAATATTAAAATGTTTGAGTGTTAATGGATAACATTTTGAGCAGTTACTAGTTAAGGAGGTGCGAGTTGTTTTGTTACTCGTGTTGTAATAATATCTATGGGATTTAT
This sequence comes from Tillus elongatus, assembly GCA_964006375.1. Classification (NCBI taxonomy): domain Eukaryota; kingdom Metazoa; phylum Arthropoda; class Insecta; order Coleoptera; family Cleridae; genus Tillus; species Tillus elongatus. The sequence goes on from OZ023265.1 coordinate 109,939,787, forward strand.
AAGATTGCGTAAGGTAATAATATCACTGTTGTTATCCCTAGAATTTTTTTTATTTTTTTTTAAATATATAAAATACATAATTTTCAAACACAGTAACAATATTTCTTTATTATAATTTTTTACTTGAACATGAAATATTTTTGTTTCTACTGTATTTTTTTGGTTACGTACAAAAAAAATGACACCGCCCTGCTAACAATTACTATTTTCAAATCAATTTTCTAAGAAAACTATAAGAGATATGTATAGGGTCATGTATACTTAGAAGATAGGGAATTTAACGCTGAATCAGATGCTGGAGACATATGGATACCATTACATTGAAAAAAAAAACAATTTATCTCTGATTGAAAATTTTCAAATTCAAATGTATGTTATAAATAACAGTTATCTAAAAATCGTATTATGTTTATAACAGCATGTAGGAATTTGTAGCCTCTATGGGATAGTGAAAACCGCATGTTTCTATCTTGCATGTCTTTAAAGATATCGGAATTTTCCTAAAGCGCTCCAATCGTAATTTTTTCTACAAAATGGCGAATAAATCCGAAACGGTACGAACTAGCCCGAATGTGTTGTCAAGTATCCCTTAAATTGAACGTGTAATTCAAAAAGCTAACAATATACAGGGTGTTCAATTAAAACAAAACAAAGTTTGTGTCGACTTCCGGTATAACCGAAAGTGCAGGCTAATTGAAAATATTTTATTTAGAAAGATCAGTATCAAAAATGTACGGATACTAATTTTCACAATTTAAATAGATATAGTTCTTCAGAAACGTCTAATAGGCCACTCACCGTGAAGCACCCTGTATATATATATATATATATATATATATATATATATATATATATATATATATATATATATATATATATATATATATATATATATATCTAAAGAGATACTTTTTAAAAAACAAAACTCAAAAAGTGTACACCTGTTAAAATTCTGTGTCCATATTGTTGTCATTTCTTATCAGAGAAAAAAGCGAGTAGTGGTACAGAAAATTTCCTTGCAATGTGTGAACTCTTTCTAGGTATTCTGAAGGAAATTTTCTGTACCACTACTCGCTTTTTTCTCTGATAAGAAATGACAACAATATGGACACAAAATTTTAACAGGTGTACACTTTTTGAGTTTTGTTTTTTAAAAAGTATCTCTTTAGATTTGAGTTCCATTCAGTCTTAACAAATACATCGTAGCGATTTGTATTTAATTCATTAAGTTATCAAGTCGTTATGCCTAGGCGCCGCTTACGGAACAATTCCAATCATTCAAGTGAATTTGAAAGGCGGCGCGGTGTTGTTATGCGGAAAGCCGGTTTTTCAATCAGACAAATTTCCGACCAGAATGTGTCAACACTGATACAGTGTTGGTACAGGTGGTCTGTAGAAGGACTTCATAACCGTCTTCAGGGATCTGGACGACCTCGAGCAACTTCAGCACAGGAAGACCGGCGGCCTTACAAGACAGTGTTACAAGAGTTTTATAACAAGGGTCTCTATGACAACGATATATCGCAGAACACGCGCTTTTTGGCTTCGTTGGCATATACCGTTTTTATGTCTCCCACTGACACCTCGACATCGTGCTGCTCGGCTTGAGTGGTGTAATGTCTGGTCAAATTGGGATGATGAGAGAAATCGCGTTGTGTTCTATGACGAGTCCCTATTCTATCTTTGGGTCCAGGATGGTCTCAGCAGGACAGGACACGATTACGTGGAGAACACAAACATTTTGAACTTGCTGTGAAACGGCAACCGGCTCTTGCACGGAGTGTAGTAACATATGATAGCAGGTCACCTATAATTTGTATTGATAGAAATTTGTATGAAAATAATTACATACAAAACGTAGAGCCTGTTGTACTGTCACACTTACAAGGCTTAATTCAACCTATTTTCCAACAAGAAAACGCACGTCCTCATATAGCAAGGGTTTCTGAAAGGTTCTTACAATAAAATAAGGCGGCCCTGCTTCCAAGGTCTTCTGGCTTCCCAGACGAACATATGTGGGATATGAATGGCAAACTACAACATAATTTACTCCAGGCAACAAATAACCTGGTTGACCTCCGTCTGCGAATTCAAGGAGCCGGGAATAACATTCCCTAGGATACCATAAATTATTTAATTTCAAGCATTCGTCAAAGAGTTATCGAATGCATAAGTAAGCGCGGCGACCCACTCGTTATTAACTTTGTTATTTTTGAATATTTTAGTATGAAAATGATGTAACAAAAAACATTGTGTATATATTTTATTAAAATTGATCAACTCTTACTCGGTGTTTTTGGAAAGTCTATATATATATATATATATATATATATATATATATATATATATATATATATATATATATATATATATATATATATATATATATATATATATATATATATATATATGTATATACGAGATACGAGGTAAGATAATATGAGTTTAAGTGGTGCAATTTGCACTCATTTTAAGAAATTTTTCAACTGTCGTAAGGTCGTGATCTTGTCATAAGCATTTTTTTTTGTACGAAAATCCTACGAGAGGTACCAAATAATAATTTCAATGTGTAATTCCTTTATTCGCTTTGAAAATTGTTTTAAATTTGATAAAATTTTCGCTCTTTAGGCCAACAATAAAAATTCTTTAATACTTCTACGTGACGAAATTTGAAAATAACAAAAATACGTCTGTTTCAACACGGATTTTTGATAAAAGCCCGCCAGTAAAGCTTGCTGTATGGTGTTGTATAATATTGGTATATTAGTATGCGAGATGTGTTAGCTGTTCAATGATAAGCGAATTTAAACGTGAGCAAGCGTAATTTACGTTCCATTTACGTTCGAAAATACGACAATATGCGAGAGCTGCTCTGAATTACGTGCCAATCTATGCGAATGTATGAATGACTTTTGATTTCCGCTTTCACTTCTGTTTGATCAATACGAATTAGGTTTTGTTGATGTACGCTTACCCTCCTGGTGTGTCTTTTCAAGAGTTCTCGATTTGAATAAGTTTTTTTTAACCGGTGATTTTTATATCAAGTTATAATATACGACTAATAAGTAAAAACATCTCACTTTTCGTTTATAAACATTTATTTTGAAGGCTTAAGTCCTGTCTTATAGAATAAGTGCTTTGGTTATACAATACAGGGCGTCAGTTTATTTCTGACTTCAAACGTCTACGTTTTCGCACTTATCTTTTTTCAATTTGAGTTAACGAGCATTAAAGGCATCAACTTAAGGTTAAGCATTGATTTTATTTTTATAATTTGAAGGATCTTTCTCATAAAAAATTAAAACTGGTCAAAGTCGGTTTTCAGTATTGGCAAATTAAATCCGTGTTTTACTTTCCCTCCAGCTACCAGGTTAAATTACAAATGAGCTAGCAAATGCCAATATGATAAGATGTAGATGGACAGTGAGTGATACAATAAATATCAAAATTGAAAAAAACTGAAAAACATTAATAATCTTAGCATAAACAATAGAAAAATTACTAAGTGAAGATCGGAACGTATGATGAGTACTGATAAGTACACTTGGAGAACCCAAACCACCACAACACATCTTTTTAAAGACCCGACGATCGTTTGACTCACAAAGTTAGCATCATGAGAACATGAAAAATTCTAAACAAGAGGAATTATCTTTTTAAAGACCTGACGATCGTTTCACGAACAAAGTTAGCACCATCATAGGCAGAAAAATTTTTAAAGATGAATTCTTCATCCTCTGAGGATAAATATGTATGTATGTATGTATGTATGTATGTATGTATGTATGTATGTATGTATGTATGTATGTATGTATGTATGTATGTATGTATGTATGTATATATATATATATATATATATATATATATATATATATATATATATATATATATATATATATATATATATATATATATATATATATATATATATATATACCGTAGGGTCCGGGTTTAACGAATAGTAGATTTAACGAACTTCAGATTTAACGAGCAAATTTTGGTGATTTGAATGGACTTGCCTAAGAGACAATGCTATAATGTTTCTGATTTAAGGAGACCGCTTGTCAGGCGATCTCGGTTTTAGCGAGGTAATTATTGCGCTGACCCGTTAACAATTTTATTGGAATACACAAATGTGCGAAAGTAAACAAAAGGGCTTCGTTGTTCTGTAAATTGCTCTACCTAAAAATATGGCCATTCAGACACACTATGACAAGATGCACATGTTTCTTGATCGAGACATGACACTAATGTGTAATAAATGTTACTGTACACAACACAGAAAAAAATATATTTATGGGTTCTTCCACTCAGGCAATGATAGAGTCCCCCTTACCACTTGAAATCAACGTTCGTTAATTCGTTAAAATTGTACATTTGTGCGGTTTTTTGTTTTTCTGTTTAAATCTTGAAACTTGCGCCTTATTCCGATCAGTTTTCGATTATCGCATTTTGAGGCAGATGAATAGAGTGTTGTTTACACAATGTCCGCATCCGGTATTAAAAGAGAAGGCCTTACCCTTGCAGACAAAATGTCGTTATTAAAACAAGTAAAACGGGAACGAGAAAAGATGATGTTTGTAGACAGTACGGTATTGTTTTATCTACAGTATCAACAATTTTAAAGTGCGAGAATGCTATTGTCCAGGCCAGTGGGTCCAACACTATTGACAACAAGAGAAAAAGTCTGAAAATAACCGACATCGACAACTTGGACAAAGCACTGTTTGATTGGTTCAAATATCAGAGGAACGCAAGCATTGCTATAAGTGGTCTATTTCTCCAGGAGATAGCTCTTTATCTTGGTAGAGAAATGGGATATGGAGAGAATTTCCAGCAAGCTACGAGTCGAATTTCTCATTTTAAACAAAGCCATTTAATGAGTTCAGTAAAAGTTTCTGGTGAAGTGAAATTAGTAAATAAGAAAGTCACATCTAGTTGGCTTCAAAATAATTTCAGAGAATTGTACGAGGAATATAAGGCATGTGATCTCTTGAATGCAGCATATATATGACTTTTTTACAAATGTTGGCGGACAAGACTCTAAAATTCAAAAACGAAAAATGTGTTGGTGGGAAGTTATCCAAAGAGCGACTGACTGTACTAGCTTGTGTAAATTATGATGGTTCTGAGTCTCGAAGACTACTGGTTACTGGCAAAGCACAAGAACTTAGATGTTTAAGTCTGGAAGGGCGTTGTGGAAATGAATTTCCATTCGAATATTTTTAATATCAAATATGTCTCTCTAATGCAAGCAGACATCAATCTGGTTACTGGTGTAACCTATATGGTAGAAATAATGTAGGTACCATATTTATCAAAACAACTTATTGTTTGCAAACGTACAAAAATTTTCCGAAAATAAACTTAAACTGTTTCCGAAAAAATTGGATTGGGTTAATAGCAAATTGGGTGATTGTAATTTAAATCATTTAATAAAAACTGGCTGCCAAAACGTACGTACTGCGTAGCGATTTTTTTTCTTACAAAATGCATCGTATTTCTATAAGAAATGCAAAAATGAAATAATATAAGAGTGTTCTAAAAAAACTTGTAGGTATCACCAACGACTTATGGGCCAGCCTGTGATTGTCAAAATGGTTTTATTATATGTAGTTCAAGACACCCTATAATTAACGTATACAACATTTTCTCGTATCTTGTATAATACCAATTATATTGAGCTTTCTCGTAGAAATGCGTCACGCTCTATATATGTAAACAGATAAACATTGAAACTAAACCCGCATATGGATTCTAGGGCCCTAGTTTGCGCTCATTTGAAAAATCTTTTTAAAATTCAAAATTCGCGGTCTCCTCATTAACGAATTTTTTGTACGAAAATTAGCTAAAAATTATAGACCATTAAACCATAAATTTAACTAAAACTACCGCTAAAGCATTAGAGGAAGGGTCCATTAGAAATGAAATTTCTATAAACATTTTAGTAAAGTGAAGGACAATGACGGTTGAAGCTGAAACTTAAGGTCTTGCAGAACACTCTTCTTGCGACATTTTCTTTGCATAATCCGTATTTGTTTCAGGTTCTTTGGCCAAATGTTGCCAATTTTGACGTTTAAAATCGCGACTTTGAAAAAATTGTAAATTTTCATGCAAAAAACTCTTTTGGGAGTTTTGCCGTAAAGTTTATTTGATGAACTATGATAAAAAAATCTACTATATAGGTTATACTGGGAACCAAATTTGATGCCTGCTTTCATTAAAAAAAAACGCTATATTTGCTGTTGAAAATTCACTACTATAGCGCACTTGCTGCGTCCAGACTTTTTCAGCTGACTAAGTCAAACATGTAAACTAATTGTTTACTTGTTACTAACTGGTTACTACAAAAAAGTTTTGGTGTGACGATAATAATATTTGCATAGATATTAAATTAGAGATTAGATTAAATGTAAGTGGACTATTCCAGCCCCTCTTATGTCTATTGTGGCTCACGTCTAATTGCATAATTTTTACCCACCAAATCGAACTTCCTGCAGGACTTGATATTTTTTAAGGGCTTAGCCTACTGTGACCTTATGTCTATTGTGGCTCACGTCTAATTGCTTAATTTTCACCCATCAAATCGAGCTTCCTGCATCGGTCGATCTTTTTTAAGGGCTTAGCAGGTGTAATACCATCTGAGTGAAGTCGCCTGCCTGTTTAGAAGCTAAAAGTGAGATAACCACTCTCCGAGTTCGTCTGCACTCGAGATCCGCCAGTGCTTAACTCGAGGTGGTATCAGGAAGTCCCGTCCTCGAGCAGAATCGAAGCGCGGTCGTCAGCCCGTTTTAAAGCTCAGAGACGAGGCCTCAATTTTCAGGTATAGTCTACCCCTCAGCCCTCCGCCGAGTTTGCTTAGATCCAACACCCGCCACTGTTTGCTTAAATTTAACCCAACAAGCCGAGCTCCACGCAGGAGGCGATATTTTTAAGGAAGTTGGTTTCATAGGTGTACTTTCATCTGAATGAAGTTGTTTGCGCTTGCCCGCTTCGAAGCTCAAAGAGAGATAACTTCTCTCCGAGTTCGTCTGAACCCATCATTGTCAGTGTTTGATTCGAAGCGGTTTTATGAAGTCCCGCACCTGATAAGCATCCATGCATGGTCTTTTGCCCGTTTCAAACCTCACAGAAGAGACCTCAATCTCCAATTGTAATCCAGCCATAGATACCCTAGTTCTCCTCCGCGTTCGTCTAGACCCGACACCCACCAGTGCTAGACTTAAGGCGACATCCCATCAACTCTCACTCATAAGCACCACCCAAGCCAGGTCGTTTGTTCGTTTCGAAGCACAATGTGAGGGCTTCAAAATCCTGGTATATACCGGTCTCCAGATATCTCAACCACCTCCGCGGTTTCAACACTACACATGCGCCAGTGCCTAATCCAAGGGAGTATGATCTGGAACACCACTGCCGATTAACAACGAAGCAAGGTCAATTGGAAATTCTAAAGCCCACAGTGGAGGTCTAGAAGTTTGGGTGTATATCACTGCCCAGAGATATACGCCTCCCCCAGGCTAGTCTTGACCAGATCCCGCCAGTGTTTGCCCACAATTAGTTGCCTCTTAAAACGGGCAAGAGTTACCTTGCGCCTATATTTTTAGTTCGTCCCCGGACCCACAGGGGACTATATAGACATAGAAAATATCTCGCTAGAAGCAGACACCTTGATATCAAGAAAAATCACAAACTCAATCATCTTTAGATGAAGAGAAATCAGTTGATGGATGTTTCAAGATTGAACTTTTATCAATAAAATAAATTGAGAGTGTATACTATTCCTTGCCAGAAACATCAGCTGGTGCAACATTACAGTCCTCATTAGATAAAACAATTTGTAAATAGAGTAGTGAATCTTTATGGAAATGATCTGGCACTAAATATTTTTTGTAACTTTTTTTTCTTGTGACATAGAAATATAGATTTTGGTCCATAGTTTCCATTTGATATTGTAAACTTACGTACCAAATTTGGGTACCATAGCTTTTCAATTTTTTTAATAAGAATTTTTCAGAGAGGAGAACAAAAATTTTTTCGGAAAACCTGGATAGATGTTCCTGGCTAACTAACTTATCGAAGCCACTTACAAAAGGACAAAAGGAAGGTACTTGCCGAATTTTATAAAAATCGGACCATTATATTTTTAGTTATCCATGTGATACATACATATATATATATATATATATATATATATATATATATATATATATATATATATATATATATATATATATATACATATAAAAATTGAAACTGACCCCGGATATGGGTTTTAGGAGTCCTAGTTTGGGATCATTTGAAAAAATAATTCAAAATTCACAAGTCGAAATCTCTCCAATAGTGAAATTTTTTGTAAGAAAATTCGCTAATAAATACGATTCTTGATCTTTAAATTCAACTCCCACGTTCCATTCTCTTCGGCTTTTAATTACAGAGTTTTGTTGAATTTTAGCCTACGATTTTCTATTACTGATTTATATTAATACTTTTCCCCAATTTTCAACTTACGGATTCAGAGCATTAATTTTCGATTTTTAAGAATAGTATACATATTTTAAATCCATACCTATTAAAATATTGATACAATGTATTTTGCAGAAAGCAGGCATTGGTTACAAAAACCTTGGAAACATGTTTACTGTCTTTAATAATTTATAAACATTTATTGTTTTGGCAGCAATAGTTTGACGATGGAGGGTGTTTTTTCTTACGAAAATCACTTTATCGTGTTAATATCTTACATCTTGTGCCAAAGAAATTCAACTGAATGTGTTTTACCCGGTATCCTGAAAAAAAAAACGGTTAGAGGGAAAATTAAAGCAGTATGGTTTCTTCAAAAAGCTACTCAACACACGGAAGAGACCTGTTGACAGTGAGAATTTAAATAATGGTCTCCTCTCGGTTGTTGGGATTCCTGGAACTTCTACACATACAATTGAAAAAACCTACTAGGATACCAAAATCTTGAGTACACAGATTGTTATCAAAAGATAAGTTCCGTCCATACAAATGTCTTATTTGTCAAGGACTTAGGTCTGGTGATAGAGACAGGCGTAGAATATTTTGTGAGTGGTATACGAGACAGCGCGATGCTGATGCCCAATTTCAAAGCAACATTATCTGAATAATCTGGATGAAAGCACAGTAACCAGCAGTGGCATTTTTAACCGCCGTAACATACATTACCGGTCCCGAAAAAATCCTTGCCTACTAACGTCTTCTAGGCATCAGTATCGGTTTGGATTTAAAATGAGGGCTGGAATTTTTGTTGCCAACATAATCCTTTTATTTATAAAGAGAACCTCGACTTTGAGGTTTTTACATCTGATTAAAAATAATGTTGAGATTTATTTGGAGGGCCTACCTCTGGCAAGAACCACCAGTTGTTTATTTCACGAGGGTGCCCCTGCCCAATATCCAAGAGATGTAAATGCCTATTTATTTAAACAATTTTCTAATAAAAAAATTCTACATACTCAACAATATCCTGAGCGGCAAGGTCTCCAGATAATAACCCTTTTGACTTTTTTCTTTGGGGGTATGTTAAAAATAGTGTCTAACAAAATTAAATTGTTAATGAAGCACCATTATGTATTTGCGTCACTGACGCGTTGGACAGTATCAGTCCAGAAATGTTGGCTAATGTACTGGATGAAACGGTGACCATAGGCTACCGTTGCTTAGAAGCAAATGGTTTAAATTTTGAACACTTGCTGTAATTGTAAGTTTATTTTTAGTTTATTTATTTACTTTGAACTTATTCAATTCCTATATTACTTTAAGTTTTTATATTGACTTTTTTAGCAATGTCTCCCATTGGAGAATGTCTTTCGTTAAATCCCAAAGTTGAACATTGGTAAAGTAGGGCCGTATTAGCATAATTTTAAAATAATAGCATTTTGTAGTCCAAAACTCAGAAAACAATTAGTTGTCATATGTTGTTGAAAACAGTAAAAAAGACTGCGAAATACAACTTTAAAAATTCAAGACCGTATTTAAGTTTTCGATGGTTTCCCAGAAACCAAATGTTGAATTTAAAATGGACTACCGCTACCGTGCAGAGCTAGAGCTTAAAAAGTGGAAATGACAAACTGCTGTTTGTTTTACGATATCATATATATATATATATATATATATATATATATATATATATATATATATATATATATATATATATACAGAAGGTGGTATGCCCTCGATTGCATTGTCATTAGCCACAAATATATGGTATACATGACTTAGTTAATCTAAAACAAGAAGAAAATTGGATGAGCATGAAAAAAGGTTCGCTGGAGAGACATTAGCTCGGAAGCGACTGCCAAAGAGGAGAGAAATAACCAGGACGACCATCAATAAAGTAGGCTCAAAGCTGATTTACTTTGACTACTTATGTAAGCAAAAGAATGGGACAAAAAACCAAAACTACTTTTTTTGTATACTGTATAAACGAAAAAAGGGTGAAACACACAGTACAAGTCAACTTAAAATGGTATTTTAATTATATGGCACTGTGGCTAAGGTGGCTGTATTATACATAAAGCTTAGCTTAATATACGATGGTATATCGAGATAAAAAATAGAATGGAAAGTTGAAGTGCATATTTTTGGCTGTGTTTCTTATGTTGTGTAGACGTAGGTGTAAATATTACAAACTACTTTATACAAAGATGCACCAAAAAAAAATCTACGAAAACTTTCACATACACCAAAGTTTTTCTACATTAAAAGATTTTTATGTGTTCCATACTATAGATTACTTATAGCTGGAAGTCAATAAAATATTTAGGATAAAAATATGTTTTATTAAGTAATTAGGTAGATGCTTATTAAATGATGCAATATATACAGGGTGTTTTAAAGAAACATATGTCATCGCCCGTGGTTGGATTCCTCACATAAAAATAATAATTCCTTTTCGTATCAACTTAGGTCCAATTTTGCATCGATACGTAGCTACAGGGTGTTAATTTGTTTGTTTTTGGTTTATTCGAAATTTATCCAGAACGACTTTAGCAATCTGAATGAAATTTGAAGGGTGAAGGTTTCTAAAACTAGGTTATACATATTTTACTGCTAAAAAATATGGGCAGCTTTATCAGCGCCATATGTATATGCTATCACTGCAATAAGTTTCCAAAAAAACCCTGTGCGCCTCTATTTTTTTTAATCTGTAAGCACAGTTATATAAGTCGTGCCCCCTTCCACTCCAGCCTATCTAAGGCTTGGCCATGGGCAAAATACCAGACGGAAGGCTGTAAGATGTTTAAAGGAAAACAAATATGCGTCTTTTAGTATTAGCGACACGGTATAATTAGTTTTATAAATTTATATAAATTATAAATTAAACTTTTTTCCAGCAATTATTTTATAGTTATACCAGAATAACACAGTTGGGTGTACGAATATATCGGAATATCCGTATGTGGATATGCTGATAAAACTAACATATTTACTGCTAGATGTGCTACGTAAATATATTGACTTTCGAATACAGTACTATATCTATGCATAAATTCAACAAAAATATGGGTTAGATTTTGAAATGGTTTATTAAAAAACAGATAATAACATTCTACTTTATTGTTTTTTTTGTGATGTATATTAGAATGTTCTGCTGAGCACGGTCCAGGCGAACCAAAGCATTCCATGCAAGTTTTTCTGGTGAGTTTTCGTTGTTACCTTCTTTGCATATCACACATACTTTTTTGCAGAGCTCTCTTTTTCTCAGGTTCTCTAGGAAAACCAGCCATTACATGGGATTTCCTGGCTTAATTTTTTTTTTCTGTATCCATCACCATACTTCATTAGCATACCATGGCATCAGTTTTTTGTATATTGATACATTGACATGTTTTTCTGATTACCTTTGCCATGCAAAACTTCAAAGTTTAGTAGCACTTGGGGTAACAGATTCATTGCAGTTTTTGTGAACCAAGTATAGGAGTTCCTAAGCGGACAATGTGGCTCAGAATCCTAATTAACTGCATCTACAAAACCAATACTTTTACTGTAATATTGTATATTTTCTGGCATATTGAACAGAATTTTGTTTTCTTCAGTTACACGGCATTCTATATTACAAAATCCAGCTGAATGTTAAATGGTTATAAAATAAACATCCTTCTTATATCTGAACCTTATCGACAGAAGCATTCCCTTACGGGCGAAACAGGACTGGTGCATATTCAAAGGTACAGTTGTCGGCGTTTTTGGGACACGTCTGCTGGTTCTGATTATTCCAGTCAGACAGTTGTTCTGTGTCAGTAGAAATTGAGCAAGACGAACAGATGCATACCAATAATTATCTATAATAATCTTCCGGTTACTGCCGCGAAAATTTTGTGCAAGATAGATCTTTTCAGAAAAAGAAAGTACGTTGTATTCGGTATATGTGATAAATTATATATATTATATATATATATATATATATATATATATATATATATATATATATATATATATATATATATATATATATATATCTGCCAATATACAAGCAGAAATTCCAAGCATATCTTTGTAGTTAAGGTGCACTAGGACATAAAGCGAACATTTTGATGCCAAGCCTATTCCTCTGACATTTACATAGCCAGATCTTGTACAGAATAAGTTGCTCATCTATCGCGAAAACTGGCTCAGGATCAACAGTTTAGAGATCAGCAATTTTCTCTTAGCAACTTATCGGACACCGAAGGTCCACTGTACAAAATAGCTGAGCACAATAGTCTAAAAGTCAAGAACAGTTGACTAATCCAGTACAAAAATTCAATGAAGAAAACGCACATATTTCATTTCTGGTAAATATTCTCTATTTAAGGCCAAAAACTGAGTCGGTTTTGTTTGATTAAAAATACATTTTAGCCCGTTTGTCTATGTATGAACATATTTAATCTAAACTTTTAGGACTTAGAAAAGATTCAAAGGAAATTTTAGCATCTTCACTTTCCTCAAGGTCGATGGCAGCATGAAAGTCATGATCAAATTGATAATCCGCTAAAGATATGGGCAACTGGTAGTCAAATGGATCTACAATACTCCGCCATCTATCCATGTTCACACCTCCTATAATTTTGTGTTGGTCGTTAGAAAAGTCACTATCTTCATCGCTACTGTAACAATTAGCAGACTCTTGATAACTCCAGTAACTATCAATATCCGTATCAGAATTATATCCCATTTTTAACTTAATTTTTACAAGCAAAAATAGTAAAACCTCTTACGCTAGCTAGCTGTAATTTTCAAATAACATAACCTATCTAACCTGAATTATGTCATGCGCAGTGGCCAATATATGTTATACCAGCGTATCCACAATTGGATACGTACTCTCCACCAGGTTGCGAACGGATAAAGTGGAGAAAATACCAGATTTGTACGTCTGTACAATTCAGTGTGAGTAAATATCCATACGTGAATATAATGGTATATTCGCCTATGCTAAAAATATCCATACGTTGATATTCTGAAGTGGAAGGGGTTAAAAGTTTTTTTTCTTTTCTGTAACGTCGGTCTATTTCTGTGATTAAAACCAGTCACCGACGCCAGGGAGCAGTTTTACCTCACTATCCCCGAAATTTTGCTGAACCCCCGCCTTCCTGTAAGAAGGGAGGGATCTTTAACGTGCTCAATGATTGCATGGACACGGGACCGACCGCGTGCTCAATGATCGCATGGACACGGGACCGACTGCTTAACGCCCCCTCTGAAGGGCGGAAAGTGCAGACGTTCAACTTGATCAAATATAATGGCACATAATCGGCTGATGTTAATTGGACAGTATATACTGAAAAAGTGAAAGGGAAACCCTGGGAATCGCACCCGGTACCCATGCTTACCACTGAACCACCGAGGGGCTGTGACTTAGAAGTTACCGCTTAAAATTTTGTCGATCCCTTTTATGAGATAAATGTAATTATGTTGTGTTATGTACTGATTTTTCAAAAGATTTTTCATGTCCTTAATTCAAACTTATTATTAGTAAAAGTACTTCAATAGAATCAGAGCAAGTATTGAAAATAGCCACCTGCAGATTGATAACAAACTCTTAATCGCCGGTGCTTACTCTAGCACAAATGCGAGGATTTTGCCGAACTCTTACAAATGCTAGTTCTATGCATTTTGGAGAAATTTGGAGTAAACCTAAAAAAATATTTAACACCCTATAGCTGCAAAATGAAGCAAAGTTGAACCCATGTTGATATAAAAAAGTCATATTTTTACGAGAATAATCTAACCACGAACTATGGCACATGTCTTTTGAAACACGCTGTATAATTTCTACTGAAGTATTTCTAGTAGCAGAAATTTTTATATATTTGTCAAGGCTATTTGTTCTATGCTATTTTATGTAAATTGGTCAAGAATACAGTAATAACCGCCTAAAATCGGGTATATTTCTATACACTAGGTATTCAAAATGTAAATAAAATTTTCAGGTGACATTAAGTGTTGACGAATCCTGCACATCAAATATGCAGTTTTCAAACAATGTTGCTAATTTGATGTTAGTTTATTAGTTGAATAAAATAAGCTGAGGGTTCAGTCATACATGTCGACAACATTTATACATACAAAATAAAGGTCATTTTATGCAGATTAATTCTTAAAAGCATCTTGTTAACTAATTATACTTTATTAGATTAATAAAACTGAAGCAGTTTATATCGCCATATATGACCTAATTAATTAAGGAGAGTGTATTCCTGATAAACATCCGCAATTATGAAATGAGTAGGTCAAGCAACAAATAAAAAAAGATTATATTTGCGTTTTCTTAGCCAGTTACAAACATATTTTCATATAGTAGTTGGCAATATACATAGAAAATTAATAACGAAAATATATGTTTTTTAAGTTAAAAAAAAACAAATCTTGGGATACTTGGATAGGGTCAGTTTTCTAAAAGCTATATTTTAGATTCGTAACTGTTTATGTAAATCCGATAATATGTTTTTGAAGACAATGTTAAATTGATATTTATGACGAAATATATCAATAAAACATCAACTTATCGTCAAATTTTTGACATCCTATAAAATAAAAGGACAGTTATTCCTGGATTTCTGACCAATTTTATAACAAATGTGCTTTGTGGGGAAAAATGTAAGTGCAAGTCGGCAAAAGTGCTTTTGGTCGTGTAAATAGGGTTAAAAGTTTGCAAATGTAGCTTTTAAGGTTGTCAGGAATTTTAAAAATAACAGATACTATAATTCCAAACGAAAAATTTAAGTCACATTTTCCCTCAATCTCATATAACTATCTATAGAATTCCTTTGATTAACTTCTTAAATAAAAATACCCATATTTTTTATCTATAAGCCGTTTAACCCAGCAGACAAGTGTAAGTAAAACAACATGTTGTTTCGTGGTATACAGCATGTCTTAAATTGTATGTTTGGAAGTGCTGTATGGGAAACCGTGCTACCTGGAAGATTGGTAAAATTGAGTGAAAACGCTGCCTAGTTTAAACTCATTGATAAATCAGGCTCAACTAAGATCACTTTTTATATTATCTATACTACTAAACTAATGTCATATTTGGCTAGGCCGATAATTTGTAGCTTAAGCATAAATATTAACTATTATGAAAATAGGTATGTATACGAGTAATGGAGGTTATCGACAAAATAGCATATTTAGAAAACAGTGTTGAAAATCAAGGCTTATAAAGGTTTATAGATTAGATAGGTTGTTTGGTAACTCTCGGCCAATCATAAAATGGAGCGGGAATACGTCACATGTATTCCCAATTCCCAATTTAAATCCATTGGAATAATAGCAGAACAGAAACCGGGGATATTATAAGTTCTGATAAATAAACTAATCGATGATGAAAGTTTCCCGTTAGAATGGAAGACTACTCGATTGCTGTTATTGGAGAAGCCACATGAAACAGAAGGCAAGAAGTCATATAGAACTATATGCCTGGAAGACGGAATGGCAAACTTATATGAACATGTAATAAATAACAGACTTAAAACGGAAATCGAGACAAGAGGAGAGTTAGCAGAAAACCAATTTGGCTTTCACAAGGGGCTCTCGACTATGGATGCTATGAAAAAGGTGCAGGGCGTGTCAAGGAAAGAAGGCAATAAAAACAGGTTTGTGGTCATCTTAACATTGGATGTAAAAAATGCATTCAAAACAGCACCGTGGAGGGGCATATGCGAAGTGCATAAATAGGCAAGTTGAGCCATATCTGCTGAAAATAATATGTAGTTACCTGGAAACCAGACAGTTGCTGATTGGTCAGAAATATATGATGCAGGCTACATGTGGTGTACCTCAGGGGTCGATCCTAGGAGCAACAATTTGGAACTTGTATTACGATAAGGTTTATAGTCTGGAGTCCATAAACAACACGGTAATTATATGTTATACAGATGATTTGGCGCTGGTTGAAAGCAGACGAAACAAGGCTGACAGAAGAAAATAGCAACTGGTCAGTGGAAAAGGTGGAAAACTGGATGGCAAAAAGTGGTCTACAACTCAGGCCTTACAAAATTAAAAGTATAGTGCTAGTGGAACGAAGTGAACTGATAACGGTAACCGTTAACTCGAGGAATGCAAACATTAAGTCGCAGACAAGCCTTACCTATCTAGGTATACAAGTAGAACATGAACATGGGTGTGCACATAGAAATAATAGTGGCCAAAACAGACATGATCGTTGCAAAGCTATGGCGTCTGATGCCAAATATCGGCGAACCAAAACCAGGTGAAGGGTGCTGAGTAGTGTGGTAAATTCAATCATACTGTATGGCGCACCAACATGGAAGCTCGTGTTGTTAAAGACAAGGTGTAGAAAAAAGATTAAGGGGCCGCAGAGGACGATTGCCATCAGAATAGCAAGTGCTTATAAAACAGTGGCAATGGAAGTAATACAGGTGATTGCAGGAACGATCCCCATAAACTTATTGGGAAGAGAGGTCACTTATGAAAGACACAAAATTAGAGGGAAAAAAAGAAGGCAAAAGTCAAAACAATGTTGGGGTGGCATCGAGAATGGGAAGAGGAAATGTCAACATCCCAGTGGACAAAGAGGCTCATTCCACACATGAAGACATGGATATCAAGACAACATGGGGAGGTGGGTTATTATTTTACCAAATCTTTGTCAGATCATGGGCGTTTCAGATCTTACCTAATTAAAATGAAAATAGTCGATAAAGAACACTGCACGTATTGTGGTGGTACATACACACCAGAGCACACGATATTTTAGTCCGCAAGATGGTCGTGCAACGAGATTGTCAGAGATTTAACAGCGATAATGTGGTGGAGCCTATGCTGGGAAGTGAAAGGGTGTGGAATACTGTGGACAGAGGGATCGTAGACATAATGGTGTCAAAGGAACATGAAGACAGGGTGTAGAAGTTTTGAGAACAACAAGAGTTATGGTCGTCACGTCTCTAGGTGTCAGTGGGGTGCTTAATGAGTAGTCGAGACCTGGATGGAAGGGGAGTCACCACAGTGTCGGTTGGTGTCAGATCGCGGAAGCGCCAGCTACCCGCCTGCGTAAAAAGCATTCACCTCCGCTATGACAAAAAAACCGCTTCATGGGAATGGCGTGACTGGTAATAGTAGTAGTAGTAGTAGTAGTAGTAGTCGATAACAATAAACTTTCATTATCAAAAGATTACAGTTTTATTTACTTACTGTTAACCCACTTCGTAAAGGTTGGTAAGTATCTGACGCTAATTCTAAAAGTTTTAACGTTAAAAGCTACATTAACCATTTCGTGTACTTAAAATGATTAGTAAATCTTTGAACAACCTGTAAATGATCAATCCAATCCAAGCAGCATTTGTGGTTCAAAGATTAACTGTACTACTTAATAAAGAGTAAAATAATTATCTACGTATTATATACTAAAATCAAGTCAGTACTCATTCCTTAAAAGTCGTACCACTAACTTCAATCCTGGATGCACTATATATGTAGCTTGGACCAAGCCTCAACCACAGCTTAACTTATGTAATATTTTAACATAAGGAATTATATTTTTGTGAGTAAGTATGCCTTAATTAGACACCTAACAGGAATCAATTGTTTTAAATTCTGTTATGATAAAATGGCAAACAGAGGTAGGTTTGTTTTTTTAAGAACAAAATATTTTTGTTTAGTTTGAATGTAAAAACAATATGTTACTTATATGTTGCTAATATCATCCAAATCAAGTTATTTCTGAGAACTTAAAGTTGCCAGATTACTAATTATTTGGTTGTTCAGAATTGTGACCTCTGGCAGTTAACTATATCATCTTACAATAATGATAAAAAAGTAAACAATTTTGAGTGTTTATTAGTTTGTTTTATCTATTTTAGGTCACTGGCTTTAGGAAGGTTGAAATAATCCTGATCAATTGTACAAACTGCCAGACGAAGGTTTGAACTTCAAAGTCGTAAAGACGACTGGGAAAACGAGGAAGAAATTCTGACGGTGGAAAATAAAATTTAAATTATGGATTAATCTGGATATATATATATATATATATATATATATATATATATATATATATATATATATATATATATATATATATATATATATATATTCAGAAGCGTTTAGCTGTCCTGGTTGCCTAACATTTTTCATTAATTTTAGGTTCTCTTTATCTACGTGGTGATTATTTTCCCAAATATGCCTGGCGACGCAAGATCTAACTATAGTACTGTATCTTAGTTGTACATAGCAAGTTTTTAAAGTTGTTTTTCAAACCCTTTGTGATTCGCGGTTCAAATGGTAAAGAAGGTTTTTTCGGCTTTTTCTATTTTAAAAGTCGTTGAGTCCGCCAACATTTTCTTTCTTTTCTGTTTGTTAATGTATTTTTTGACTAGGCAAGCGATGTATTCGTTATATTCAGCCACGTTCCCAATATACCCTAATTCTTTGGTATATATATATATATATATATATATATATATATATATATATATATATATATATATATATATATATATATATATATATATATATATATTTACTTAAAGGAAAATTAATTTACCTGTTTACTAGAAAAGGTAATTTATTATTAATTTCTAATTCGTGGGTAGATTTTATAGAATTAAATTTTGCAAATGTTTGTGTTAAACACTACGAAAATATCGTCGACATAACGGAAGCAAACTCTGGGAAAATACTCACTTTTACTGTCAAGACACGCTTTAAATCTATTCATGAAAAGGACCGCAATAAATGGAGGTTCCCATTGCCATGCCTTGGGTTTGTTCAAAAACACTGTTTAATTGAAAATTATTTTGTTTTACAAAGGTTTGTTTAGTTAAATATTCTTTGCAGGCGTCTTCATTTATGTTCTTCATTTTTAACAACTCTTCGAAATACGATAACGTTTGTTTTGTAAGGACGCTAGAAAACAATGAGGTTACAACAAACGAAATCAAAACCTCTCCATCAACAAATTTAACATCTTCAATGATATTAATAAATTCATGTGAATTTGTTACAATAAAACTTTTTTGTTTGATGAGCAAGCTTTTAAACTCATTTGACAATCACTTCACTAAATTGTATGTCGGGGAATCTATAGCTGAAACAAAGGTCTCATTGATTTTCCCGGTTTATGGATTTTTAGGAGACAATACTTTTTGGGGACTTTTGGATTTGCAACTTGTAACTTTCTTCTTAAGTCTTTTGTTATATGGTTGTGACAACTCTTTATATAATTGTTAACATCCGAAATCATTTTTAGTGTGGGGGGGGGTCTAGCTTTTTATATGGTGCTGTCTCTATTGTGTTATGTGTGTGTGGTATTGTTGCTGGCATTCAGACTGTTTCTCATTTGCCACACATTTTTCTATTGTGTTAGAAACTATATTTTTATAATCGTTTGTGTCGAAAATCACAACCTTATTATCTTTATCTGCTTTAACATAAAAACAATGTTTCTCACGCAATCGCTTAGCTGTTTTCCACTTGATTAAAGTTTTGGTGTTTAGTGTCCTTGTTTTCTTTCAAGTTTTTATTTTCTAGGCAATATTTTCTACATATAGTGCAGTATTATTGTATTTGTAGCTGTGTTTCTTTCACGTCGATTTATATCCGCGATTATGGGCAATAACCGACGCTAGCGAGCAGATTACCTCACTATTCTAAAAATGTCGGTGGATTCCTACCTCTTTGTGAGGAAGGTGGGGATCTTTAACGTGTTCAACGTTGCATGGTACACTAGACCGACGCCGTTACGTCTTTTTCGATGTGCGGACATTCAACTTGCTCAGACACAATACCACAATATGTACTGAAAAAGTGAAATAATCCTGATTACTGGCAATCTAATGTAGGACCCATGGGTTAAGAGGCACACGTACTTACCACTGGGTCATCGAGGCTGCTAGTAGTATAATTTCATATGTTCTAATGAGTGTTACTGTAAAAATGTTAAAAAAAATCTACTTCGTATTTCCTTATTTTAATATATTGCCGATTTATTTCTACGGCACACAGGGTGCTTCTCAAGTTGACAGATAGATTTCAGCTGTGTATAGAACTGACGAAGCCAATAATTTTTTAATAACGTTTTTATAGCATAAAAAATAAAAAAGATACCAGCATCTGTGTGTTTTCAAAAGTCAAGTCCAGTCCAAAAACCAAAAACAAAAAATTAAACAGAGGCGTACTATACATTTAATATCGATTTACAAGTATGGTATAAAATCAAAGGAAAAAAGCAAGGTAAATGATAATCAGCCTATTTTGTCAGGTTGGGTACCTGACATATATTTTCTAAATATGATGTATCTGTATCACACTTCACAAACGAACGATTTTTTCTTCTTTGCAAACCTTTTGACCTTGACGGCATCATCAGGCTATAGTATATACATACAAGATAGTAGGGATACATACAAGATTTGAATATCTAAAATTCGGGTAAATACGTAGAAGAAAACGATTGTGCGCATTGAGCATTAAATGAGAGAACTTCGAACAATTTATTTGTTTTGAAGATGATAAATCGACTTATTTCGTGCATTATTCTCTACAGAGTTGGACCTTGCCTTTGTTACAACCCAAGAGCCGTGCTTTTTTTCATTCTGCTCTTACTAGAGGATGTTTCCTGTTTTAGTGAGTTCTATACACAGCTAAAATTAACCGATAATCTTAAAAATCAGCTGGTATAGTCTAACAATGCGCTTCTAGTATAGCGAGGGTTTTGGCACAAGAGTGTGTTTCTGAGAGAGGCTGTAAGAGACAATAAAGACATTTGATTTTAGTCATAATAGGATAATTGGACATTGTTAATAAATTGTCGCAATTATAATTGTGTAAGTAGGTTAAATTGGTATTCTAATCATTTAACGTAGATTAAGTAATACTATGTTACAAATGTAACCAGTGTTTATGTAAATAAACACATTGTTTGGTTTTGAATTGCGAAGAACACAAATACCATCAATGTGCGTATATATATATATATATATATATATATATATATATATATATATATATATATATATATATATATATATATATATATATATATATATATATATATATATATATATAATGTAGAATAATGCCTGTTAATAATTTTTATTATTTGTTGTAGAACCCCAATTTTACGAAAGTTATATATAGATGGGTTTGTACAGAGTTGTAGAGATTTTTTTTTAAATTAAACTATTATGACCGTTGATATGTCTGTTTAGTTAGTGACAATTTAAGTGTTCTCATATGCCCAAAATTTACCCTTATATTCAAACAACGAGAGCTTTCAAATAAAGAAAACATTATTCTTTTAAACATCACAAACAATCCTTTAACTGACTCTAATTACTTCTGTTCTTAATTACTTTAGCACCCAAGGTTGTTTTCTTAGGTACCATGCATTCAATTCTGACTGAAAACTTTAATTGTATTGTGCATGCTGTGTAATTTGAAGAATAAATTTAACGTTTATAAGTTAATACAAAATTGTTGTGCAGTCGTTAATTATGTTACATTCTTCGTTTGAAAACCTTGTGAGTGATCTTGTGGTTGAGGCTAGAGTACGTTCAAGCTACATTGTCTCAATAATACATACAAATGCAATTTGCATAGTGTGGTCTAGTCGCTGGAGAGTACTGACCTCTTCCGAACCTACCTCGGCCTTTTTGGCCTTCGGATCGGCAACCTGGAGCGTCTCGTCCGGAGGCAGGCGCCACTCGTTCCGGTCCGCATGCACATTGGCGTGCATCCCGTACCGCTCGCGTGTAAGAGGAGGAGATGGCGGAGTGCCCTGTGCGCCGCCACTGTCCTGGCTCTGGAATTCTCACCTCGAGTGAAGATGGTGCGAACTGGTGCTGACGTGCCAGTGAAGTGTGAAGAAAGGCTTGGGTGAAGGTGCGTGCGAGGAATTTCAGATGGTATACTCTGAAACAAGTGAAATCGGTTGTTTAATCTGGTGATGTATGTAATGAGCAACAAGAAAAAAATATAAATATATGGCATAAAAAATACACCATTGTAAGCGCGAAATTTCATCGGCTTTTGATAACTATAGTTTATAACGCCTTACGGGTCCTTGCCAACGATTTATGTAAATGACGTCAGCTCAAATTATTGTGTTATTTTATTATACAGTACCATAGAATCGTTTAGCTCTATTGATTACTGTCTTGCAGTAGTGACAGCGACAATAGTTGAGTTTACCAGATGACAACCGCTGAGTTGAAGTGCTTATCTGCTGACTATCGATATATTTCAGCGGTGGGAGCCTGATGAAACCACTGTTGACTTTAAGCCTTATTTTGTAACGTTTATCTGTCATTCCGTTTTGACTAATCGGCAACACTTGCGTTCCAGCAGAAACTCAGCACTCAGACTGGTGAACGCATACTTTAACACCTCCTATTAGACTGTTGGCGCCTGGTGAACTCAGCCGTTTTCTTTTACAAAGACCTTCAAAATTGGGCTCAATCGAAAACGGTTGTACAAAGCATTTGACTGTAACAAAATAAAGTAGCCACACGCAGAACGAAGTCCCGTTTAGATATGGCTGTTTTTTAATGTACGATATAGAGATTTTTACACCAAACCCAAATTTTTTTTAGCTTATAATCTTTAGTTAGCTCTATTGTAAATTTTATTTTCATCTTCAGACAACCTACGGTCTATTCATGCTTGTTCTCGCTTTTGGTGTTCACTGATAATGTGTTGGCTATTAATGTCGAGTACATAGAGTTGCATTATTATTAATTTATGTTGGCAATTAAAAATCCCTTTTGTCAGCAAATCTACAAGTACACGAGAGATTCACTTTGACATACAGTTAAACCTTGGGAGTCATTTTCGGTGCAAAGATAAACCCCACTACTACACACAAAGCTCCCACCATACTAACAAAAATGGTATGAAAAAGCACGTCCCGTATGACACCAGCAGAGTTCTCGGTTGTCATTAACACTAGGAACTTGCAACTAACCAGCAGCAGTGGTTTGAATATTCTTTTGCGATGTGCTGACTAGAACTATTTGAAGTAGAGAACTAAGGAAATAGAAATTGTCTGTGGTTTTAACAGCGGCACTAACATAATATTTTATGTTGGTTTCTTTATGGAAGATTTGTATATATTGTAAATAATAGAAAATATCATAGAGAGCAAATATTATTCAGGCTACTATACTTATATAACTTAATATTACTTTCCATACAAAGTCACATTAAGGGTTCTTTCGCACGAACGACTGTAACATGGTAAATATAACCGAATTTATTAGGCTAAAGCTAAATAACGTTCAGTGTTACAGTCTAATAAAACAAAAAATGGCGATCCGTATACAAGACTTTATTATTTAGTGAATTTCAGAAACGTGTTATTGGTTTGGTTACCGTATCTAGTAGTTAATCTATTATGAAAATGCAGCTATCAAGCCAGTGGTATCAGAGTACGTTACAAAACTGAACATCCTACTTAGAGAAGTGTTTTAAGTTTGGCGACCCTGTCCAGTTATTTAACTAACATAAAAAGATGTAAATTTGGCCAACGTTATAAAAATAAGTTACATAATGTAATTATTTTCGTACGCGTTCTCAAAATACCTTATGTTTTAAATTTATCTCGAATTTTCGTCTCAATCAAATTACAAAACAAACTAAGTAATTGTTGCCGTTATTCTTCTAATATAAATATACACTGTCAGCAATATTGCTTTAGTTTCAACAACTATGTCGTGTATACTCAAAAGAGCTTCTAAAAAGGTTCAGACTGCTTTGTCAAGGAGAAACCTATATCTCTCAAAGGGCAAGCCCATATGGTTCTAGGGAGAGTTGTATCTTCTTTATCCAAGTAAAGTAAGTAACTTTAAATATTCCTTAAATTATTAACGTCAGAACTCGAATTAATCGCACTAAGTTACGAAGAATATATCTTGTGGTTAAGCACCAGATGGCGTGACTATAACTCTTAGATTAGGCGCTAAATTTCACAGAGTTTTATAATAAAAATTTCTATAACCAACATATCTCGAATTGTCTGTACCACGAAACTCAATCATTTCCAAAAGAACATCTCAAGTTGATTGTTACCACCTCTACTAAACGCAACGTCTCAGTTGTTATCGACAGTGGGTCCTATATTTCCAATTGCCACACATTGGTACACGATGAAGAATCATACAGATGAACTTAAAAAATAAAAAGCAAAATAACAAGTGGGTAAAAACTCTAAAAGATAAAGACTATACTCGAGACATATGGCTCAAAAACCCACAATGTCTGAGGTTGTTCGTCCAAGATCTTGTGGCCTCAATAAGGTCTATAAGAGGGGTACACTATTAGACCAATAGTTTCTAAGATTAATTCGCCTACATCACGTGTTAGTAAATTTGTAGCCAAGATTCTAAAGAGCTCTTTTCAAGAATATAATGTAAATGCTGTCAAAAGCTATACGGAATTTGCAGAGAGAGTAAATGATCTCCAGCTTCCTGATAATTATGTAACTGTGTCTTTGCACGTAGTGTCACTATTTGCAAACATTTTCTTAGAACTCACGGCGGGTATTATTGATCAAAATTGAGAACTGATAGGGAATAACAGCAGTATGCCAAAATCTGAATATATAAGCCTACTTGAGTTTCTCCTTGATTATAACTTCTTCCTTCCTAATGGGGAATTTTTCAACCAGTCCTTTGGATGTCCGATGGGCAGCAATCCTAGTCAGTCCTGGCCCACATAGTGTTGGCTTTCATATACCAGTAAATGCACGACCTCATTTCGTCTCTACCTGAAAATGCAGATGACACTATGTTGAGAACATTTAACAGCTTTGGTGATCACATGGTCTTTACAAGAGAGACAGGGAATAACAGGTCGGTACCCTTCTTCAGGGAAACACATTAAAGCTGGACTGTTACCAGAAACTATCCAGTTCGGGCAGGTGCTTTAATTTTATGTCTTACTATGACCCCAAGTTGAGAAAGATGTAATTATTGGCACGAATAAGAGAATAAGTGAGACTATACACATATCCTTCAGTTACGATGCTTTTCAGATATACAGTGACGTGATAAATGGTAATCAATATCCGAGTCAATATCTTTCAAAACTTCCATTCAACACATCTAGTCCTAGATAATAACGATCGCTCCTACTCGGATAGATTCTGTTCCAGACCAACAAGAGGAAGAAATGCAATTCTTCTTCGCTAACCAACCAAGGCAGCCTGTTAGCTGCCATCTCGGTAATGCAGAGCTCATAGGCAACCACAGTAGTCCAAATCTGTAGTTTAAATGTGCCAGTCTGTCTGCCTCAACCACCTCGTTACCTGCTGCGAATGTTTGAGACAGAATAACAATGTGCGTAAATGGCGCAGGATGTTCAATGATAGAAGAAGAAACCATCCATGATGAGGAACGATCTGGAACTGCCATGACTGAAGAGTTGACTCAAAATGTTGATGAGAAGATTTGTGAAAACAAGCGTTTTACTAGTGATGAGCTTTACGTCCATTTCCTCAAATTTCAAGATCTGAAATTTATACCATTCTTATTGAATCTGTTCATAACTGGTTAAATTGACAGTCGGCAGAGTTCTTTGATAAAAGTATACGAAAAGTAGTACCAATTATGATCAAGTGCTTACATATTAGTGGGGATTATAATATAGAAAAGTAAAGAAAATTAATTACTTTGCATTTCTTAGTCTCTACGTTGGTATCTAGTGATTCCTTTAAAACTTGTATTCATGAATAAAGTTTTACTAGTCTCTGAATAAAACGGTGCGTACCTAAAAAATGGCCCCTGTAAAAAGAACATATTGGGTGCTCTTATGATTTACTATGAGTTATTAGCATTATATTTAGACGCTTTTTATCAATAAACCTTTTAGTGGTTTCTACGTATTTTTGTGATGTCAACTTATTCAAATAAGAAAAGTATTGACGCAGCAAGTGCGTTACGGTAGTTAATTTTCATAAAAATGTTTTTAATAGCAAATATGTGTTTTTTTAAGAAAGTGGGCATAAAATTTGGTTACCAGTATAACCTATATAGTAAAAACAATGTGCCATGTTTAATCAAAATAACTTTATTGTTTGAAAACGTACAAAAATTTCGGAAATTAAACTTTAAGTGTTCCCGAAAAAAACGCGTTTCTTGGTTAATAGCAAATTGAGCTATTCAAATGCGAAGAATTTGATTAAAATTCGCTACCATAACGCACTTGCTGCGTCCAGAATTTCTTTTTTTTTTTACAAACATTCATTATAATTCGATAGAAAATGCAAAAATGGAAAAATGCAATAACATAAGGCGTGTTTGATTAAAAAAAAAGAAAGTTTGTATCACCAACCACTTATGGGCCACGCTGTGAATGTAGAAATATTTTTTAAGATGTAGCTCAAGACACTCTATAATTAAAATATTCATTTTTTTATATCTTCTAAGTAGATAGGGCCCCACCTGGGCTCATCCCCTCCACTTTTTTCTGCGCATGCGCGAGTCA
Source organism: Tillus elongatus (assembly GCA_964006375.1). NCBI lineage: Eukaryota > Metazoa > Arthropoda > Insecta > Coleoptera > Cleridae > Tillus > Tillus elongatus. The sequence goes on from OZ023265.1 coordinate 109,966,733, forward strand.
TGCGCATGCGCTGACCTGCGCAGACCTGTGACAGTTGACAGCTGACCTGTCAGATTTGACAGGTGTCAAATGTCACTGACCTGACAGCTGTCAGCTGTCAGCTGTCAGCTAACCTGACAGCTGTCAACGTCAGCTGTCACCTGACCTGACATGTGTCAACGTCAAATGTCACCTGACCTGTCAGATGACGTCACAAGCATTCCAAGATGGCTGACCTGTCATAGACAGTCGCAAGCCGGGTTCTCTCTATGGAACTAACCTGAGATGACGTCACAAGCATTCCAAGATGGCTGACCTGTCATAGACAGTTGCAACTCCGGGGGTTCTCTCTATGGAACTAACCTGAGATGACGTCACAAGCATTCCAAGATGGCTGACCTGTCATAGACAGTTGCAACTCCGGGGGTTCTCTCTATGGAACTAACCTGAGATGACGTCACAAGCGTTCCAAGATGTCTGACCTGTGTGTCCATAGATATCTACAAGTCAGGTTAGCTCTCCATGTGTGTTTGTCTGATTGTTTATTAAGGTTATGTATTTGTTTATTAAGGTTATGTTCGCTCACGTGTCATCTGTTTGTTTATTAAGGTTATGTTTGTATTTGTTTATTAAGGTTATGTCATGTGTGTGTTGATTACCAAGGCATCTGTTTGTTTATTAAGGTTATGTATTTTGTTTATTAAGGTTAGGTGTTCGTAAACACAGCTGTTTGGTTTGTTTATTGTGTTGTTGTTGTTGTTAAGGTGTATTGAAGTTTGTTAGGGTATTTCGTTTTTGGCGGGAAATTTGAATTTGTTTGAAAATTTCTGTCTGTTGTGTCCAGAGATCTTACTCCTCAAGCTAGAGAACATTCTATTTGTAAAGTTGTAGAGTGTAGAGAATATTCTCTAGCTCGAGGGGAGACATCTGTTGGACACAGTCATTCGGTTTAGTCACACACACATACATATATGAGGAAGATATATTGAGCGGGTAATTTGAAATTTTGATTTTAATTTGAAATATGATTTTTGAAAGAAAAGCATTCGCCAGAAATTAGATTTGAACCCCCAACCATACAACTTACTAAGATATGCAAACGCCCCTAAACCGATCATGCTATTCAGACATACGATGAAAGTTTGTTATCAGTGGGGTATATATAAAACAAAAACCTGTTACATAAAACGAGTTTATGAGGCTGCTGAGTTTGTGTGTGTAGGCAGGGGTTGTATCTCTATTACATTCCAATTGAATAATAGGAACTGTAATGTTAAAAACAATTGTTTATTTATAGTAAAAAGAAATTTAAAACACGTACCAATTTACCTATCTAATATCATTTAATAACAAAAAACGTTTGAAGTAAACTATATCAATAAGAAAAACGTATTTACATCTAGATATGTTAATGATTTGTTTTAATAGGGTAATAAAACTCGGGGACTTGGTTTTATTGCCGACGTGTTTGTTTATGTTAGTGTTTGTATTTTGAATGAATGAATCTAAATTTATATAGGGAGTGATCAAAAACACACAAGTAACAAAACTCAATTTAAAACAACTAAATTAAACTTTGATATACGAGGATTGTTTGATAAGTATTGTTTGTATGTAAACATAAATAATATAATAGTATACTTACATACAGCAAGAGACGTCAGCCTTCTTTCACAGCCTAACACACACTAACGTATGTTGAGGTCTTGAATGGGGGCCCCGTTATAGAAATAACACAGTTGTTTAATGACATCCACTTGAACCAAACAAAACATATAGACGCTGTTGTTGATTGTTAACACACACACACACACACACGTCATGACAGCTCGAAGTCTTTACTTAGACTGACAGAGCTGTGTAATAAAAGACAGACAATTGATTGCCCAACAAGTATCTTAGATAATCTTGTTTGAGCTTGTACAGCTGTTTAACACACACACGTCATGACAGCTCGAAGTCTTTGCTTAGACTGACAGACAGAAAGGGGTTAATAAAAATGCAACAAAATAAAAATAAAACAACTGATTTACATACAATAAAAATTTATTAGGATTAATTAAGTTGTACATATTGATACATAAATGACATACAATTATTACATAATGGCTCTAACGATGCCCGTTAGAGGTTTATATTCCATTACACTGTCATGAATAACCAGACAATAAACACGAGTATTTTTTGGGAAGTTGGCGTGACTCATAAACTCCACCTTAATGTCCACCGTTGAAGACTTGATTGACTCGTTCTGGTGCTGACAGTCAATCACAAATAGAGCTCTGTCTTTAAACTCGTCATAATTCAAGATAGGCTCCGACATGTTTTTATAACAGAAGCTTTTTTGAAAATCTGTATACATGTTATAGGCTTCTGCATATTTCGATTTCTCAAAATCCATATTCATAGATTCATAAGGGTAGCATTCTGAATTTAGAAACACTCGGAGGTCCAACATACCAATGTTATCGAAATAGTCTGACCTCTTCTTCACGTTATCCTTACGATCTGTTTGAAATGCTATAATCACATATCGAGGTCTTTCCAAGTTGGTTGCAGTTTTAACAGCCCACACATCTCTGTTGATATCTCTGAGTGCTGGTAACTCGTATATGTCCCATTTACGGTATGCGAGAAATATAGAGGTGTCTTTGGCTATTTTATCCATCAGTTCCAATTTCATTTTATCATTGGGAAATACATGTTTTACCTTTAAAAACATATTGGTTACGGTAATTTTTGCTCGTGCCGTACCAGTGCTGTAATAGCCATTGGAATCGTTTCGACTTCTTGTAAAGCGGAAAGTATGTTTGCCACAGAGAACTCCTTTGAAATGATGAAAGAAACTGAAGAGGAACCAGACAGGTATGAGCATGTGAAACTTGTTATCATTTAAGGTGATGTGCTCCGACGACACATTCAGACCGGCGTTGCTAAGAGATTGGGCTTCATTCTTACTGAACGATAGCAGACTTTTGATGATGGTTGTGGTGTATGGGTCTCGCACTCGTTCCACTTCCTTGTTATTTAACTCATAGGTCATTGATTCAAACAGAGCTGCTCCTCCATTATTTGACAGATAACAAGCACCAGTGGCATTTTGGATTGCTACAGGTTCCAGAGCACCTTCGATTATTAGAGCTGACTCGGCCAGACATACGAACGCATCTTGTTGGTTGATGGCTATTTCAATTTCATCGCTGTTACCAAACGATTTAGTTGGTGAATAGTAAGAGCGCAGCTCTTCTCGATCGATGCCATCATCAAACACGGGTTCTTTGAATATTTCTAGTTTTGACGACATGATAACCCAGGCTTTGCAGGAACTCAATATTATCGGGACGAAGCGTACCCTTTGACGTGTCTGACTCAACTGAATTTGATGTGGTAGATGCACTTGCTTTTATATCCTTGAAGACCAACATACTAAGCAACTTTTATAAGTTTCAAGCGAACAGACACCTCTTCACCTTGAAAGTTGACAGGAACTGAATCTTGGTCGACGATGTCTATGCTTATATTGGAAATCTCTTGCTTGTTCACCGGCAAGTAAATTAAATTTTTAGGTTCTATGTCGATTGCGTAGCCAGGATCAACCATCGGAGCAAACTCATACAGCGTATGTGAGGGTTGTCCGTTATAATAGGAACCAGACACGATATTGGTTTCGATGCGAATCTGTCTAACATCCACTATATCAACAGGTAAATCAGATTCATAAAAGGTGTCCGGCTGAAGAACTTGTTTTGAAAAGCCCAACATTCGCCCAATCGAACCATCAAATTCAAAACTGACATTTGTATAACACTTTAGTCTGCATTTGATGGTGTTCGGATTAGGTCTCAGAATCAGAGCCTGTTGCTTTTGTTCGTGTGTTGCTGTAGCACCAACAAGTTCATTTTGAAGTAACTCTTCCAAGTGTGTTATTTCATAAGCACCGGTGGGTATCGTGATGGTTCGCCAACCGGTTCCTTCTTTTACATGAAATTTGTTTTTACCTTCATAGATGTTGGGTATGTTGTTGTAGGTGTGAAAGCCTATCAAGGCAACAGCATAATTACCATCCAAAACAATTGGTGGATGGTAGTCTGACGACAGATGGGAGCTGCGGTCTTTCAACACAAAGGTGTGCGCCATGACTGATACACACAGGCTACTGTTTCAGTCTTTTATTGCATTGGTTTTTGCAGATACAACCCATAACCGTAGCGCTGTTTCTTGAGATACATGCCTTTGCCCAGTCTCTTGCATTTTGGCTTAAATTTCAAGCCACTCCCTCTCCTACCCATCGCGATGGCTTCCATTGTTTTGTTGTGTCGTTCTTCCTCCTCTAGTTTCTGTTTCGCAGACTTGGCATCGTTCACGGCTTTGGCAATACCTGCAGCACCGCCACCCAGAGCTCCTAGTGCTGACAGCCCACCAAATATAAGAGGCAACAGCGGAAGGAAGCCACCGCTTTTAGGTATTGGAATAACTCGAGGTTTCTGCACATTCTTACGTCCACCAATGTTTCTAACGATTGTATGAGCTATATCAAACACTGCGTTCGCTGTTGGAATAAGGTTTCTATCTTTTATAACTTCCTCAATCAGACTTAGTATGTTTTTAAAGGGAACCTTCTTCTTTGGCTTCGGGTTGATTACATAAAACCCCTCATCAAGTTTTCTGTTAACTTTCATGGTGTTTGTAACGCTAGCAACGTTTCAGCAAAACCTGTATCTGTCTTTGTTAATAACAACCCTCACTCTGTGACACCAACATGCATACTGACTGGGTGTCTCACTTGCATTCATATATATACACACCCAAATAAAATATAGTTTAGTTTAAGTTAAGATGCGTACCAGCAAACACGCTTCTGCCTTACCCATTACAAATATAGACGATGTTGTTACGGACACAGCTCAACAACAACTGAGGCATGGTCCTCTCTTTCCAAACACCGTTCGCTGTATCATATGTGGTCCGAGTGGTTGTGGTAAAACTAATGTCATGCTGAGTTTATTGTTTGAAGCAAACGGTTTAAAATTTGATAACGTGTATGTGTATTCAAAGTCTCTGTATCAACCGAAATACAAGATGTTAAAGGAGGTGATGAATGCAACAAAAGGTGTTGGTTACTATCCTTATAGAGAAAACGATGAAATATTAGATCCGGAAGATGCCAAGGACAACTCTGTGTTTATATTTGATGATGTAGCTTGTGACAAACAAGATAAAATAAGAGCATACTTCAGTATGGGCAGACATAAGAATATTGATTCATTCTATCTCTGTCAAACATATACACGAATACCCAAGCATCTGGTACGTGACAACACCAATGTTATTGTGTTATTCAAGCAAGATGAAACCAATTTAAAACATGTGTACGACGATCATGTAACCACCGATATGGACTTTAAACAATTTAAAACTATCTGCCACCAATGCTGGAAAGATAATAAGTATGGTGTGTTGGTGATTGTGAAGGAAAACGATGTACACAAAGGTCGATATAGAAAAGGATTCGATAGATATATATTATTCTAACAATGATAGACAGGACAGTCAGCTGTCTAACACAGGTGTCTAACACAGATGTCATACAGGTGTCTAACACAGCTGTCATACAGCTGTCATACAGCTGTCATACAGCTGTCTAACACACAGCTGTCTAACACACAGCTGTCTAACACACAGCTGTCTAACACACAGCTGTCTAACAGACAGCTGTCTAACACACAGCTGTCTAACACACAGCTGTCTAACAGACAGCTGTCTAACACACAGCTGTCTAACAGACAGCTGTCTAACACACAGCTGTCTAACAGACAGCTGTCTAACACACAGCTGTCTAACAGACAGCTGTCTAACACACAGCTGTCTAACACACAGCTGTCTAACACACAGCTGTCTAACAGACAGCTGTCTAACACACAGCTGTCTAACACACAGCTGTCTAACAGACAGCTGTCTAACACACAGCTGTCTAACAGACAGCTGTCTAACACACAGCTGTCTAACAGACAGCTGTCTAACACACAGCTGTCTAACACACAGCTGTCTAACACACAGCTGTCTAACAGACAGCTGTCTAACACACAGCTGTCTAACACACAGCTGTCTAACAGACAGCTGTCTAACACACAGCTGTCTAACAGACAGCTGTCTAACACACAGCTGTCTAACAGACAGCTGTCTAACACACAGCTGTCTAACACACAGCTGTCTAACACACAGCTGTCTAACAGACAGCTGTCTAACACACAGCTGTCTAACAGACAGCTGTCTAACACACAGCTGTCTAACAGACAGCTGTCTAACACACAGCTGTCTAACACACAGCTGTCTAACAGACAGCTGTCTAACAGACAGCTGTCTAACAGACAGCTGTCTAACACACAGCTGTCTAACACACAGCTGTCTAACAGACAGCTGTCTAACACACAGCTGTCTAACACACAGCTGTCTAACAGACAGCTGTCTAACACACAGCTGTCTAACACACAGCTGTCTAACAGACAGCTGTCTAACAGACAGCTGTCTAACAGACAGCTGTCTAACAGACAGCTGTCTAACACACAGCTGTCTAACACACAGCTGTCTAACAGACAGCTGTCTAACACAGCTGTCTAACACAGCCAGACATCGTGATAAATAAGAAGGCATGTACCATGACTGAGTCAGTATATGTTAAACCACCACACAACCTGTATCGCTCAAACAAATGATTAGACCGACTGGTAACACCAAACAGTTGTAGCACAATGGAAGTGTTGGGTAAGGAAGAGCGAAAAGTTAAGAAAAAGATTTTACAACTTGCTGACAATATTCGAAAAAAACATTTAATGCTTAAACTTAACAGAGCTGAGAATGATGATGCTCTGCAACGTTTATATAAACCACTTGTTGAGCCCCTAAGTGAAATATCTAAAAACACAGCAGCACTGCAGCAGCAACAGCCATCGCAACCACCAAAGGTTGAACAAATCAAAGACGAAGTCGATATACCAGAAACGAAACCCCAAGTACAGTTCCTTAAAGACCATGAAGTTTTTGAAGCTGAACCAAGGGAAGAGGCTGAGGCGGCAAGTTCCGATGAGGATATCCCAACATTTGAAGAGCTTGAGGCAGACCTACAAACTGTCACAACCAACCCTGCATATCAAGAATTTTTGGAGCAATATCCTGACCGAGTTCGATATTATGTAGACAAGTATTTTACTGAACCACCAAGGCTCGGTACCATTGATCAAACGTATGGTGCCCGCTACGCTAAAGATACCGGTAGCTGGAGTCTTGGTAACAAACACTTAGACTTTACTGATGCTGAGATTCAACTGGGCCAAAGGAGATACCCGCAAACACAAGGTTTGCTAGAATTGTTATTTATGAAAAGACCCCGGGGGTATACTTATGACGATCTTCAGCACTATAGAGATATTCTAGAAGCAACTAGTGTTTATAAAATGAACTATGATCCTAACGCCCGAACCAAGGGTTGTTCCTCTGAAAAGTATCTGACTCTAATAAAACCAGTGATAAATCCACGAGGTCGTAGATCCTCAACACCTCAAGGTTTTGGTTACACCTACGAGGAAGACGATGACGACAGCAACGTCAGACATCTTAACAAAAAACAAAAGACTGAACTTAAAACTCAGAGTGATAAGAGCAGCGATAGCAACGGCATGAACCCTAACAACAACATCAACACCAACAACTATATGATACAAAATAACAAACAAATAGCCTATGTGTATTGGAATGACATAAACGAGTTGGTTGACAGACTTAGACTTTTAGTGGCTTCCCAAGTTGCAGGTAATAATGCTCATAACAACGAAATTCAGTCAATCTTGGAAGAACTAAAAGAAGCTAGTGTTATCACCTAGTAAACCCACAGCCATGAAGAGGCACCAACGACAACAACAACAACAGCACCAACGCAACACTGAACCATCTAATGTTAATAATTCTATAAATGTATTCCAACAAAGAGTTTACATACTTGTACTTAGAATCAAATAAAAGTCTTTGTTAAAATTAATGTGTTTTTATTTTGTAATACAATTAAAAAGTATGTCTTAAAGCAATAATATCCTGAACAAACTTATCTTGTGGTACATCTGCTATACGTAGGTTGTTTCTATGTGCTGTAAGGTATTTCACTTCAGTCTTGATTCTGTTAAAGAGATTTACTGAATTTGGATCGTACAGCTTGTTTAGGATCACTTGGGCGTCGGGGTGTTTATTTTTAAAGTTCCTCACAGCCCTAGGGAAACTTTTCTTTTGTGTTCTTACAGCATGATATGGATAGGGGGCGTCTTTCTCGTTTCTTGCAAGTAAACCAAACACACTTATTTTTCCCAGGTTACTTGGCTTTGGGGATATATCTTCAAGATATTCTGTGACTTTAGCATTTGTTTCTCGCATACGCTGCAACTCATCATTTATCTCCATTAATTTTACTTCAATCGCATCTAGGCTGTCCCTGTATTTCTGATCAAATTCGTTTAGGAAAAAATCATAAATAATTTGGTTGCATTTTTTATAGAACTGATTGGATATCCAACAAGCCAAATTTAATATTAAATCTTTACACACATATGTACCAGATATCAAGTTGTTTTCAGCCTGTCTCCCACCAAAGTCCACCAGATATGTAGCTGTTGTTGGTATTACTTGAGTTGTTGCTTCCGTTTTAAGGGGGCTAGTAGTCCGGCTCCTTGGCGATAACTCTAAGTGGGCTCCCTCAGTTGAAATATTGAGGGTATCGGTATTCAGATACCCTCAATATTTCAACTGAGGGAGCCCACTTAGAGTTATCGCCAGGCTTATTATGTCTGTTTGCATTCAAATAACAAATACATAACCTTAACAAACAATCATATGACTGGTAATCAACACGTGTGTGAACATAACCTTAATAAACAAATACAAACATTACCTTAATAAACAAACAGATGACACGTGAGCGAACATAACCTTAATAAACAAATACATAACCTTAACAAACAATCAGACAAACACACACATGGAGAGCTGACTTGTAGATATCTATGAACACACAGGTCAGACATCTTGGAACGCTTGTGACGTCATCTCAGGTTAGTTCCATAGAGAGAGAGAACCCGGGTTGCAACTGTCTATGACAGGTCAGCCATCTTGGAATGCTTGTGACGTCATCTCAGGTTAGTTCCATAGAGAGAACCCGGCTTGCGACTGTCTATGACAGGTCAGCCATCTTGGAATGCTTGTGACGTCATCTGACAGGTCAGGTGACATTTGACGTTGACACATGTCAGGTCAGGTGACAGCTGACGTTGACAGCTGTCAGGTTAGCTGACAGCTGACAGCTGACAGCTGTCAGGTCAGTGACATTTGACACCTGTCAAATCTGACAGGTCAGCTGTCAACTGTCACAGGTCTGCGCAGGTCAGCGCATGCGCATGACGTCATCGCGCATGCGCAGTAAAAAGTGGAGGGGATGAGCCCAGGTGGGGCCCTATCTACTCTTCTATAATAACGGATATATTGAGCTTTATTGATTTTTTATGAAAATTCGACAAAAATTATATACCATTAAACGATAAACTCTATAGCTAAGGCTACTGCCAAGCATCAGAGAAAGGGTCTATTTGAAATAAATTTTCTGGAAACATTTTAGTAAAATGAAGGACAATGACTGTTGAAACTAAGACTACAGGGTTTGTAAAACATTCTTCTTGAGCCATTTTATTTCCATAGTCCGTATTAGATTCAAGTTCTTTGGTTAAATGTTGCCAACTTTGACGTTTTAAATCGCAACTTTGACGTTTTGAGGAAACCCCAATTTATTTTTCTTCAAATGCCTATAATTTTTTTGTCTTTTGACCTTCGTACCTAAATTTTGTAGGTGGCTTACCTATAAGGATATAAACCCGTGTACCAAATTTGGTTGCCCTTACTTTGTTAATTCCGCAGATATGCATTTTCTTCGAAATAAAACACAAATTTTCCCGGGAAAACCTGGGCAGATTTTCCTGGTTAGCGAACTGGTCCAAGCCATTTGCTAAGGGAAAGTATTCACCAAATTTAGATAAAATCGGCCCATTATTTTTTGAGTTATCGGTGTGATAACTATATATATATATATATATATATATATATATATATATATATATATATATATATATATATATATATATATATATATATATATATATATATATATATATATATATATATATATATATATATATATATATATATATATATATAATGAAACTGACCCCGAATATGTATTTCTGTTGGGCCTAATTAGCGCTCATTTGAAGAAATTTTTTCAAAATTCAAAAGTCGGGATCTCCTCATTGGTGAACTTTTTGTAAGAAAATTCACTAAAAAAAACTCGCTTATTGATTTACTTGCATTTATTAGAAGATGGAGAGATTGTAATTCATTCAAAAGTAAAATTACATCAGGACGAATTGGGTTAAATTAAATCCCACTGGTCAGTTTTTAACCTTAATATTAAGTTCATCTATTACAAATATGTAGTTAAAACGTACGTAGTATTTGAAAAATCATGAAATTAAAATCTTATAGTGGAAAATTTATAGACTTTACCAATAAACACGCTATTATGAGATCAAGATTCATAAACAACTTTATGTGCAATTCCCCATCCACATATAATATTCTCGAGAACTGGAAAACTGCTACCTTCCCTGAGCTTAAATCATTGATAAATTCTTTCCGTAGTGAAATATGCACGTTGCTTGCGCAAACTTTTAACAGATTTATGTTTCTCTTCTACCAAAAAATACTCTCCGTTCGTGATATATTGTAGCAGACATTTTTTTTAAATCTCCCTTTAAAGTGCGTGGTGGAAACAAATCCCATCCGACCGGTGATATTAAAGTTTGCAGATGTTTACGAGGTGAAAAAAACCCGCAGATAATGTGACTCTCAGTTTGCACAGTGGTCCTTCGTGCCGAATTTTCCTTCAGAACCGAGAACATTCTATGAATAAATAAACCACAGTTGGAAACAAATAGCAGAAGGCTGTTGCTACAATAGAGAATACTATGCTGCATTTTTAAGGATAAAACATAAAAAATGCCAATGTAGACCTCAGTGGTCAATGAAATTAATAAATTTTAGCATCAACTTGAGCTAACTCGATACAAAATATAAGTGCTTAAAATACACTGGCATTAAAGCTACTTTTTCAACGAATATTTTCATAAGAACTTTCAGCTGTTGAGGACATGGTGCATGGGCGAGGAATTATAAAAAATTATTTTATTGCAAATTAGCGTTTCTATAATTAGATCAGATTAGATTTTTAGTTTATTATTTATAGTCGGTGCATGTTATTCAGGATGCCTTCAAATGTATTGGCACCTAAATCACAATGGCATATTTTATCTATTAAATGCGGTATTACAAAATATAGAATCTTCACTTCAGGAAAGGAATTTTTTTAATATTACAACACTCACAAACTGTTAGCAATTTTAATATTACATTTTTATGCTGTGGATTTAATTGCGACAACTGTTAATTGAATATTATATTGTGGATACGTATATTTCTGTGGGGCAAACAAAGAGACGTTTCCACAATATAATTTATGAACACATCCATGCAATTAGAAAACCCGATCTCCCATTTGCACTGATCGTCATGTTCATGCAGGACAGAAAATAGACTTTGGCAATGACAAACCAATAACCGGTTTAAGAATTTAAAACCAGAATTATCCGCTAAGCGATCGAGTTCGAAAAACGTCCCGTTGTTTGAATAACAGAGAAATGAATGTTTTCAAAAAACGTTTGGGTTTGAGGTGTTTTTTAGGCATGTGGTATAAGTAGGTATAGATGGTTCCATCTGAGTCCTCCGCCACGCTACTCCGCCGGAGCGAAGCGCCGGAGTGACGTCATAGTGACGTCACTGGACGGAGAGCCAATAGGGGGCAAACCTGAGATGACGTAATCCAAGATGGTGGCTAAGATAGCCGATCGGAAGTGAAAAACGTGGGAAATTTAAAAATTTTAATGACAGGTGGCAGCACCTGTTAAAATAAGAGGACCCTCCATTTTGATTTTTGATAGTGTGACGTACGCGAAGATGGCGGTTTGCGCATGCGCAAGCCCAACTTTGTTTGTTCTTAAGTCAGCCCCCACGTGTTTAGTATCATGTTTCTCTTGGTGACGAGTAGAAGGTAATGCCACCGCCGGAGACGGTGGTGAGGGGTGGCGGGGGCTGCACCCCCGGTCGGAATCTACATCGGAGTCCAGATCTAAGTCGAGATCTAAATATGCTCTAAATAATAATCATTTTTATTTTTATGAAAATGACGTATGTAAAGATGGCGGCTTGCGCATGCGCAAACCAACTTTTTCACTAAGCGGTGTAGAGGGATAGCGTTTAGTGTCATGTTACTCGTCTCGATGAGTAGAATTCAAAAATAGTATACACGCATGCGCAGACCAACTTTTTTAGTTTTTAAGTTAACCCCTACGTGTTTGGTGTCATGTTAATCATCTTGATGAGTAAAATTCAAAGATAGTATACACGCATGCGCAGAGCAACTTTTCGAACTTTGCTGTAGGAGACAGGATTTAGATGCTGGAGGTAAACAATGAAAACAAGAGGCACTATTTTTCAAATATTTATTAACAATACGTTACAAATTTTATTAACTTAATAAATGTAATAAGTTACAAATAATCTTCATAGTCTTTTCATCTAGGACATCTTTGAAAGTTGTTAGTTTCTGCAAAAGTTTTCGCAGTTGTTCAAAAACAGTTTCACTCGGCCATTGTATACCAAATATAGCAGAATCAAAAGGTGCCACATTGTTTAATATGTTGGCGAATTCGTTAAATTCAAAATATCGTTTCTTACGGAAAAAGTACAACATACCATTTGTGTAGCGAAAAACGCGTTCGATTTTTGATGGAGTGCCCGGGTAGAGGTCTGATGTAAATCCAGCTTGTAAAATTGAAAACCTAAATCCATTATCGGTTACTATCTGATACATGTTGTCATCATGAAATATAATGGTTTGACCTGCATAGGTGTCGACTGCAGTATTAAGTTTTTAAATACTTTTAAGCCCCATATTCTCAAATGTATTATGATAACGAAGGTGAAAACTTGGATAAGCAATCAAACATACGCGGCCATTAATAAATACAACAGTATCGTGATTTGGTTTTGATAAATAGCATCCACTTTTACCAGGTTGTAACCCAACTCATGTATCCAATCAGTGAATAACTTTGGAGCTCCATATGGTGCTTTCATATTGTTTAAAGGTATAATCCAGACCCATTTCATATAAAACAGATACAGCTTATGATTTATAATTAAGAACGTATTTATTCTATTTATATATTGACACAGGTCGGGAGCCTCTGAATTCGTTGGTCTGGTAACGGTTGCTTTTTGCGTAACTGAATTTCTAATTGTCGGGTTGGTAACTGTAGATGTTTGTGTCGTGGCGGTTTTATGTTTGCTAGTACTTAGTGGTGGTCCATACAAATCCTGTATACTGCCTATACCTCTGGCTCCAAGTTCTAACTGATCGGTAACGATAGGAAACATTATAGTGGTGAGAAAATATTGAGGCATTGGTTAAAAAATAAGAAAACTAAAGAGTTGATTGCCTATTACAACAACAATTTAAAGTCACATTCAGAGTCACATCTAGGGGCCGGGAATTCCGCCCCACTAGATGTGCTGGAAGCAACATCCCAATTAACACCAACAAGCGCTACATACTTGGTGGACTTTGGTGGAACACAGACTGAAAACAACTACATATCTGGTACATATGTCTGCAAAGATTTGATATTAAATTTGGCTTGTTGGATATCCAATCGTTTCTATTAAAAGTGCAACCAAATTATTCTTGATTTTTTCGTAAGTAAATTTAATCAAAAATACAAGGACAACCTTGAGGAGATTGAAGTGAAATTAATGGAGACAGATGATGAAGTGCAGCGCATGCCAGAAACAAACGCTAAAGTCACAGAACATCTTGAAGATATATCCCCAAAGCCAAGTAGCGTAGGAAAAATTAGTGTGTTTGGCTTACTTTCAAGAAATGAGAAAGACGCTACATACCCATATCATGCAGTGAGAACGCAGAAGAAAAGTTTTCGAAGAGCTGTTAGGAACTTTAAAAATAAAAATCCCGATTCCGAAGTGGTTCTAAACATGTTGTATGATCCAAATTCTATAAATCTCTATAATAGAATAAAGGTCGAAGTAAAACACCTTAAAACGAATAGAAACGACCTACAGAAAGCAGACGTACCGCAGGAGAACTTTATTTAGGATATTATTAATTTACGAAATAATTTTTAATTGTATTAGTCTATGTATATGTGTCATACGGAAAGATAAAAAAAATTTTTAACTAAGACTTTTATTCTAAGTACATTAATACATTAAATATAAGCTTATTTAACATCATCTGAATTTATCAGCAACGTGCGGAATAACTTAAAAACCAACAAAGTTGGGTTTGCGCATGCAAAAATGTCATATTTGAATTCCACTTGTCGAAACGAGTAACATGACACCAAACACTATACATCTAGACCACTTAATAACAAAGTTGATTTGCGCATTCGCAAGCCGTCATCTTTACATACGTCATTTTTATAAAAATAAAAATGATTACTATTTAGAGCATATTTAGATCTCGACTTAGATCTGGACCGCAATCTAGATTCCGACCAGGGGTGCAGCCCTCTCCGCCCCTCACTATCGCCTCCGGCGGCGGCGTTACCTTCTACTCGTCACCAGGAGAAACATGATACCAAGCACGTAAGGGCTGACTTAAAAACTAACAAAGTTGGGTTTACGCATGCGCAAACTGCCATCTTTGCGTACATTACACTACCAAAAATCAAAATGGCGGGTCCTCTTATTTTGAAAGGTGGTGCCACCTGTCATTTAAAATTTAAAATTTCCGGCGCCACCATCTTGGATTACGTCATCTAACGTTTGCCCCCTTTTGGCTCTCCGTCTAGTGACGTCACTATGACGTCACCCCGGCACTGGCGGAGGGCTCAGAAGGAACCAGCTATACCTACTGTTATAATTGGGCCCAAGTTTTTATACTTACGTCAATAAAATTGCGATAACGCAAGTTTGTAAGCGTTATTGTGACATGATTGTAATTTATTTAGGCTAGAAGCAATCAAAAGTATTTTAGATATTATTTATTTTCAACAGGATGGAGCGCCTCTTACCACGCTTCGTAGAAAGACTGCAGCTTATTGCAAACGATTTCTTGGACGCGTAGTTTTTCGTTTTAACAACATGATCGTGCAAACAAGCACCCACGGACTTTTTTAGATCTATTAAATAAAAAAATTATTCTTGATCTTAAACAAAACATACGACAAACGTGATGGAAATA
This sequence comes from Tillus elongatus, assembly GCA_964006375.1. NCBI lineage: Eukaryota > Metazoa > Arthropoda > Insecta > Coleoptera > Cleridae > Tillus > Tillus elongatus. The sequence continues at coordinate 109,982,121 of OZ023265.1, forward strand.
TAGCCATTTTTATGCTATATTTTAGGTCATGGAAAATATGACTAGAAAGATTACCTGTTAGCGAAGCCCTGGTAACCATTGGATTGAGTTATAATCCATACATAAATTATATCTATCAGTGTAACAAGTAAGACCGTCCCGTAGAAATTCATAACACTTTCTAATTGGCTGAAATAACAGTACAGTCAGTTTATGTTGAAGACTTTTTAATTCTGTGCTTGCTAAGATTCTTTAAGCCTGGCCAGGGCTGATCTGGCTCTCCCAGCTACTGATAATGGTATATGCCTCCATAGCTATTGACACGATCTTTCCAGTGCTATGCGTCTTCTTGATTTTGAATTAGCCCTTAGAGTGTTTTGACCTAAATTCTGAAATTTATAGAAATATATATTTTATTATATATGGTGTCCACTAGGATTGTCCAGAGAACTGCTTAGAAATTCGAAAAACCTTAAAACACGTCGATTTTGCTTGTGAGCGAACAAGTTGTTTTAAACCTTAACAGAATTTTCATCATCCAACCACTATCAGAGGTGACTTTTACCCTCTTAATTTGAACAACAAAGGTAGGACCAGTGGTACAATTTTGGAGGGCTCTTTTGATTCTATATTCCAACTTCCCATTTTAAATCTAACCATTTGGTTTTTTTTTAGGAATTTGCTTTCAAAACTTAAGCTGCAATTCTAAAATCTACCAATTAGCTTCTTCGTATGTGTGGTCTCACAATTCCAAATAAAGCGTCTGAAGTAATAGCACCCTTGAACAAGAAATTGGTGTCATAATTGAAGAATAATCGTAATGGACAAGCAATCATTCGATTGCACACTTCTCACAAATTTTAATGTGTTATATAATTTGTGACAAGAAATATGCTTACAAAAAGACGTTGGGAGAAAAAAGGTAAGAGAGTGAAGAGTAAACGAAATCTACTGTTTCACCTATCACCAAAATTATTGATGTTATCTTAACTGATGTCAAGTATGGCCCAAATATCGTCAACATATATCAACAATCATTCCCCCGAAAATATTCCATTGCTCCAGCAAAGTCACCCTTTGATCGACTCATGAAAAGAGATGTGCAACTAGGGGAGACAAAGGCTTTAACATTGTGGTTCCCTCCGTCTGCCGATATAACTTCCCGTCGTCCCGAAAGAAACTCTCAGACAGTAAAGTAAAATGGACTTAATATATTCCGATATCATCTGAGAATTATTCATCCTCTGCTGACGCTAACTTGGTTAGTGAAACGATCATCAGGTTTTTAAAAATCTGTTGTGGTTATTTGGGTTCTCCAAGTTTGCTTATCAGTGCTCATCATATGTTCGATCTTCACTTAGTTATATTCCACCACCTATATGTCCGATAACCGGTTATCATGAAGCATGTCCTGAAGATACTAAAGAGTTATGTCGATAGTGATGCTGAGAAACAACAACTTGACATCGAAACAGATCGGTGCTTTATTGGTTTCAACTTAATATCTTTGATTGTATTAATGAATTCGATGGATTTTTTCACCGAAATCTAAGAGGTTGAACTTCCAATATACTGAGCTCTTTAGATAACCCTTTGGAAAATGCATAAGTCGGGGAACCGATACCAGGACTATTGCTCTCATCTCGTTCCCCGGCTCATAAACCTTCGGGAGGCAATACACACAAGGTGCAATTGGGTTGTATAAGGTGACGCTCATCCTGGTATTTTCATCTATTAAATTAACGCAACTTTTGACTGTTCGAGTTGTCATACCAGGAAGAGGGTCTTTCAATATTTCTTGATAAGGATCGATTCCGAAGAGATCTTCTACTCTGTCCATGTATTTCACCTTATCAAGAATAAATTGTTACCCTTATCTACTTTTGAATAAACAATCTTTCCTCCTCAAATGTCGTAGTTTTCATTCAACTTTTTGCCTATTGACTTCTTTATTTTGAGATCTGGTTCGAAAGGCAACTTTTGGATAATTGACGTATAGAGTTTGTAGTTAGCTCTCCAAGAAACTTGATTGAGCTCTCTATCCCAACAATAATGCCTGTGACTGGTGGCGTTACGAGTGGAGGTGCATACTTCCAGCCGTTTCCTAACAAATCCAAATCTTCTTTCCCAGTAAACTTTAAGGAAGACAGATTCTGTCAGCAAACCTGCGGCGAGTGAATGTTAGAGGTTTGTGGTTCTAATGACTTCTTTCAAGGTTTAAGGTATTTAACTTTCTCTGTAATTTTGAAGCAATAACCTCAAACATTCGCCACTGAAAATTGCTAAAACTTTCAAACCCACTATTATCTAAATTACTAACTGTCGACATACAAAAATCATAGGTCTCCGCCTGAAATATACTGCGTTTGAAGTATAGATACCTAATCTCTAAATTGAAGAGTTTTCTCTTGCCAAACCATACAACCTTTTGATTGCCCCTGCCTGTGTTCTCTATATGCCTCGGGAAAAGATACCTATATTTAAAAGGAATAAGTTTAATCTTACCCACAAGTTTTAAATGGAGATTTAGGATTTATTTATTTAACCCCAAAACATATTGTGGTTGAATATTCTGGTTAGAAACTGAAACAAAAGGCAGAATCTCCCCAAAACCCACATAATAATAACAAACAGTTATGCGCTTAACACTCTGTTTTATTTTGTGTTTTTTTTTTTTGGAGTGATTCTGCTGTTGTTTTAGTTTCCAACCACAGTTTTCAACATCGGTCCTTTCTCCAATTAAGATGTAGCTCAAAGAAAACTTCTGAACATGTTGCCTACTAAATGAAGTGATGAAGCTACAATAACATGGAAAGGACTTCTAGAGATACGAAATCACGGTTAGGACGACAGGGGAGTTTGCTTTTAGACAGGGTTGATAATGATATTACCATTAGCTAAAAAAATTATACCAAGTTCTGTGTAACATAACGTTTGTCATGGCGGAACTCTACTTATGCATTTACATGCCCTTATAATGCGCAATATATATTTCGAAAAATTTGCCTTTCAGCAAAATTCCTTGATATAAATTGACTAACATTTCAGTCACGTTTTCGGCGCACTATGGTTAGAAGCAAAAGGCGGCATGGAAATATTCGTATATACGACCTGACCAAATATAAAACAGAAAATCTGTGCAATCAATATCGAGGTTAACATATAAAGAGGGAAAAAAGCTGACATAGATATGTGAGAATGGAATTCCACCCTTATGTTATTATCTTCTGGAAATGAAAAGATATGCTTGAAATACTGTTATAGTTTCTATTTTCCGCGAATTTGGATTACAGCGTTTTCACAGTGTTCCGTTGGATTTATCAAAACTCGAACTATCTTACAAAGTAAATCGCCAAAAGAACCTCAAGCTTTATAAAATGAAATTTAATGAAAATAAATCGGAAATAATGGTCTGAAAAGTGTATCTGAACCTGTCAAGTAAATAAAACGACAACGCAGCGATTAAAGCTGCTTCCTATAAAAGATATTTACGATATGACACAGGCGAAACTTTTTATGTGCTTTCAGTCTAAGTACGCTTTGTTGTGAGTCAAAGCCTTTTACAAAATAGAGAGTATTCTTTTATGTTAGACATTTTTGCTTATTTAATTTGCCGTTTTCTTTTCTTTGTATGAAAACGAGTTATAAACTGATCAATTTTAGCCAAGCTTTGACGAAAAATCAGCTTCTATTACATTAAAATACCTATGTACTTTAAATTTGGGATGCGCAAATTTGTTAACATATCGATGTGCACATCATTTGAAATCATCGAAATAAATAAATACCGGTGTTAATACATACATTTTCTTACTGTTATCCCATAAAAATGTGCTTATGAGCAAGTGCGTTATGGTAGTAAATTTTCATAGAAATGGTTTGACATCAAACATTAATTTTTTACTTAAATGCTATTTTTTTTTCTTGTGACAGATAGATCTAAACTTTGATGTATAGTTTGCTTTTCATAACGTTAACTTACGTAACGAATTTGGTTATCCAGCTTTGTTTTTTTCGGCCCCCTATTTTTTGAGGTATCGCTGTGATACATACATATATACATATATATATATATATATATATATATATATATATATATATATATATATATATATATATATATACATATATATATATATATATATATATATATATATATATATATATATATATATATATATATATATATATATACATATATACAGGATGTATCAACCAAGAGGCAAAGTTCGATAACCCCTTTGTTTTTATAGATATCAAAAAAGGTTTTAAACGAAATTGGTAGAGGGAGTAAACGCGCACAATTTAGTAGCTCGGGTGCGAAGCAACCGTCTGTTTTTTTAAATTGGAAGACCGGTATATTACTTAAAATTCTTAGACCCCATATTTTTTTATGTCTTCGAATGTAAGCTTTAAATACATTATACAAGGTATTTAAAAAGATATGGCTTGTTTTGTTTTAATGTTGTACGCATATAATCGCTCTGACGAAGGATATACTGTAGAAAAAAATTATATGTTGGCCAGATGAGTATCACAATATGATCTAGTATCGGTACTTGTCGTTATTTATTTATTAAGTTGCGGTTTGTATACAGGGTGACTCAAAACTCAGATATTTCTTTTTTTTTTCTTAATTTAAATAGAACATCCTGTAATTTATAACACTAATGAAATCTACTAATATACTTATTCAATCAAAAAAATCAAAACATATTTATCGTTACTTATTTGTTAGCTTGCGGTTTGTATACAGGTGACTCAAAACCCGGATGTTTCATTTTTTTCTAAATTCAAATGGAACAGCCTGTATTTTATATCACAAATGAGACCCTCTAATATGATCCTTCAATTTTTATTAGGGGTTCCCTATACCTAAAGTAAGTAGTTGTAGGGATATTTTCAGGTATTTAGTGAAATGTAGACTCTGCTAGATATCAGTCGTTGAATTTGACATATCAATCTGACAGTTGATACTAAAGTGGTTCGCTTAGGTATTTGTTTCGTTTATTTTCTTTATTCCAGCATACTTAAAGTATAAATTAGGTACAAGATGAATGGTGAACACTTTTTCCATCGTGAAATGAGTGACATGAATTGGATAATAGGTGAGTCCACTGAGAACTGTTTACTGGCTTCAAGAGTATATGATGGAATATTTACAAAACGATGGAAACCAAGTAAAATTACTATATAAAAATTAATGTGCCATTTTTATCGTTCCGGATCAGTGGCTTATGAAAAAATTTAAGTAACAAAACATGGAATCACCAAAAGCAACCAAATGGGGGTATTGCTGAGTGTTACTGAGGATACGCATACCAGTACACGCAAGATTTCCTCACAACTAAACATTAGCCACGGTACGGTTCAACGAATCCTGTCAATGCATACAATGCATTCTTTCCATGTCAAACTATACCAAGATTTAACTGAGAATGATTTACAAAGCATAGTAGCATTTCGTGAATGAGCGAAATCAAAAATTAATAAAGAATCAGATTTCTTTGATTTCGTTTTGTTTGGGGATAAGGTTCCACTTACAAAGAATGGAGAAGTTAAGAGAGACAATTTTTACTATTACGCGACATCCACATTTAGTACGACCACAAATCCAAACAAGATGGTCATTTAATGTTTGGGGTGGAGTTTTCGGGGATCGCATAATAGGACCACACATTTTGTAGGAATAGTAAATCGTGTAATTTGGGTAGGTCTCCTTCAAAATTATTTAATAATATCCTGGAAGAAGTTCGCCTCAACATCCCGAAAGGCATTTGTGCGATGGCGCAGCTGTACATAATACAGGTGCTCTTCAGGACCACCCAAATAATTATTTTTCGAAAAGATGGATAGGCAAAGTAGAACCTGTACATTGGCCAGCTCGGTCATCTGACTTAACAAAAGTGGACTCTTTTTGTGGGGCTGTGTGAAAGATATCTTATATAAGAAACCGTAACAGCAAAAGTATATATGAAAACTATAATTACAGAAGCGTTCAGGAATGTCAATCTTACTATGTTGCGAGATGCAAGTCTGTCATTTGAAAACCTAATGTGATTAATTTAATGTTTTTATTTCCAATTTAGTCTTTTCTGTTTTGTTAGTGTTGTGTTAGTATCGTTAAAGTTATTGTTATCATATTTCATTAAAATGTTTCGCTAGATAAATTGATTCACTTTTTTTAATGACTTTGTGTGTCAAATTCTTCACAAGCAATAGCAAAATTATTATTATTATTATATATTTTATCAAACCCAACGACTACCAAATAAACATTACAATTCTTGATTTTAAATCCTTGACAATATCCAGATAACTATTTACTTTGGGTTACACCAAACAAAAATTGGAGGGTGATACTAGAGGATCTCATCAGTGATATAAAATAGAGTGTGTTCCATTTGGCTTTAGAAAATAAATGAAAAATCCGAGTTTTGAGTCACCTGTATACAAACCGCAAGTTAATCAATAAATAACGATAATTAGCGATACGAGATCATGTATCGTAACAAAAACTTATCTTGAATTGTACGAATATTTATGTATCTGAATTTGCTTCCACTGGAGACCACATCGTTAGCTTAAGAGCAAACAAGATTGTTTTTAAAATGGATTTTCTTAAATTGTGGATTATATAAGGTGAATTGTGGAATGTAATTAGACAAACCTCTACGATGTCACCAAATCAACATTTAGTCTCTGAATATAATTCAACTCTCAATCATTTAGTCTCATTGTCAATATGGAGTGACATTCCAGCCGAGCTCCGCAATAGCTGCTTTTATAATATAGTATGACTTGCTATCTTTTTGCGTCCTCAAAATAGCGGAGTTGTTGTCAATAATATACCTCAGTAGAAGTAATTCCATTCTCGGAAGCAGTTTATTTTATACAATGCCTCCTTAGCTTTCTGCTCGTAAAATTGTAAGGCTGAGCCTTTTTTTCTTGATATTGATTTGCCATTTTTCATCACCGTTAACAGCTTTGGGCAAATCGGTTGATGTCAATGGTGATCTCACTTGTCGGACAAGAAATCAAGTGCTGACTGTGTATAAAGGGTGGAAAAACAGCAGAGCAAATGCCATGTTTCTGTCCCGCTGAGAAGAAGACACCTGCTTCTCTGGCAAACCCGACTTGCACCAGAGATCTGGATCAACTTCTGCCCACTAAAATTATTGACCTCTTAAGAAGGCTGGATTTGTTGAGTGAAATACAGGACAAGTAAGTGGTAGGTGGTAGTGGAATTTTTCTTTACGTGATAGTAAAGCATTTTTTCACGCCCGAGGAGGTACCACCCCTTGTATCAAGGGGCCGGTGAAGTCCCAACGGACGTTTCCGGTTCTGGTGTATGAGTCGGTTTCCCTTATAAGCAAAAATGATGATGGATCCTCCTTGTACAAAAGATTCCAGAGGTAAAATACCCCTCCATTCGGATCTCCGGGGGAGGGGTGTACAGGGGGCGCCAGCATCGAGATTTACAATATGCTTCTCGAATATATATGGCCTACATTCTAACCTGAACTCCGTCCACCATTTCCTCCATGCTAATAGGCCCCAACTACTCTTCCTCACCGAAACTCAAATCAGTGCCAAACCAGCCACTAATCACCTTAATTTCCCGGGCTATGAGCTCCTTACTTCTTTTAGATTGCATGGAGGCGTGTGCGCGTACGTCCGCAGCAATCTACCATGCACCAGACTCCCCAATTTAGAAGCTGGAAGAAAAGACATACTATGGATAAAACTCTCTCTCAGGGCTGCAACTAAATTCATCTGTTGCATTTACCGGTCACCTTCTTACAACAACTTTGTCCAGCTCTTTGACTACCTTTCTGAAAAAACCGACCATCTGATTTCTGAATATCCTTCCTCCAAGGTCACTATTCTTGGTGATTTCAATGTCCATAATAAGGAATGGCTAGGATCTTCAAAAACCGATCCACAAGGAAGAGCAGCGGAGGCCTTTGCAGTCAGCAATTCGTTAGCCAATATGGTTCAGCAACCTACTTACTTTCCTCGCATCCCAACACACAGCTCAAATCCCTTGGATCTCCTTCTTACTACAAATCCTGACTGCTATAAGATATCAGTCACCGACCCCCTGGGTCGCTCAGACCACGTCATGGTCAAAGCCTCCTGCGCAATGCAACCCGAGATCACACAGTCATCACACCCAGGTATCGTTTGGCACTACAACTCCGCGAACTGGGACGAAATGCGAGATTACTTTTCCTCATTTCCATTGGCGTCTGTCTGCTTCTCCCATCCTGACCCCTCTGATATCTCACAAAAGGTCACCGAAATTATCCAAGCTGGCATGGAATTATTTATTCCACGTACACAGAAAACCTCTGCAGCCACTCAAAAGCCTTGGTTCTCTAAATCATGTGACAAGGCCAGACTTGAAAAGGTCACAGCTCACAAAAAGCTTCTACACAATCCCAGTCAAGAAAACCGTCAAGCATTTAACGACGCAAGAAACCGCTATGTCCGCATTCTTTCTGAGGCAAAAAACTCGTTTAATAACCACATCAAAAACAAAGTCCTCTTAAGCTCCAGCGGCAGCAAACCCTTCTGGACTCTTGTTAAATCTATTGGGAATAATTTCTGCAAAAGCACGTTCCCACCTCTTGTCTCAGGGGATGAAATTGTTTCTACCGCCCTGTGCAAGGCTGAACTTTTTGCTTCGTTGTTCGCCGGCAATTCTACTCTTAACCCACCTCCAAATTTTCAACCACCAACAGTCCCCAATGTCTCGCACAAAATGACGGATATCATTTTCAAAACTAAAAAGGTACGAAAGATGCTCTCTTCTCTTAATACCAGGAAAGCCTCTGGCCTTGACGGGATCCCAGCAATTGTTCTCAAAAAATGCGCACCAGAGCTTGCTCCTGTCCTGACTCGTCTGTTTCAGATATCTTATAATAAAGGCATATTCCCTAGTAACTGGAAAACTGCTCGAGTACAACCCATCCCCAAGAAAGGATCCAAAGCGCTTCCTAGCAACTACAGGCCTATTTCTCTCCTTTCAGTCGTCTCTAAAGTGATGGAAAAGTATATAAACACCGAATTACTAAAATTTCTTGAAAAACACAGTCTAATCCACGACAGGCAGTATGGATTCCGTCAGCGCAGATCGACTGCCGACCTCCTTTCCTTTGTCACCCATTCAAGGAACAAGTCTATGGAACAACATGGCGAATCCCAGATTGCCGCTCTAGACATATCCAAAGCATTCGACCAGGTCTGGCACAGCGCTGATCAATAAACTACCGGCCTATGGCCTACCACAGAACTCTGTACGTGGACAGCAAATTGCAAATTTACTCTCCAACCGGTGCATTTCTGTTGTCGTGGATGGTCATTCCTCTTAACTGTATCAAATTAATGCAGGAGTTCCTCAAGGTTCAGCTTTAGCCCCTACTTTGTTTCTTCTCCACATCAATGACCTCCTCTCTAGCACATCCAACCCAGTTCACAGTTACGCGGACGACAGCACCCTCCACTCAAATATACAATATTCTAAGCCTGTCTCTTTAGCCCAATTAGATGAGGATCGCAGGCTCATGGAGGGTTCTATCTCTGTGGATCTCCAAAAAATATTAGACTGGGGAAGTAGAAATCTTGTACAATTCAACCCCACCAAATCACAGTATTGCTTTCTTTCTCGTAAGAGATACACCGGCCCTAGACCCATCACAATAAACAACCAAGTTATTCAAAGTAATGAGTCCTTTTCACTTGTTGGGATCTCTGTGGATCGAAATCTCAATTGGCACTAACATGCCACATCAATTGCAGAAGCGGCTGCTAAGAAATTAGGTTTCCTCTTCCGGGTCGCAAATACTTTTCACCAGCTAATCTCTATACTTTATATACTTCACAAATAAGACCAAACCTCGAATACTGCTCCCACATCTGGGGTGCTGCTGCCGCTTCTACACTCGCTATCCTGGACTCCATTCAGAAGAGAGCTATACGCCTCATCGGTGACCCTACCCTCACCCAAAGGCTGCTATCCCTTGCCCACCGACGTACCGTTGGTGACCTCTCTCTCTCTCTCTCTCTCTCTCTCTCTCTCTCTCTCTTTCTCTCTCTCTCTCTCTCTCTCTTATAGATATCTGCAAGGGCACTGCTCCGAGGTGCTTTCTTCTATAGTTCCTCCACCTGCTGCCCCCAACAGATCTACCAGGGGAACAGAGCGAATGCACCCTTTTACTGTCCAGGTCACCAGACATAGAACATCTTGTTATGCCCGCTCTTTTGTCCCGAGGATTTCCAAGTTGTGGAATTCCTTGCCGGCACATGTTTTTCCTTCTCCTCCGAACCTCCAAACCTTTAAGTCCAGAATTAACAAGTTTCCTCTTTCCTCCTTGTCGACACCCACGGTACGATAGTATTTAGGTTGTAAGCGCTCGTGGTGTGTTGTTGAAATAATTTTAAAAAACATCTCTGTCTATAAATCTCCTGTTTTTTGGTTTATAACTTTCACGTTTTAAGAAGAGAAACTACATAGCCTATACTTGTTTTAGAATCTGTGTTTAAAAATTGCCAAGTTTGACGTTTTGAGACGAACTATTATTTTCAAAGTAACGTTTTTCGGTTTAGCCCCTACTTTGTTTCTTCTCCACATCAATGACCTCCTCTCTAGCACATCCAACCCAGTTCACAGTTACGCGGACGACAGCACCCTCCACTCAAATATACAATATTCTAAGCCTGTCTCTTTAGCCCAATTAGATGAGGATCGCAGGCTCATGGAGGGTTCTATCTCTGTGGATCTCCAAAAAATATTAGACTGGGGAAGTAGAAATCTTGTACAATTCAACCCCACCAAATCACAGTATTGCTTTCTTTCTCGTAAGAGATACACCGGCCCTAGACCCATCACAATAAACAACCAAGTTATTCAAAGTAATGAGTCCTTTTCACTTGTTGGGATCTCTGTGGATCGAAATCTCAATTGGCACTAACATGCCACATCAATTGCAGAAGCGGCTGCTAAGAAATTAGGTTTCCTCTTCCGGGTCGCAAATACTTTTCACCAGCTAATCTCTATACTTTATATACTTCACAAATAAGACCAAACCTCGAATACTGCTCCCACATCTGGGGTGCTGCTGCCGCTTCTACACTCGCTATCCTGGACTCCATTCAGAAGAGAGCTATACGCCTCATCGGTGACCCTACCCTCACCCAAAGGCTGCTATCCCTTGCCCACCGACGTACCGTTGGTGACCTCTCTCTCTCTCTCTCTCTCTCTTTCTCTCTCTCTCTCTCTCTCTTATAGATATCTGCAAGGGCACTGCTCCGAGGTGCTTTCTTCTATAGTTCCTCCACCTGCTGCCCCCAACAGATCTACCAGGGGAACAGAGCGAATGCACCCTTTTACTGTCCAGGTCACCAGACATAGAACATCTTGTTATGCCCGCTCTTTTGTCCCGAGGATTTCCAAGTTGTGGAATTCCTTGCCGGCACATGTTTTTCCTTCTCCTCCGAACCTCCAAACCTTTAAGTCCAGAATTAACAAGTTTCCTCTTTCCTCCTTGTCGACACCCACGGTACGATAGTATTTAGGTTGTAAGCGCTCGTGGTGTGTTGTTGAAATAATTTTAAAAAACATCTCTGTCTATAAATCTCCTGTTTTTTGGTTTATAACTTTCACGTTTTAAGAAGAGAAACTACATAGCCTATACTTGTTTTAGAATCTGTGTTTAAAAATTGCCAAGTTTGACGTTTTGAGACGAACTATTATTTTCAAAGTAACGTTTTTCGGTTTTTCTACCTTTTTTACAAAAAGTAATCTCTGCCTGTAATATGTAATAGTCTGTGTTTACGACATATAATATTTTCTCTTGTGCGCTTTTCTGGCGTCCAGAGACACCCAACGTGTGTTGCTTAAATGCTTGTAATCGTTTGCTTTTAAGTTAAAGACCTAAATTTTGGTGTAAGTATATATATATATATATATATATATATATATATATATATATATATATATATATATATATATATATATATATATATATATATATAATTACATACACTGCGCCTATAAAGTAACGCATAAATTCAGTATAATTGAAATTATTAAGAAAAATTTAAAAACAGGGCGATTTTTGTTGTCAAAAACTTTTTGTTATAAAAATCTCACCCCTATCGTGATACCTCTTCAAAGGGTAACTAGCCCTTCGAAGTTTTGAAATTGGATGGTAGGTAGTGTAATACATCTTTTTAGACCTAATTCAATTCTCTACGCAACAACACCAAGTTTTTTGTAGGATTAAAATAAAGTGAGTAATAACATTTATATGATTAGTAACACCTAACACAAGTAAAGCCTGTAAAAATTACATAGTACAGTCTTATGATCCTGATACAATTCTTCAATATCTCAAAGTCTGTAAACAATGTTCAAAGTATACTGTGTCGTATCTGTAACAATCGACTGATCATAAAAATTAGCCGTTTTCTGACATGTGTCATTACGACTAGTCAGGCATAAGTCTGATAAATTTTTGCGATACAATCTACAGATAATAATAGTAAATTTACGTTTGAGCGTGGAAGATTTGCCAAAAACAAGTCGTGGGAATATAAGTGAAGAAAGGAAATTAAACGTCTTATTGGCAGCGGAAGATAACCCCCACAGTAGTGTTCAACAAATTGGCAGAGACAAGGGAAATCCATTTAAAACAGCACATAAGGTATTAAAACTTGAAAAGCTTCACCTTTATAAAATACAGCTCTTGCAGGAGTTATCCGATGACGATCCAGACCGAAGGATGCAGTTTTGTGCAATATTAGTAGATAAATTAAATGATAAATCTTTGCAAGTACCGAATATTATGTTTTCGGACGAATCTTCTTTTACACTTCATGGAGAAATTATCCGTCAAAACTGCAGAATCACACACAATCTCCGCAAAAAGTAAATGTTTGGACAGGAATTGTTGTTTATGCGTTACTTTATAGACAAAGTATATATATATATATATATATATATATATATATATATATATATATATATATATATATATATATATATATATATATATATATATATATATATGCGTATATAAACATATGAAAATAGAAACTGATCCTAAATATGGGTTCTAAAGGTTCTATATCGTGCTAATTTTAGTTTTCAGAAGTGAAAAGTCAGGATCTCACTATTATTTATTTTTTTCCACGAAAACTCGCTAACACTGTGTGTTTTAAAATACCTACCTACATTTTAAATGCTGCTAGGCTCTTGTAAACTACTAGACAGAATTTTCCGAACGGTGAGCCATTTTAAAGAAAATTCAAACCCCTTACTGGCGGTGTCATACGACCCCAGATTCCATATAAAATTTTAGATATGTGTTACACCCTTGCTATGAAATTGAAGTTAGTTGGAGTGTTGAAATTGGTCATAAAAAGTGTCCTGTTGATGTATTAAATGCAGGATATAAGCGACTGTCAAAAAAAAAACAGTAAGTGAGCATTCATGATGTTTCATTTTACATAGGACACTCTGTACATATAATGCTTTACATTGACGATTATTCTATTTTATGAAGGAACACATTGATATGTCTTAATCGGTTCTAGACCCTTTAGAACGAATTAAGACTTTCCTCCCAATATATTGATTTATGTGCTAGATGACGTCTCTGTTTCTAAGCTCCGACGACGACGAAAAGAAAACACACTAGACAAAGCGATCGGTAACATCCTTAGATGGAAGAGTCATAAATATTAAAGCCACTCCCATACTGAAAGCTTGTCAACATCTAAGGACGTCTGAAAAGTTTAATTTAGTCCTGGTGACGCGTTGGTGGTGTAATTTCTTATTACTATTTGTCAATCCGGACGCGAAGGAATTCCTGTTGACGTTTTATGGTAAACCCAAAGTAATAAATACCTAGTAAAATATTTTTATGGTACTCACATGCAGAATCGGACTTCCTAGACATTTTCCTTCAAAGGGACCATATTATAGTAGTCGCTCAATCATAAAGTTTCTTGTATATTTATCAGATAAATGAGTACAGGTATAAAAGAAATTCAAGGTCACGAAGGTGCAGTTTAAACAGTCCCGTTGTCATAAAAGTGTTATTTGTGGAACACAGTCAAAACTCCTGTAATTGATATTCAAGGTAACAAAGTGTGTTTCATACCCAAGTACTCGTAATTCAATATGTTTAATCTACATAATAACAGCTAGCTACATAACTAGATCATAATCAGTGACGATTCAAGTCGGGTCGAGGCATTAGAAAATTGGTGCTGGACAACAGATGAAAATAAGCCTGACAAGATGTGCTCTCCTAGATCTGAAAAAGCATTTAATAAAGTGTATTAAAAATGTTGCTTTACACAGGGTGCCTGGAAATGATGAGCACAAAACCTGGGGGTTATGCCACTCAGAAAATTAAAAAATTAGTGTCACAAGTTCTTCTAGCATTTTTTTTTTTTGAAAAATAAAAAATAACGGAGTTTCGGGGTTAATTTTTTTCTAATTTCTGATAACTTTTTTTGTCGTTAAGCGATACAATTCAAATTCGGTTAATTCGTATACAATACAATTCGGTCTATATGTTAATAATTTGATATGAATCCCTTGGAATCTAAGGACTGAAACTGTCCTTCACCGACAGATAATAACTCATAACATTTTTGCTTGAATCTTTATCACAAATCTAACAACACCTAATTGAAGAAACCCATAAAATTAAAAAAATCTTCGTGTTCCATCCCGATAAAACTAACCCTTTTAAAGAAAAACGTTCTTAAATATTTGATGGTATTGATTGATTACGAAATCACTTAATCACACTTTCAATATTAATGGAGTGTGCTTTGAAAACTTTGCGGTAGTTGCTTCGGTAACACGATAATGTATCATCAGTTTTGGCAAATGATAGTCTGTTTTATTTAAATTATTATTACTGTGGTGCTGGCATTCACAATATACACACAATGTTCTATAGTCACAAATAGTTTTATTAATATATAAATATATCTCGATTACACAGTGAATTATTCTATATCCTAATTAGACCGCGTTACATTCAGCAATGAATCCATTTCCCCTACGCTCGTGCTCCGTCCTCCGTCCACGTTCCCTTTTGGTGAATCATTATGCTCCGTAACCGGTCGCCACAATCCCTCCTTTTTCTTCAGCTTCAGTGGTGGTATCCTTGTAGGTGTGATGTCGTCCTCGTGCTCAATAACGGAGCGACCGGCTGGTGTGGAATGGTTGAAGGTGGCGTGATCAGTTGAGGAGCTGGTTGGGATAAAATTAAATGTTTCAAATAATCTGGTGATTCTCCCTGTACTTTTTTTACATGTGTCGTGTGACGTTTAAATGTTTTCCCATCTTTCTTTAGCGTAACTTCATTCTCTTTTCTTTCTATCACTTCATACTCTTCGTCGCGAAATCTACCCCCTAGTTTATTTGCCCTCGCCATGTTCTGTACTATTATTTTATCCCCCAGCTGTATATCGCACTCTTTTGACCTTCTAACATTATCTTCTTTATCCTTTCCTTTTTGCTTCATAATCATATCATTGTCTTTGGCTTCTTGATCGCCCTCGCTCTTTACAAGGTCGGATATAGAAGAAATTTTGTCACGAATATTTCTACCCAATAGTAGCTGTGACGAGGACTTTCGTGTTGTTCCGTGTGGTGTGACATTGTACATCAAAATGAAGTTTCTTATTTCGGTTTGATAGTCTCTTGCGCATGCGCAATTTCAAGTCTCTTTGGTATTGACTTATTTGCACTTTCGACTTCGCCATTAGCTTGGGGCCAATATGGTGGAGTTAGTATTAACTCAATGTTGTGACTGTTACAAAAATCTACAAATTCTCGGCTCACAAATTGTGTACCGTTATCTGCTCTGATGCGCCTTGGGAAACCCAGTCTTGAAAACATCTCTGTTAACTGGCCGATGATTATGGATGATGTTGTGGATTTTAGAAATTTGATCTCTTGATATCTGGAGTAATAATCGATTATAACCAGTACCATATCTCCGTTTGGCAGAGGCTCCAACAGGTCTATGGCCAGACAATGCCAAGGCTCTCTTGGAAACTTGTGGTGTGACATCGGAGGTGGTTTGTTAGGCTGTGATACCAAGAGACAGTCTCGGCATTTTTTTCACGAATTGTTCCGTATGTCGATCTATCAATGGCCACCAAACCTTTGCACGCAGACGCCTTTTCATGACTGTTTCTCCAGGGTGCCCTTCATGCGCTAGTTCCAAGACTCGGTTTATTTACGATTGGGGAATCAGGAGACGATTACTTCTCAACAAGACTGAATCCACAGAAGATAGCTCT
The DNA here is from genome assembly GCA_964006375.1 of Tillus elongatus. Lineage (NCBI taxonomy): Eukaryota > Metazoa > Arthropoda > Insecta > Coleoptera > Cleridae > Tillus > Tillus elongatus. The sequence continues at coordinate 109,998,438 of OZ023265.1, forward strand.
GATCTGAACGGGGAGTATATGTTTTTATCTGCAGCAGGCCAAAAGTTGTTATTTAGTTTGTTTATTGCTTCTGTTATTTTTTATCTATCCTGCTTTCCGCAATAACTTGTAATATCTTCAACGCTTTGGGTTTGCTTCTTTCTATCACTGAGAAAATGTGTCTCTCGGTTCCTGCATCAAATGACTTTTCGTTTTCTAAGTTGCAGAGCCTTGAAACTAAATCTGCAATATTAAGTTTACCCGATTGATACTTAACTTTAAATTTAAAGGCTTGTAGTCTAAGTAGCCATCTCTCGATGCGAGCCGGCGGTTCTGATGTTAGTCTAAATATAGTTTCAAGAGGTTTGTGGTCCGTTACGAGTTCGAATTCTAGTCCTGCTAAGTATAAATGAAATCTTTCTACTCCCCATACCAAGGCTAAACTTTCTTTTTCTGTCTGTGAGTAGCGTCTTTCAACGTCCGACAGACTTTTACATGCGAATGAGATTACCCTAGGGTTACCCTGCTTGTCCAGCTGCAGCAAAACTGCTCCTAGAACTACAGGACTGGTATCTGCAATAAGCCTGGTACGCCGCTGTGAGTCAAAATATGCTAATGTTGGGAGCACGGCTTAGTAACCCTTAAGCGTATTGAAGTGCTGTTGGTGGATGTCCGTCAATACGAATTTTTCATTAATTTTCGTTAATTGGCGCAAAGGCTCTGTTGTCGTTCCTAGATTGGGAATAAATTTTCCGAGGTATGTCACCAAGTCCAAAAAGCTACGTACTTCTTCTTTATTTTCCGGTGGACGAAAATCTAAAATGGCTTTTACTTTCCTCTCGTCGGTGTCTATACCTCTGTTAGATATCTTGTGACCCAAAAAGTCTAATTCTTGCACCTTTATTCGGCAGTTTGTTTTGTTTAGTGCAACATTGTTTTCCTCAAGGACATTTAGGACATCCTTAACACATGTGTCGTGTTCTAATTCAGTAGAGCCAAATATAATTATGTCATCTAAATAATTTAAGCAATTTTTACACGATGATAGCATCCCTTCAAATATTCGCTGGAATATTTCGGGTGCCGAATTGACTCCAAACATCAACCGTTTATATCGGAACATTACTTTGTGACTAATTAATGTTGTAATAGGACGGCTATCTGGGTGTAACTCAGGTTGGTGATAGGCGTTTAACAAATCCAGGCGTGAAAAATAGTTTGCATTTCTGAGCTTAGTTAAGAAGGAGTCAAATATCGGCAACGGGTAGTTCTTTCTTTGGATAGCTTCGTTCACTCTACGCATATCAACGCAGATTGGACTTAAAAATAACAACTACCGGTGATATCCAGGCGCTAGGTTCCATTACTCTTTCAATTATATCATTTTGTAAGGCCTCGTTCAGTTTGTCTTCGAGCTGTGATTCGACTGCGACTGGAACTCTTCTCACTGGTTGTTGTACGGGCTTTACGTATGGGTCTATGCATAGTTTTACTAAAACATCTTTTACTTTGGAAAACGGTGTTGCTTTCTCTATTTTATTTACATTAAGTGTTAACTTTAATATTCCCAATTCCTTGGCTCTATCTTTTCTCACTATGGAAATGTCTCCATTTGTTACCACATAAAAAGTTGTAATGAGCGCATTTTCACCTGGGATGTTAATTGTTGTGAATCTGTGTTTAATTTCAAGTGACCTACTAGTGCCATATGGATTTAGCGAATCCGTATTCTTTGTGGTAAGATCCCAAAGAATTTCGTTATGTGAAGAAAGTGATTCCCAGTCAGTTCCTCTTATTATGTTGGCCTTTGAACCCGAATCTATAAGCAATATTAATTCTACTCCACCTACTAAACATTTGACCAAGTCGTCGCACGAATCTTCTTGGTTGAACTGCTTTGCTTTATGGACACTAAAACAGTCAAAATTATTTCTGTCATTCCCTGTTGGGTCCGCTTCCGTTTCTTCAGTATCCACAAAATTTCCCCAGATCTAAATCGTTTATCACCTCGGCGAAACTTGGACTAGAATGGTCTTTTAGGTGTTTTGCGCGTTCTATAACAGATAGCAAAATGACCTTGAAAGCCACACTTTCGACATTTGACGTCCTGGGTCGGGCATACTTTTATATTATTATTATGGTTAGTTTTCCCGCACCTCGAACATGGGTACACCTGTCTGTTGTGCTTTGTTGCAATTTTGTTTACTGTCAGAGATGAGGCACTTTGGCCACTTGAACCTGCACTCATAACCGTTGATTGGTTTGCTATTTGTTCGCGCTTCTGACACAGATCAATAATTTCGTCGAGAGTGCGTTCCTTTTCCAAAAGTTTCCTTTTTATTTAAATCTGGTGAAGCCCAATTATCAACAATTTTATCTTTCATGTTTATTTCACTAACTTCCATAACACTACTACCGAAAAAACAACGCTTCGCCTGTTGTCTTATCTTCAACAAGAATTTATTAAAGTTTTCACTTTGGTCTTTCTTGATACTTCGGAATACATGGCGTTCAAATGTAGAATTTTATTTGGGAGAAAAGTAGTCTGATAATTTATCCACTAGTGTTTTAAAAACGTTGTTATTTCCTTCTGTATTGACTGATTCAATAGCTTCCGGTAAACTGTAAGCTACCTCTTGTAACTGTGGACTGCTCAAGTGCAAAAGTTTGTTTCTCTTATTTACAACATCGGTAATGTCTTCTGAGGCTAGGTATAGATCTAGCGCTCTGAGCCATTTCTCCCACTCTGCTCTAAGTAAAGCCTTGTCGAGGGTATCGCATAAGAATGGTCTGATTCCTGTCTCTGTTGTCCAGGAGATAAGAAGAAAAACAAAGGATAAAGAATCAAAAGGGTGTTATATCAATCTCCATGCGCACGCGAGAAAAAACCTATAAAGCTCTCAATCCAAAGTACGGTTTTTACTGTACCAATTTTTTATGACATATTATGTAATATTTAGATGTCTAAATCGAACACTTTATGGGTTACATGAGACCTAGCATGAAGTTAAGATAAACATTACACGAAACAAGAATTTTCTCCGCTTAACATACGTCATGAGTTGTCAAAAACATTCGGTTAAATAGGTAGCGCGACACAATAAAGCAAAATATAAACAAATTAAAATATAGTGTCGTAATGGTTAATATTTAGTTCAAACTTGCCGATATTGTTATTCTATACGTACGTACATAAATACAATGAAATGTACTTTTAAATGATTTCATTCACCTGATTTTGTTTACAATATGATTTCCAATAAATTCACAAAATGACTCATTTTAATAAAACATGTTTATCAAGTCGCATTGATCTTATCTCGATTTGTCGTAGGTCGGTTAAATAGGTAGCGCGACACAATAAAGCAAAATATAAACAAATTAAAATATAGTGTCGTAATGGTTAATATTTAGTTCAAACTTGCCGATATTGTTATTCTATACGTACGTACATAAATACAATGAAATGTACTTTTAAATGATTTCATTCACCTGATTTTGTTTACAATATAATTTCCAATAAATTCACAAAATGACTCATTTTAATAAAACATGTTTCTCAAGTCGCATTGATCTTATCTCGATTTGTCGTAGGAATATGTAGTAAATATTTCACTAGAATATAATAACATTTATATATATATATATATATATATATATATATATATATATATATATATATATATATATATTTATTCGCGTGCGCATTCTTATTGTAAAAAAAAGCAAACTCATGTTTCATACTCGTTAGTTCATAACTGGGAGTCTTTTATACACACATATATACACATATATGTACACACATACATACATATTTGGGCTCACAGCCATCCTCTGTTTAATTTTCCCTCTTTCTTTGGTGCTCACAGCCCTACCTCGTTACCCACTATAATACACATACATACACACGCACACACACACACACACACACACACACACACACACACACACACACACACACACACACACATACATATATATATATATATATATATATATATATATATATATATACACATGCGTCCCGTAGGTATCGGAATTCAAGTTAATATTCAAAAATGTAGTCACATGTTCAGTGTGGCAAAAAAACATCTCATAATTGAATTATTATCTCTGTACAGTTAAGAATTATTTATAATTAGACGTATATAAAACAGGTTCAAAGAGTCCTCGTCGCCACTTGTGGTGCACTAGCATTCACAATATAAACACACAATGTTCTATAGTCGCAAACAGTTTTATTAATATATCAATATATCTCGATTACACAGTGAATTATTATAAATCTTAACTAGACCGCATTACATTCAACAATGAATCCATTTCACCAACGTTCGTGCTCCGTCCTCCGTCCACGTTCCCTTTTGGTGAATCACCATGCTTCGTAACCGGTCGCCACAATTACTATTATAAAATTATCAGCAATAACGTTTTTACAGGGCCACCTTTTTTTTTATAACTTACTATAACTTGCAACATTTAAACATTATAGAAATAACTTATGATACCTCCCAACAATTAAATGTCATAACAAAGTTTTAAAGTGATGTCCTTCCACTTCAAGAACTAAATCAATTCTCAGAAAATTTCGACAAACTCTAGCAAATATTCTCTCTTTTTAGTGAATTTTCTTAGAAAAAATTCACTAATGAAGAGATCTCGACTTTTGAATTTTGAAAAAATTTCTTCAAATGAGCGCGATCTAGGACCTCTAGAACCCATATCCGGGGTCAGTTTCAATTTTTATATGTTTATATATATATATATATATATATATATATATATATATATATATATATATATATATATATATATATATATATATATATATATATATATATATATATATATATATATATATATATATATATATATATATATATGTATCACACCGATAACTCAAAAAATAATGGGCCGATTTTGATAAAATTTGGCACGTACCTTTCTTTTGTAAATGGCTTGGATAAGTACGTTAGTCAGGAAATTCGGACGAGGTTTTCCGGGAAAATTTTGGGTTTTCATTCGAAAAAAATTCTTATCTCAAAAAGTAATAAGCCGATTTTAATAAAATTTGGCATGTACCTTTCTTTTGTAAATGGCTTTGACAGGTTTGTTAGTCAGGAAAATCGGACGAGGTTTTCCGGGAAAATTTTGAGTATTCATTCGAAAATAATTTTTATCTCAAAGAATAATTAGCCGATTTTGATAAAATTTGCTATGTACCTTCCTTTTATAAATGACTTTGACAAGTTTGTTAATAAAAAAAATCGGACGAGGTTTTCCGGGAAATTTTTGACTTTTCGTTTGAAAAAAATTTTTATCTTAAAAAATAAAAAATCTATAATAACCAAATTTGGTAGGTAGGTTAACGATATAAAAAGTAAACTATACACCAAAATTTAGATTTCTATGTCACAAGAAAAAAAAGTTATAATAAAATATTTTGTGCCAGATCATTTCTATGAAAATTCACTACCATAACGCACTTGCTGCGTCCAGGCTTTTTTTGTTTGATTATCTTACAGTTATCAATCATTTTTTGCCTAAAATCTTCAACATTTTGCACTGTATGCAAGAAGTGCAGGATTTCAAGTACTTAGCTGACGGCCCACATCTTGAAATGTACTTTCAAATGATCGAATTCTCCCAGTCTTCGGTGGATATTACTGAACATTCGGGATTGTGGTTCCCTTCCAATTGGAAATGCTTCACCATTGCAGCAAGTGCATTGCCGGGAGCCACACTATAATAATATTGCGTGTCACGTAGTTCAACGTTAAAAGAATTATTATTAATCATCTTATTTTATAATCAACCTCAACTATTTCGCAAGTTAAATCACAACAAAATATTATCTGTCAAACTGACGTCGCGTGATCTTGTTTACAGAGAATGTCTTCAATGCACACTGCATTAATATTGAAAATAAGACTAAGTAATTTCGTATTGAATCAATATCAGCAAATATTTAAAAAAGTTTTTTTTTTCATAAACGGTTAGTTTTATCGGGATGCAAGGAAGAGCGTTTTTAAATATTCTGTGATTTTCTTTAATCGTGCCTCAGATTTAACGTAAAAATTCAGGAAAAAAGTTATGAGTCATTACCTTTTGGTCAAGGGCAGTTTCAGCGTTTAGATTCCGAGGCATCTACATCAAAATTGCAACATAAATATAAAATTTTATTATATAGAAGTACGACAAATTTTAAAAGATTCAAGTTACAACAAAAAATTTAAAAACAAAATTTTGAGACCCTGTAACCCCGTTATTTTTTAGTTTTCGAAAAAATGCTACGAGAACTTGTGGTACTAACTTTTCGAGTAGCATAAGCCTTTGAACTGTTTGTTCATCATTTCCGGACACTCTATAATACGCCTTAGATTGAAGAGAGATGCGCGTTATTCTTAATCTATACAAAAAATCAAAGCAACCTAATTGATATTATCGCCATATTTGTTTAGTTTACTAATCACCATTACAGTCTAAAGGTAATGTCGTAACCATGACTCAGTCCACAGCAGCTCTCTGCATTTCATTGTTGCTTCTATTTTTCACCTTTGTCTACCTCCTCCCTGTTTTCTAAGTATAATATGTCCTTTAAGTAATATTGGCAGAAAGTGATTGTTAGAATATGTCCAATACATGTTACCTGTCTCGTCCTGATTTATTTTAGTAACTAAGCATATTCCTTCTCCCACTTTTTCTGGCACATTTATATAAGTTTTCCTATTGGTGTAACGTGCCTTTGTCATTTTGTCCATGTTAACATTTCAAAAGCTTTAGATTATTACATATCTTAAATTATCAAGGTCTAGGTTTCCCCATACTCGCCAAGGAGCTTGGTAATAATACGGACTCTAATATCACCTGTCAATAGATTGGAGGTCATTTATGTTACAAATAAACTCTCTGTTAAAAAATCACATGATATATATGAAATATGACTGTTTCTTAACAAAAAAATGTGCGGAAGAAATAGCAAATGCACTTGCAGATATAATAAATCGCTGCATTAGATGGGACCAGTTTCCCAATGTGCTGAAACTTGCTAACGTTATCGCAGCCTAAAAAATGGAGATCCGCTAATTTTAGAAAACAGCAGACTGCTATCTTCTGTCCTGAGTTTACTATCCAAAATTATTGAAGGGGTGATGTGTGACAGAATAGTTAAATTCCCAAATAAATATCATCTCGTTAATACTTATTAACATGGGTTTAGACGGAGCCTGTCAACGGAAACATCTGCGATAGATTATGTCCATGATATAGATGATAGAATGGACCATGGTAAGACTGTTGCTACATTATTTTTGCATCTCTCCTGTGCATTTATAACAGTCGACATCAATTTTATCTCAGATAAATTTAACTCTCTGAGAATACATGGGGTTTCTAATAATTTAATTGCCTCATACACATCAAACACAAAACTGTATGTCAAACCAGGAGTCACAAAATCTGGGGGTATGACATAACTGTTGGTACTCCACAGACCAGTATTATCTGGTGTATTTATTATAGGTAAGCGATCTTCCTGACTAAAGCAGTGGAGGCAGAATGTATTTATGCCGACAGTACTTCGATTGTTATTAGTGGGACCGATCCTGATGAATTTGAGCTAAGAGGAAGCAGTGATTTTCGAAGTTTTTGGAATGCTGTTATACAAATAAATTAACTAACAACTATAAAAAACCGTTTAGAAAGCTTCATTAGACAGCTTAGAGAGAACCACCAGAATCTAAAACATTCGACCAACAGTCACAAAATCAGGAGTGAGAGTGCGGTAAAATTTTTAAATACATTCCCTGATAGCAGACTACGCTACATACAGACTTGGAGACTACTTCTCTGGCTTCACTGTTGGTTTTCTTTTTTGTAGGTGAAGGACGTAGCCAGCGCGTAAGCTAACTGGAGCAAGTGGCCCTTACGAATTCTGGATCTTCTAGGATGTTCTTCAACGTTTCTGTGACTATAGTTTCGCTGCTTGACAGCATTCTCAGACAGATGAAAATTGAATTAGTACGAAATCATGACAACTACAAACAAAGATCTGTTGCTATGTTATGATGTGATGTTTTGATCAAAAAATTTATCAAACTGAAAATAAAATGAAACACAGATGACAGATGAGGCTTTCAAAATGTCTATGTGATGTAAGTCAATATTTAATATAAAAATAAAACTATCCTATAATAACTATGATAACAGTTACAACAATAAAATAACTAAACAATAACAGTATAAAAGCAGTCTCTATACAACGAAAATATCGACATACATCAACTCATTATCTTATTACAACTTTTTTGAAAGAATAGTTACATTTATTTTCTTTGACTTATTTAATTAGAAAGAAGAATATCCAAGAAAGGAGAATTCGTTAAATCAGTTTGCTCGTTTAAAACAATAACTACCTTGTTTTCTGTTTACATACAGATGTAGTATGGACAAGTTTCACCAAGTAAGGGCAACAACAATCAATGAGCAGACTACGCTTTCAAAATCATCTGCAATATGTCTTTGGCAAGGTAACGGGTGCATCTTTAGCAATTTAAAACGTTAAGGAGAGCCTTGCAATTAAAAAATTAATGCTTTAAAATTGTACATTTAATACAGCCACAACCATAAGCTTATTTGTATTGTGCCTTGTAAAATCTATGTCAGAAATATATATATATATATATATATATATATATATATATATATATATATATATATATATATATATATATATATATATATATATATATATATATATATATATATATATAAAATAATGAATAATAAAAATATTAACATAAGTGTGATATACGAATGTTAGCACACGATGTGTGTTGTGTGCTGTGTGCTGAAGACGAATCGTTTATTTATAAGGTTATCCTCGGCAGTGGCACTATTGTCTTTGGAGGTGACTTCTATTCTGTTGACACAGCCTCCCACACTTTACTGCGTAGTTTCCTCAGGTCCCTGGTGATACCGTTGACTTGGATGTCTGCACATTTGGACTGCTACTTTGTATTATAATGGCTCATTGTTGGTGGTCCATTTATTTCCTCTCCCTTTGAAGAACGAAGCTATGGTTCGTTTCGGATTTTCAACGGAAATCCGGTTGGCTAGTTCTTGAATTTTCCTTCTTGGTCTTCCTCAATTTCTTCAACCCTAATTTAGTTGCTGCTGTTACGATGGCTATTACTACAGCTACGCGATCACTTCATTAGTGAATTTAAAATTTTAAAATTTTAAACAATGTTGAAAGTTGCACCTGGATGCTCATTCTCTTTTTAAGAAATCGAGTAACGACATGAAAAAGAACTTGGTAGACCGAATTGATAACGTAGATAACGATGATTAGTTAAACACTAGCGAATCTTTTGAACAATTTGAAGAACTTGACGAAGAACAGTTGGACCCTGACACCAACAAGACAGATGCAGATGTATAATTCGGTTCCACGTTTCAAATCAAGAAGGGGTCATTTGTTCTTGTACAGTTTGCTAGCAAGGAAAAAATATTCCATTACATAGGTCTTGTGATGGAGCTTGAAGATGAAACTGAATAGGATAATTTCGTATCAGTAAAGTTCATTAAAGGACATAAGCGAATAGAAGGAGCAAGTACATTTGTATTTCCAAATATTGTTGACAACCGTTTGGTTAATATTTCATACGTTAAGAAAGTTATTTCGACACCTTCCATTGATAGAAGACGACACCACGGTTTTGAAGTTTGTTTGAATGGCTGATATAAACCAAATCAATTTGAAGTTTTGTCATTGAAAATAATATTTTTGGGTTCATTGTTCAGTTATTTTTAATGTAGTATTCTCGAAAGTCTAAAACCTGACATACTGAAGTGTAAAAAGTGATTTAGAATACGTTTGATTGTTTATTATTTCTAAGAAGATACTTGTTAAGTTCACTTATGTTAATTTTTCGAAGTTTTCTATTTAATCTAATCTAGTCTCTCTTTATTTGCTATAATCGTCTGTGATTTGAGGCTCTGAATAACAATTCACTGACATTAAAATTATTTTTGTTTTTATATTTTAATAAATGATTTCATAGGTAAACACGTTAATATTTCATTTATATTTATTGTGCACATCAGGGAATGGTTTAAGACAATTTCGCTAAGCAAAGTAGAGTTTAGTTGTTTATGATTTAATAGTCCATAATTTTAAGCCAATTTTCGTAGAGAAAATTCGCTAATGAGGAGACCGTAACTTTTGAATTTGAAAAAGATTTATTCTAATGAACGCGAGCTAGGACACTATATCCCATAGCCAAAGTAAGTTTTAGTTTTTATCTGTAAGAGAAAATTGTAATATGTTAGTTATAGTGTGTTGTCTTAAAAATTATTTTGACAATCACAGAAGGCCCCACAAGTCGTTGTGTTTTTAGTGAATTTTTATTTAAAAAAATTCACTAATAGAGAGGTATCGATGGTGAGACTTTGCAAAAATTTTTTTCAATGAGCGCGATTTAGGACCCCTAGAACCCATATCCGGGGTCAGTTTCAATTTATATATATATATATATATATATATATATATATATATATATATATATATATATATATATATATATATATATATATATATATATATATATATATGTGTGTGTGTGTGTGTATCCGTCTGATAATTCAAAAAATATTTAACCGATTTCAATGAAACTCGGCAAGTGCCTTTCTTTTATTAATGGCTTGGATGAGTTCGTTAGGCAGGAAAATCGGACGGGGTTTTCCGGGAAAATTGAGTTTTCTGTCAAAAAAAATTTTTTTCTCCGAAAATAACAAAGCTGTTTTAATGAAATTTACTATATATGTTGCCTTGGGAGAGGACTTACTAAGTACCAAAATTCAACTTTCTCAGTTTATAGAAAATTGAGTTATTCAAATTTTAAATTTTCTTTTAAAACAATTTTTTTCTCCAAAAATTACAAAGTTATTTCAATGAAATTTGGTGGATATCTTGTCCTAGAAAATACCTTACCACCTACCAAAATTAAACTTTCTAAGATAATAGAAAACTGAGTTAATCAAATTTTTATAGCTCACTGCAGTGTTAAAATCAATGGTATTTTCCTCACTATTTTAAACACGTGGGTCGGGGACTGACCGAATTTATTCCCAGTTGATATTGATCTACTTATATTCTTTGAATATGAAACGTGGTATCTACTTCATTCCAAGTCACTATTAACCGACTATTTATGAAATCAAATAAGTAAATTAAATCAATTGTCATAAAATATGTAGTGTATTAAGACTAAGGGAAAAAGAAATAAAACATATATAACTGTGCACATTTTAGTGAATTTTCGTAGAAAAAATTCACTAATGGGGAGATTCCAACTTTTGAATTTTGAAAAAATTCCATCAATAACTCAAAAAATAATGGGCCGATTTTGATAAAATTTGGCATATACCTTTCTTCTGTAAATGGCTTGGATAAGTTCGTTAGTCAGGAAAATCGGACAAGTTTTTCCGGAAAAATTTTGATTTTTCATTCGAAAAAAATTCTTATCTCAAAAAATAATGGGCCGATTTTAATAAAATTTAGCATGTACCTTCCTTTTGTAAATGGCTTTGACAAGTTCGGTAGTCAGGAAAATCGGACGAGGTTTTCCGGGAAAATTTTGAGTTTTTATTCTAAAAAAAAAATTATCTCAAAGAATAATAAGCCGATTTTGATAAAATTTGGCATATACCTTCCTTTTGTAAATTTCTTTGACAAGTTTGTTAGTCAGGAAAATCGGACAAGGTTTTTCGGAAAAATTTTGAGTTTTCATTATAAAAAATTTTTTTTCTCAAAGACTAATAGGCCGATTTTGATAAAATTTGGCATGTACCTTCCTTTTGTAAATGGCTTTGATAAGTTTGTTAATCAGAAAAATCGGAGGAGGTTTTCCGAGAAAAATGTCAGTTTTTATTTGAAAAAAATTTTTTGCTTAAAAAATAAATAATCTATGATAACCAAATTTGGTAGGTAGGTTTACGATATAAAAAGTAAACTATGCACCAAAATTTAGATTTCTATGTTACAACAAAAAAAAGTTATAATAAAATATTTTGTGCCAGATCATTTCTATGAAAATTCACTACCATAACGCACTTGCTGCGTCCAGGCTTTTTTGTTTTTCTGTAGAAATCGGTTTTTGTAGGATTTTTGTGAAATGTTGGTCATTAATAATAAATGTTTAATAAGTCATTGTAAAAAAAAAAGCATTCGGATTTTTTTGAACAAACTGTTTTTCATGCAAACATTTTTTTGAAGTTTCGCCAAATAGCTTTTTGCGAATAATTATATTTTGGAAGGTGGGTCAATAGCTTGAGGGGGTTTTCTGGCTAGGAAAAGCAGACTAGTTTTTTTTAACATTTTATATTTATTTTCAGGCATTTTTTACGTTTTTAAACAATAAAGTTATTTTTATGAAATATATGTCGCATCTACTACATAGGTTATACGGGTAATAAAATTTGCTGCTTGCTTTTATTAAAAACATACAATTTTGCTACTAAAAATATTTTTTTATGAAAATTCAATACTATAACGCACTTGCTGCGTCCAGACTTTTTATTTGATGAAAATGTGGGATCTTGCTCATAGAAAGTTAGAATTTAAACAAAGCAATATAACTCAAAACCTGCTTATAGAACTTTTCTTTCCACATTATGCTCTAGGCAAATTTAATGACATTTTTAGACTCTTGGAAAGGGTGGCACATCAGGGTCATAAAGAATATTTTAATAGTGTAATAAAATGTTTAATGTTTGACACTATATATTTCAGAATAATGTCATTCCTATGGACTTATCCTCTACATGTTTTCAACTATAATGTGAGAGGGAGTCATTATCTTCTATGACAAGGTAATAATCACTAAATTATATGCCTATCTACATCTACATCTGCAGTGGGTTTTTGTATTAATTATAAGAATGAATTATAACACTCGAGAGTTATGTATTTACATTTTTTAGTGAATTTTTATTTGATTCAGTAATGTTACACGTCAATTTGGTTAATGTAAAAACCATGAATTATTTTGTAAACGGATTATAAGTACTGACACAGCAAATTCCTTTTGGCAGCATATTTTAGTTAAAGCATTTTACCAAACAATATCGTAAGTTGTTGAAAAGATAAAAATTATTATGCAGAATGTAGGATTTTATCAAGCATTTATCATAGCATATAATCAATTTTGTAGTCACTTAAAATTCTGTTTATATTTATAGTTACTTGCTATAGTACCTAAGATAACTGACCTCTAAAAACAAAAAGTTTCAATGAAATATAAAGAAGTTTTAAAAAGTTTTTACAGAGCAGGAAGATTATTACAACACGATAACTGGGAACACAGGGATGTGTCGCAGCTCGTGCGATCTAGTCAAAGATAGTGGATATGGGGCCGCAGAGCTTTTATAAGTGCTGAATTATTAATTTGGGGTGTTGCAGTATTGAGGTATTTTTAGCATTAATAACCTTCTGGAGTGGTCATTATATTATCATTAACGTATTTATGTTAACTATCTTATATATGTGTTTATATATATATATATATATATATATATATATATATATATATATATATATATATATATATATATATATATATATATATATATATATATATATATATATATACTAAGTGAAGATTCTAACCTGTGATGAGCACTGATAAGTACACTTGGAGACTCCAAATCACCGCAACACATCTTTTAAAGGACTTGACGATCGTTTCACTAACAAAGTTGGCGTCATCAGAGGATGAAAAATACTAAACTACTTACAACTAAACCTCACCTTTAATACTACGTCTTAGGTAACGACTGATAAAGAGGGGGACGAAATCGCAGGCAAATTTTGTGTGTATTGTATTTTAATTCGCGAACGAGGCTTTTTGATTTCCTATTATACCTTTATCTGCTGAGTTTCGAAATATTTTCTATGTCAAAGACAGGGTATAAACAAAGGGCTATAAATCAATGGCGAAGCTCGGTTTAAGGAACTTTTACTTTTTATTGCGTTAGAAATATGAATACTTTTGTACGCATCTAACGTCGCTGGTTGTTTGACATTTTTAATAAGTTTTAGATCCTCTTTATCTATGTGGTGATTATTATCCCAGATATGTTGTGCCACGTATGACTTGTCTACACTACCGTATCTGAGCTGTGCCAGATGCTCCTTGAATCTTGTTTGAATGGTTTTTAGTCGGCTCAACGTATTAGAGATTACAATTTTTACAATCTGTCTCATAGATACCCGACATTTAAGTGCCTTTATCTTTATCTTTTGTATTACCTAAAAAAAAATTAATTATTATTTTTTTCAAAAAGCCAGCTGCAAATCAGCTTTCTTCAAAATGCTCTCGACATTCCTTGTGATACGCAGTCCAAATGGTAGACAAGCAAATTTTTTATATTTTATCCTTCTTGAATATCGTGGATTTCGATAACATCTTCTTTGTTCTGTGTCTATTGACTAACGTTTTCCACTAAGCAATCCGGATATCCGTTATACTGCTAGTAAATGGATTAATGAATTTCCCTTAAGAAAAAGTAGATATAGTAGAGAATTAGAGTTCATTAAGAACGTGGCTAATTATAACAGATATTCGGACTGCTTAGTGGAAAAATTATTTAATAGACATAAAAGAAAGAAAATGCTTTCTTTTGGGCGTTTCTCAAAAACTATGTATTGAAATGAGAAAAAATGTTTGACATATGTGTATGTGTTTTCGTTTCTTTAGCGTCGGGCTATTTCCGTTACTATGGCCAATCACCGACGCCAGGGAATCTTGCCGAACCCCTGCCTTTCTGTAAGGATGGTAGAGATCTGGTTAAATCTGAAAGTGGTTATGTACTGTCCTAAAAACTGAGCAACTTTCGCCTAATTTAACCAACTTTGTATCGCTTACCCGTTCCGAGATCTCCATTTAGTTCACTTTGAATGGGACAGCTTGTATATGAACATATACAAATTGAAACTGACCCAGGATGTAGATTTTAAGGGTCATAATTCGCGCTCATTTAAATTTCTTTTTGCAAAGTCCCACTGTCGATACCTCTATAAAAGTAATTTTTTAAATGAAAATCGGCAAAAATACAAACCGATTTAATTAATTATTGTTTTTCTTTTTATTGTTGTTTTGGCTTTAACCTTCTATGTTAGGTATATGTGTTCAATACTAGAGAAAGATATAAAATTAACGCCCTTTACAGAAAGCACCTCTTAATTGAATTTAGTGTGTTTGCATCTGAAGAACAAAAGGCATAAATTGCAGTATTTTCACTATATACAAATACAGAAAGCGTAAAGGTTTCGATAAAGCTCACAGATAACGAGAATCCCAAGCGTTTACCGCCTCTCGATCCACTGTTGTTCCCAGCCTCCCCAATGGAATAAAATATTATTTAGATACGAGAGAAAGGTTGACGCCGGACTTTGTTATTCACTGTTTGCTTTTACATGTCCCTAAACTATTAATTTGATACTATGTCTTTTATTACCGGTATAAAACAATGGATGAAGTTTTATGGCTGAGACATTAATATAAAAGATTAGGTTAATGTAGGGTGTATTCAATGTTTGTTTCACGCTGAAATATTATGGTTAAGGAACAGAGTATATCATATAGTTTTAACTGTTCACAAAACATCATGTGTGTATCTTTTTTGTATTAAAAATCGACTACATCGTTACATAGTATTTTAATCTTGTTTTCTGAAGTCTTTTCCTTTTCGCAATTATAGCCATAATCGACGCCAGTGGCAGTTTCACACCGTTAACCTAGGAATTTGTCCAACCACTATATTTAAGGAGCGACAGAGATATGTTTTATGTAAATAAAATTGCATTATACATGAAATCTGTGTCTTAGCGTCCCTTCCGAAACACTAAGCGCACAGCATTAAACTGAGTTAACGTGGCGTAGGTCGCTATAAGGGATTTGTTGACATCTTTAGTGAATTTTCATTAAGAAAATTCACCAATAGAGAGGTATCGATGGTGAGACGTTCGGAAAATTTTTGGAAATGAGCGCGAATTAGGGCCCCTAGAACTCATAATCCAAGGTCTTTTTGAATATACATATATATATATATATATATATATATATATATATATATATATATATATATATATATATATATATATATATATATATATATATATATATATATATATATATATATATATATATATATATATATATATATATATAAGAATTCAAACGGACCGTTGTTTCAGGTTCTAATGGCCGAAATTTGCACCCATTTGAAAACATTTTGCAAAGTCTCACCATCGATACCTCTCTATTAGCGAATTTTGAAACTAATAAGTCGCTAAAAAGCGGTGAATACTGTTACCCTGTTACTGTTGTTTCATTTTCCGTAATATCGGCCCCTTTTAGCAAAAAGGCACTGAGCTTCAGTTTTATACTGACTGGGTCTTTTAGATATTTGGAAGAAATTATTTATTTGGAAGATATTTAACATTGTGTATCTGAAAAAGAAGTGTGTTGGGGACGCAGATTTGTATACAATTTTTGACTTTTGGTTGATCTCTTCTTGGAGTTTAGCCCCGTAGTTAATAAATATATTGTAAAGTATACAACCATATATACAGTGTTACAACGATTTTAAATTCCCTGGAAGCTTATTCCGTTATAAATGGTTATTTATAATTTGTTTCGTTTCTTCATAGGTTTTTTCCATTTATAGTTGTAGGTTGCCCGCATGGGTTGAACGTGGCGTGGAATGAGTATTGGTAGAGTTAGTAGAAAAAGGATAGGCATTCTCTTCAAAGCTAACCTTCTTTTTCATGGTTTAATAAGTCAGCAGCTATAAATCAGGCAAAAATGTGTCCAGATATCTGAAAAACAATTTTATATCAACCATATTTAAAACTGCAAAATCAATGGAATGCCATCTATTCAGTGAAAACTTTTTAAATGTTTATAAAGCAGTTGAAAATATTCTTGATGGTTTATTGGAAAACGTAGTTGCAAAATTATAAGAAAATGGTCGAAGATATGTTGATACTAGATGAGAATCTAATCCTCCTACAACTTTTTTTTGGAGAATAAGGTAATAAATAGCCTAGAGTAAGTTTTAGTTATGATATCAGTATCTCTTTAGAATAACTGAGTAACAACGAAAACAAAACAAAAAATAAATTCCCTGGATTGTCTGCGGAGAATTTAAGCAATTACAAAAATCATTTATGGATCACAAAAAATACGAGCTGGTTTCAAATTAAAGAAATTAGACCAAGAAAAGACAGACAAAAGAGATATGTAAAAAATAGTAAAGACAGTAACGAGTTTTTTTTCACAAAGAGAAGAAATGCACAAAGTAAAGCCTGCATCTTAATGCAAATTAATTAACTGTTATGTTACCTGAAGAATAATAAAATTCGTGTCTTTAATCAAATAAATTGTCTCATAAGCGGAACGTGCGAAGCATCAATTGTTGTTGCCTTTCTTCTGTGAAAATGTTTCATACTAAATACAGACAAATAAATTATTTTTTTGGTTCCCCAAATGTTTGTTATCTTTTCTGTAACCGGTTTTGTTGTTTGACAGCATCATCAGACAGGAAAAAATTAAATAAATTTATAGGAGTTCATGACAATTACGAACAAAGATTTCTATGTTACGATATTTTGGTCAAAAAATTCATTAAACTTAAAAATAAAATAAAAATGACAGATGAGGTCTTTAAAATGTCTACGCGATGTATGTCAATATTTTACATAAAAACATAAAAATAGAGTTAAGCTATGACAATAATAACTTTAACAACAATTACAACAATCAAACGACTACGTAATAACAGTAATAAAGCAGGCTCTATACCAGCGTTTCTAAACCTTTTAGTATTCGCGACCCAATTTTCAATCACAATTTTAATCCCTCCCTGTCTTACGTCCACCATAGAGGATACAGTCTCGCGACCACGCGAGAAGTTTCGAATTGTTTCGACAATTCTAGCACGCAGCGTATATAAATGCCACATCTCGTTCAGTTTCAGCCAGTCTCAGTCAGGTCGATCCTTCTACCGTGAATGCGTATGTTGTAATTTGCGTGTCAACTACAATTCACGATATTTGAGTAGCAATAGGTTTATACAGTGTATACATATTGATGAAAACAATTTTAAGTGGGCGTAAGCGGGCATTTGACGATAGTGAAGCATCAGCAATTGCAGAGACGAGAGTGGTTGTGAAACAAAAATCAAGAAAACATTTTAAAGAATATTTAAAGTTTGGGTTTACGAGCACTGAAGTATATGAATAAGAAAGGCTCATATGTGTCATTTGCTAAGTACACTTGGAGAACCCAAATCACCATAATACATATTTCAAAGACCCTACGATCGTTTCGCTGACAACGTCCGCGTCATCAGAGGATGAAAAAATTATAAATTAAAATCAACCGCTACTGTGTATTTATATCACACCTAGGTAACGATCCAATCCTAAGTAACAGTTCTAGTCGACGAACATCGTTTATGTATTGTGTCAACACTTAAACCGGCGAAATCAAAGAACTACTTTAGTCTTCTGGTTGACAAATTTACGAGCTCTCATCTAATCTAAGGATAATGGGCTTAAAATGGAAGGTACCGATATATTTAAGGAAGCAAAACGTTTTTTTTTTTGACCTATAAATTTCACTATGTGAATATTAGAGCGACTAAAGAAAGCCGACCTGCACATCTGGCGAACAGATCAGTTATAGCCGCTCAGCTTTTTAAAAAAACTAACCGAGTGTTTGGCTCAAAATGTCAACTTTAACAAAGAATAAATAATTGAACTAAAATTCGACATGAAAACAAGTATTTATATTTATTTTTAATTCTACGTAAAAACAAATATTTATATTGACTTCTCAGATACAAAGAAAACCAAAGGGGGTCTTTAAGTCGATAACTAAACGTAGAGCTTAGTATCTGTATAGACCGGCCGAGTTATTGACAAAATTTATTATTCTGCCAGACAAATCAGGAGTGTTTAACTGTTGAAATGTGAAAATAAAGGGCTTTAAATTAAAGGTACCGCACGATTTAATTAAGTTTTGTTCTTAATCGACCTTGATATAAAAATACTTTCGAAATAATTAAGCATGATGTCTAACATTTTTGACAAGTCTCAAATTTTCTTTGTCAATGTGGTGATTATTATCCCATATATGTTGTGCCACACATGATTTGTCCGCCGTGCCATATCGTAAATGTGCGAGATGTTCACGAAATCTGGTGGCTATGTTTCTCTTGGTTTGACCCACGTATTTAAGATTGCAATCTTTGCAACTTATCTCATAAATACCCGACATTTCAGTGACTTTGTATTTGTCTTTCGTATTACCCAACAAATTTTTTAAATTACTTTTCGTCGAAAAAGTCAAATGTAAATCGGCTTTCTTAAAAATACTTTCCAACCCCTTCGTGATACGTGGTTCATAAGGTAGACACATGTTGTACATATGGTACATCTCACAGTGTTCTAGGAGGCTGGCTACCATAGCCGTATTACTTTATAGGTGTGTTCTCGCTGTAATTAGTATAGCGCAGTGACGAGCTATAATTAGAGAGAAACCAGTCTAGACTCACACATAGAAATTAATAACAAACTACCTTTTCTTGATGTATTAGTCATAAAAAATAGATACACTTTAGAACTTGTCATTCACAGAAAGAAAACCACTACTGTGAGTTACATTTCAGTTGACTTAAGCCATAGTTTTCCACAAAAACAGTTAGTTTAAATTTCCTGGTTCACAGATAAATGTTTTCCTTAAATAAAGAAAGATACAACCGAGAATTTGAATATATTACAAATGTAGCTACGTATAATGGTTACTCTGTCTGCTTAGTGAAAAAAATTGCCAATGAACACAAAACAAAGAAAATGTTAGTAGAATATAAGACTTTGGGGAAAGATAAAACAAACAAAACCGTTGTCTGCTTATCACTTGAACTGCGAATCGCAAGAGGTTTTAGTAGCTTTTTTAAAGAGAGCCAATTTATATTTAACATTTTCTACAAAAAAAATTTGCAACACAAAAAATAAAGATACAGTCACAGAATATTGGAAATGTATGAAAGAGGTTGTCAGGATTGTGAACTTAAATATGTTGGGAAAACTAAAAGAACTGTTGAAACTAGATTTAAAGAAGACTTAGCGCAACTGAGAAATGACATTATTGATAAATCATGTATTGCTCAGTATATTTGGAATAATAATCGTCATGCAGAAAGACAGAATCTAAAGTTAATAAAAAAATGCCAGCCAGTCGCGACAGTTAGATGCTTACGAAATTATATAATTCGTTAGAAATTTGAACAAAAATATTTCGATGAATAAAGTAGGTCCGGTTCTGTGTAGTCCATTGTTCGACCTGTCATCCTAATAATCAGTGCATTCTTCGCAAAAAGAAGATTTGATAACGACACACAGTTTTAGAAAGGCAAGTAAGCAATTCTAATTACAGGGATTTAGAACTCAACAGGGGGGGGGGGGCGTAGGTCAGTCTGTATCTTCCTAGAGGATGCTGTTCTCTACTAAGATATAAATAGTAGTTCTAGTTTTTATTCGCTTAGTTTGTAAGAGAAACAATCGTCAGGTCTAAAAACTGTAATGTGATAAATTGGGTTACCCAAATTGAACTTATCAATGCTCATCATAGGTTTCAAACTTCACTCATTGATAACAAATATGTTTCGATTACTTTTTTAGGAACCGTTTCAGAAAACACTTAATAAACATTAAATACCTGTACAAATAGAAGGGTAGATTTTTTAAATCTTACAAGCCGACGCGTGATTTGTTATTTAACGCGAAAGAAGAATCCTGTTTCTTGACAGAAGCTGGAGTTTATAAATTAGATTTTACACACTGCAGCGTAATCTACATCGGCCAAACTTCTAGAAGTTTTAATACCAGATACAAGGAACATATTTCCTCACTTAGAAATAACCACGCTGACAAATCTACATTTGCAAAACATATTATTGGTACTTACCATAGACCCACAGTAAATAACCGCATAGAGCCACAACTTTTTTGTAATGACCAGCTACCTTGTTTAAAATAAGAAAACTGATTTAATGGATTCCCTTCCATGTACATTCTTCTTTCCAATTCAATACATCAAACATAGTACGTTTAGCTATTTTCCAAAAAAGTTGAGTTGATGTGTGTCGATAATTTCATTGTTTATATGCTACTTTAATACTTATATTGTTTAGTCATTGTATTGTTGTTATAGTTATTATACAGCTATAACAATAAATTATGTCTATTTTGTGTTAAGTATTGACATACATCACGTAGATATTTTGAAGGCACCATCCGTAATTTTTAATCTATTTTTATTTTTAAAAATTTTTTGGGATAAATTAATTCAACTTTATGCTGTCTGATAATGCTTTCAACCAGAAAACAAAACAAACATTTGTGAAGCCAGATAGCCAAAATTGAAGACTTGTTGGTACTACATTACTGCGAAAAACAAGTCTGTTCTACTCTGAGAAAAATTATGGAAGCTGTTATATTATTGAATTTCAAACGCCGTTTCTACCAAGCTTCTGAAAGTGCGCATACGCTGTTTTTCTGACCGATGGCACAAACGACATAGCATACTTGTAAACTAACTTTTCCCTGTTTAGCCTTTCTGGACGCATTATACTTATATATCAAATAATTGTCAAACTTAATTTCGTTTTAACTGTGACCACTGCTCAAACGTTTAACTAAGCTTCTAATATCCCTCATTTACCGCCTCTGGAAACAAGTCTGTATGAAATATGCTCTGATCGCCAATATTTCACATTTTATCTGTTCTGTTAATTAGTTAAACGATTCGGAACACCCGGAATATTAGGGCATTCTCGGAAAACCGGCACACATAAATCGCCTTTAGAGGGCCTCTTTTTGCCGTAATCAAATTTCCTCTATGATATATAACTTTTAAAACATCCATACTCATGTGTTTTTGTTTGTGTGAACCAGTCATGGTCTTCCGTATATCTACATTCGAAAAGCTCATCAATCTTTCTCTCATTTTCCCTTCTACTTTGCAACCCGTTCACATTATTGTCTTGTTCTGTTGGAATACAAGAGGCGGTGTTTATTAAGGCCCTACAAGGGAAAGGGTAATATTTAGTCATCCTGAGTCGATTTTTGGTTGTATTATACAATGATAATTAAT
Source organism: Tillus elongatus (assembly GCA_964006375.1). NCBI lineage: Eukaryota > Metazoa > Arthropoda > Insecta > Coleoptera > Cleridae > Tillus > Tillus elongatus. The sequence continues at coordinate 110,020,640 of OZ023265.1, forward strand.
CACCTTTCACCCGTTATTCATTGTTTACAGCAAATGATTTATAAGGCTTACAAATGCATCGAGAAAATAAAGGAAACAAACTTGCAACAAAAGAATATATTTCCATATATTTTTGGGGGTAATACTTTTTGTACCACAATTAGCCCTTGATTTGTAAACTATTTCCCTGGTATTCGTTATACACGATTGAATAGCTCACAGAACTAAACAATATTGTCTAGGCTTGAAGCCCTGAATATAGAAAGTACGTTACGGAATCGAATTTTCATAAAAATCTTCCTAATCACTTAACTAAGTCAGAATCCTAAATTTTGACACATAATAAAGCCTCTATAACAGCAATATGCATAAGCGCACTTGGAAAACCCAAATCACTACAACATATTTAAAAAACCTGACGATCCTTCCACTAACCAAATTAGCGTCATCAGAGGATAAATAATCGAAATAATTGAAAATGAATTATTCATTTCCTTATGACGCTAACTTGGTTAGTGAAAGGATCGTCAGTGACTTGGGTTCTCTAAGTGTGATTATCAGTGCTCATCACAGATTCCAATACTCACATAGCAACATTGATACCAAATTCCACTAAAATAACATGAGTAGTTTCGGTGTTACACATTTGATTTGAATAAAAATTAGTTTTATTTTTTTTGGAAAATCGACTGAGTCGGCTCACGAAATCATACAACCGATTAACAAATGCAAAATAGTTACTAAGCTTATAATATATCAGGTACTTTTGTTTCATAGCCCGTGTGGATAAGTAGGGAAGCCAGCTCGATCAGAACAGTTTTCCATGGGAAATTAAAATTTCTCTCGAAAATTTTTTTGTCTTTGAAAGTAACATATTTAATTTGTAAGTACACTTTTAGATAACCTAATTCACCATACATTTTAAAGACCTTGAAGCGGTGCAGCGTATACAATAGTTGCGCTGTTTGACGGGGACACGGCCGAGCGGAGAGCTGTGCCAAGGCAGAAAGACAGTCACTTTCGACTCTCGAACCCTCGCGTTGAGAGTGACGTGCGACGCATCGCTCAATTATTAGAACACTTCTAGTTTTTATCAATAGTGATGTACCCTGTAGAAAGAAATGAGCAAGATTATCTTTCTTTCTACGATTAAATTTCAAAAGGCAGTTTAACTGCAAGTGTTTATTTTAGTCGACGCACCCCCTGAGTACCGCCTTCTATTCCAGATAAGCATAGAAAAGTAACGGACTGAAGATTCGCAAAACAAAAAGTAGACCTTCAAGGAAGAGTGTAGCGGCGACTTTACCAAAGATCCAGAAATCCATTTAGAAACGGTAGACAAAAGAGAAGTGGCCTCAAAATAACACTAGTCAACCCGGTCACCGGCAGCTGGTGATAACGCACACGGCGGCTTGACAGAAGGTACGAGAGCCACAGTTACAGCATCAAAGTTGATTGCAGGCAAGGACCGGTGAAGCAGTGAAGCCTGCTGGCATTACCTAGACGCCGGAATCGCAAGGCCCAAGAGTGGTTGCAGCAAGAGCAGCGGGACAGCAGAGCAGTAAACAGGTTTGATTGCCTTTGCTATATGCCTATTATATTAAGAAACTATATATGCTTGAAAAGAAACTCTACCACTGAATATCTATGAACTATCATAGATTGATCATGTTTATTTACCACATTATACTTGGATGGTGTATGCTTTAAAAAATACCGTGTGTGTTTTTATTTCTTTAACGTCGGCCTATTTTCGCGACTATGGTCAATCACCGACGCCAGGGAGCAGTTTCGCCTCACTACCCTGGTAATTTTTATGAACCCCTGCCTTTCTGCAAGGAGGGTTGGGATCTTTAACGTGCCCAACATCGTATGGACATGGGACCGGATTTACGCCCCCTCCGAAGGGCGGAACGTGCAGACATTCAAATTGCTCAAATACAATGCCACAACCTCGGTTTGTGTTAATTGTACAGAATGTACTGAAAAAGTGAATGGAGTACCCTGCGCTCGAACCCAGTACCCTTCGGTTCAGAGGCACACGTTCCTACCACTGAACCACCGAGGCTCTAAAAAATACTGTTTACTATCGATTTATTTCTGATGCGTGTTTTATGAACTGTTTCATACACATTTATTATATGGGATGTTAGGGGATATTTAAAGTATGTAGAAGCCTGACAATTAATAAGTTTAATTGCAAGTTTGGTGACAAACTGTTTGCTATTATTAGTTTAAAAATATGAATGCTATGTCTAAATGACTATCCGAGTGACATACATTTTAGATATATTTTACCGCTATTTATTAACCAGTAACAATAAATGGTCGATATTTTCCGTTTGTAAAAGACAAGCTTTATAAGTAATTGTATTTTAATCTTACGAAAAAAGGGAGCTGTTCAAAACGCTCAAAGGAAAGAAAGCAGAGTCTTCTATAGATCTAGAAAATACTGGGACACGTTTAGCTGAAAATATGATGGTAGCTTTAGCTAAGAAGTTAAATACTAGGGATAATTATGATAAATAATTGGGTAGTTCTTTGACCGACGTTGGCCTGAGAGTAGATAGATCATTTATTTCCAAATGGAAAGAGCTTAGGGGTTCAAACCTTAGTTTTAGTTATACAGGTAGCATACATCCTACGAGTTTTATTAAGAAAGTAAGGAACCTATTCGATGATACTGCGATTCCTAAAGGAAGTCCTTTGTCTTTGTCTATAAATTGTTTAAAAGGTACAGCGGCCGAGTGGGTCGAAATGAAGAAGGATTAGTTCTTAGTCTACAAGAATTTCGAGTCAGCGTTTCGTGCTAGGTTCTGGGGAGTGGAAAAAGAAAGAGATCTTTTTCTAAAACTCAATTATGTGAAATACGATGGTGGAAGTCGTGCCGACTACTTGGTAAAATTAATAAATGAGGCAAACTTTCTTTCTCAGTCGATTCTGGAAACCGAATTAGTTAAGATATTATCTCGTAATTTTTCCTCCTAAGTACGAAGGGAATGTCCAGAGTAGAGGAAATATAAGATTACTTGCGAAAAATTGATTGAATCTTCCAAAAGCGATGGAAATGGAACACGACAACCTGGTGAGTATAAGGGGCGTGTCAATGAAAGGCGGTATGTTTCAGGAGAGATTAATGGTGGATTTCGAGCATACTACTGACTAAGCAATCTCAAAGGAATTTCAATAATTTGGCTTTGATAACAAAGTTTAATGTGAAAGCTGAAGAATTATTAAGTGACTCGGATACCGAGAAGGAAATCAAGGTGCCCGTAGCGTACATAATAGCAACCCTGGGAAAATGTAAGGTAAACATGTTGATTGATAGCGGCAGCGAAATATCGCTATTTCAGAAGATTTTCTAGAACACGCGAAGGACGAATTGCGACAATTTCTATATTACCCGTAACCAATACCGCGATCTCAGGAGCTGTGGAGAAAAGTACAAAAGGTAAAACAGCAGGTTCTACTTCCATTTCAAGTCAAGGAAATTGACTTGCAAGTTAATTGTCTGGTAGTTCCGAGGTTAAATCAACAAGTTATTCTGGGGTGTGATTGGTTGAACCAGGCCAATGCGCGGCTGGATTTTGGGGCATATATGTTAAGTTTTTCAACAGTTTGCCACGATTTTCTTATTGGTTTTAGTTTCAAATTGAAGGAGCATTCACTAGTCTAGGCCAATGGAATGATGCTGAACCACATACAGCTCGGCGAGTCGGTGTATGAAATAACGGCCAAGAAGGTAAAAGACTCGGGGAAGGCTTTAAGGATTGCTGCGGAGGCTGTGAATCTGGAGACGCCCAAGGCAAAGAAAAACTATTCCAGCTTATTAATCAACTTAGGGATGTTTTTTCAGAACATCCTGGCAGGATTCGGAATTACGAACATGAAATTATTCTGAAAGAGTACACCGCTTTCGACAAAACCATATCCCATTCCAGCCGTGTACAAGCAAGAGGTCCAGAGGCAAGTCAACGAAATGTTAGAATGGGGGGTCGTAGAGGATACTTGAACAAGGTATACGTCACCATTGGTGATTGTGAAGAAGAAAATACGGCAGCATCCACATATATCTGGACTGGAAAAGCAGCACTGGTAAAGGATTTCATTTTGCCTGCGAACTCGTATTAAATGTTGACAACTCTGTCTGATCAAGTGCTTAGCACCATGGATTTGAATTCGGCGTATTGGCAGGTTCCAATTAAACAGCAACACGCAAGCATACTGGCTTTTTATAGAACGCAATAACACACCAATTCAAAGTTTTACATTTTGGCATGTGTACTTCAATGGCAGGGCTAATATGCTGTCTGAACCAAATACTATGACCACAAATGCTAAGGTTTACGTTGACTTATATGGATGACGTATCAGTCTTTTCTCCAGAGTTAGAACAGCACATGAGCCATTTGCAAAAGTTATTGAGGACCATTCACAAAACAGGTATGACCATAAAGTTGCGCAAATCAAGATTTATTCGCAACGAAGTTTATATCCTCGGCTTCATCATAAGTTACGATGTAGTACAAATAGATCCTAAGCGCTTGAGGTGCGTCCGAGAATATCCCTGCTCACGCAATGTTAGTGAGTTGAGGGTTTTTATCGGACTGATACAATATGATACAATATGTAGATCATACAGAGCTGATAATTCCGTTGTTAAGGCTACTTAAGAAAAACGTTACTTGAGAGTGGACGGAAGTTGAGTACGGAGCTTTTGAAAATATAAGAAACGCATATTTACAAGTGGTCACCGACGCTCATCCAGAGTTTGGCAGGAGATTCTATATACAAACAGACAGTTGCGATTATGGGCTGGGGGGGTTGCTTGTTTCAAGTTGGTGATGATGACAAGCAACATATTTTGACGTTCCCCAGCAGGAAGCTAAAGGGAAGCGAGCGCAATTTTACGGTTACTGAAAAGGATGCATTGGCTGTTGTGTTTTATTTACAGCAGGGGAGGCTACTAGGACAACCTCTCACGGTGATTTCGGATCATAAGTCCCTTAAATTTCTGTTGAGATGTAACTCCCTCGTTGTCGGCAACAAGATGAATATTGTTTCTGCAGGAATTTGATGTCGAAGGGGTTCACCGGCTCAACCTAAATGTTGAGTTCGATTTGCTAAGAAGGAATCTGCGGCAAATAAGGAAGTACGAAAGACAGGAGGAATGGATTATGAGTCAAATTAAGATTCTGGGGAGAGATATAAACGAGGAGTCCAAGAATTATAAGGCTAAAAGGGTTAAGGAATGGTATATCCTATATCAGGACGTGTTGTTCAGGAGAGGAACGTCGCCGAGCTCCCTCTACAAACTGTGCATCCCTCGCGATTAATGATCGATATTGTTAAATTTAGGCATGCTCAGATAAGTCATTTTGGTAGATTTAAGACCTACGAGCACATGAAGGTCAGATTTTATTGGCCAAAGATGCCAGCCTCTGATTATGCAAAAGGGCAAAAATATCAGCGAAATATGGTGCAGTGTATGTGAAAGCGGTGTGGTTTGACGAGGAGACGACCTAGACGGAGAGCTGTGCCGAGGCAGCAAAACAGTCACCCTCGAACCCTCGCGGTGAGCGTAACGTGCGATGCATCGCTAATTCTAATTTATATGAATAGTGGTGTACCCTGTAGAAAAACTGAGCAAGATTATTTATTGTTACGATTAAATTCCTAAAGGTAATTGCAAATGTTTATTGAAGTCAACCAACACCCTGTGTACCACCTTCTATTCCTAAATAAGCATACAAAAGTGGACCGTTATAACCTGACGACAGTTTCACAGACAAGGTTGGCGTCACCACGAGATGAAATATTTTGAAATATTTCAACCTCTGATGACGTTAAAGCTGTCAGTGGAACCATCGTTAGGTTTTTGAGAATGTATTATGGTGAATGGAGTTTCCCAACTTATATGTACTTATCAACGCCAATCACAGGTTCCAGTCGTCTTTTGTAATAGTTGATTTAATAAAATATAGGACACAGGTTGCGTTTATACAGGTTGTCGTGTAATAAATGGGACATATTTCAATGTCTGCCTCCATGAAATAGCATTAGCAGATTTGGACCAGCTTACATAGCTTACCATTTTCCCCCATTAAAAAGTTAGGCCTCAAAAAAAATTCTATAATTTTTTCAGGAAAATTTGTTTGATTTTCTAGATGCTTTTTCCAAAGTTGGTAACATGGGTTTTCCGGTGAGCCAAATAGTAGTATTATTTCAATTTTGACAACAGACATTGAAGGGGCTGTTAGCGGTCGATATCTTATTGGTGATACAATTTTTTAGCGTGCTCATTTTGGAATAATAATTATTTTTATGTAACAACATAAAATTTCTTCAAAAAAGTATAAGCAATATTTTGTCCAAAGCTACTGTTTTTCGCAAGTTGCGTTTAAAAGTAAAGTTTAAAAAAAAACTCGGGACGCAGCAAGTGCGTTATGGTAGTGAATTTTTATTAAATGCTTCAAATTTAAATAACTCAATTTTCTATAAACTTAGAGAGTTTAGTTTTAATACGTAGTAAGGCCTTTCCTAAGGCAAGATATCCACAAAATTTCATTAAAATGACTTTGTAATTTTCGGAGAAAAAATTTTTTTCGAAAGAAAATTTAAAATTTGAATAACTCAATTTTGTATAAACTGAGAAAGTTGAATTTTGGTACTTAGTAAGTCCTCTCCCAAGGCAACATATATAGTAAATTTCATTAAAACAGCTTTGTTATTTTCGGAAAAAAATTTTTTTTTTGGAAGAAAACTCAATTTTTCCGGAAAAACCCGTACGATTTTCTTGCCTAACGAACTCATCCAAGTCATTAATAAAAGAAAGGCACTTGCCAAGTTTCATTGAAATCGAATAATTATTTTTTGAGTTATCAGACGGATATATATATATATATATATATATATATATATATATATATATATATATATATATATATATATATATATATATATATATATATATATATATATATATATATATAACATATAAAAATTGAAACTGACCCCGGATAGGGGTTCTAGGGGTCCTAAATCACGCTCATTTGAAAAAATTTGTGCAAAGTCTCACCATCGATACCTCTCTATTAGTGATTTTTTAAAATAAAAATTCACTAATACGAATTTGGGAAATAACGGAGATTAGTTTCATTTTATCATAGAATACCCTGCCTATTATCCCATCAGTAAAAGTAGTCTGAAACGTTAAGGCAAATAATATGACATTGTGTAAATGTCGTATGCCTGGTGTTCATAATTTTAAAGCTGCCGTTATAACTTCCGCATTGATTGAAAACATACTGTATAGTAGAGCGCGCCGAAAAAATGTTTCTTCTTCATTTTCTACCGTAATATCACTAAAAAGTTGCGTATTCACTAGCTGATGGCGCTAAAAATAGTTAAAAAATTATATATATTATATTATATTTGACTATAAGATTCATACAATGTGCAATACAAATAAGCTGAAGCTTGTGCTTGTACATTACACAATTTTAATAAAAATGACAAACTATGAACTGCAAACACTTTTGGTGAACTGTCACTTTTCCGATTTTGTAAGAATTTTCTTATTTACTTAACTTCTGTGCGGCTACAAGCATTTACATAACCATCTTGAACCTTCATCTCTCATATTTGAAAAACTTCTCTCCATAATCAGAGATTTGTTTATATTTACTACAAATTAAAGTACAAAAATTTTGACATTTTGCTTTGACACAAACAAATATATTGCTTTATTCGATAGTACTTTCAGCCTTCTACTTGCATTTTAATTTTAAACAGACTTTTTGTTCACTTGTATACCATACAAATGGAAGAACATATTTCTATGCTTTCAGGACCATGATCTATTTACTTGGGCGATGTTTCACCACCTACTGGGGCAGGTTAAGCCATATCAGACGCTATTATAGATTTTATCTCAAGCAACGGTTTGGATTCTGAAGATATTGTTTGCGTTGGTTGTGATCGAACAGATACCAACACCGATTGCAAGAGCGGCGTAATTAAATTTCTTGAACTACATACAAATAGCCTGCTTCGGTGGTTCATTTGCCAATTACATGCAAGTGAATTGCCACTAAGGCATCTGTTTACTACTCTAATGGTTCCATTTCTAGACCCCGAGAGTACTCTGGCCCCATACAAAAAGCTTTGACCAACTTTGAAAACAATCCAGTGATTATTTTTGAACCAACGCCAGGAAACATGCACGATTTTGAACAAAGCATCGTTCAGTAATTAAGCACGGATCAAAAGTACCTACTTGAGATCTACCAAGCAGTTGATATCGTAGTTTGTCCTGTAGAACTCGCAAATCAACATTCAGGAAAGTTAGCACATTCTCGTTGGGTCACTACGGCCAATTGAATTTTAAGACTAGGTATACGTTTCGACCCAGAATCCAGGCAAAAGTTTCAAACTTCGGTGAAATATATTATGAAAGTTTACGCTCCTGTATGGTTCGAAATTAAAATGAATACTAATTAGTTTTTCTAGATACCTACCAAATGACCTGAAGTAAATAATCCGAGTTAGGAATAAATGAGTTTTTCGTACCGGCGGAAAATCTGCTTTTAACAACGATTTCAGACAACTAGATATACACTAGAGAACTTGCCGTCAGGAAGGTCATTTAAGCTACAAAATGCAGTAAGTTTACACCTATTAGAGTGCTCAAGCCACCAACAATACATTTTTCTGCTACGGATTATATCGAGATGATAAAGTGGGCTGATTCACAAGTTTCTTCTCCATCTATTCGATCCTTCATAACTGAGAAACACTTAAAGAAAATGCTGACAAAGACAAAATAAGGGATAGAGGAATATTTAGTCGAAATTTTGCTTATTCCTTCACACATGCAGGCAGTAGAAGGCTTTGTGAAAATGGTTACAGAAGCTGCCTTATCAGTGGCCGATGACGCCTCAAGGGATGGTGTAATATGGAGTAAATGGAATTCGAATTCTCCATCGAAATAAGACAACAGTATGCAGTTATATAAATCTATTAGAAATGTTTAATGATTTTGACAATTAGTTATTATATTGTCTTGGCTAAAATGTTATTGCTTATTTTTGAAAAATATATCATTTTGTGCTGAGTACTCTTTACTTTTACTACACAAAATTCCTCCTACAATGATTTCAACACAAGTTGGAATAAAAAGTTACTTTATGGTATAACTACCATATATTTACAAAATCTAGATTTCGATTACAGGGCTAAAAGTAGTATCGGATTTTTTTAACTATTTTCTTGTTATCAGCTCGTCATACGCAACTTTTAAGCCTTATAACAGCCAAATCCATTAAACTTTTTTGTTCTTATATACCAACGGCCGCCTTACTGTATAGTAGTAACAATAGTAACTTTTTGTATCAGAATGGAACTGAAATTAGACAAGTTACTTGAAAAAATATCTTAATTTATTACATTTCCTTATAGAGGGTCACTTAGAGTATGGGTAGGCACTTTCTTGAAACTTTCAGTATTCATAGAAATGTTTTAACGAAAAGTTTTTCGACATCTTTTTCTCGAAAGAATGGCGATATCCATTTTTTTTTTCTAATTTCGCGCCTTAATTTCATCTCCTCTTTCAAGTGATAAAACATATATCTATATATATTTTAGTTTTGGTACAAATACTGTGGCAATATAGTATAAGTGAGAATGTAGTCTAAAGTAGAACGCTGCAATGTATATCCAACGTAATTTACAGAGACAAAGAAGTATATATTACTTTAATCGATTATTATTTAGAGACCTCAACAGTAATGCCATGGATAAATAGTATACAAAATCTTAAAGACTGTCTGTCATAGGTTCAGCTAACATAATTTTAGAGTCAAACAAAGATGAAATAGGAAATACCATTTATGTGCTGTTAAATTTACCAAAACTGCTTCTAATATTGTCTTAAGGTTATATATAGCATTAAGTGATTCCAAATTGGTACGCTATATCAGTTTATCTGGTCTAGTTATCACAAAAACTGCAAAGGTTGTGGATTGGATATAAATTCTTTGAATTATTTTGATTTGTAGGTGATGGCAGTAAATTCCTGCATACTAAATACTTTGTGGTGATCTTTCAATATTTTACTTCAATTTGATCTTCCTATTATTTTGATCTATCTATCTAAACATTATATTTCAGGAAGATATGGAGAACGAAAGCAAAAATTAAGCTTATGAAAGTCTGTTTCCATTCAGACCAAGTAGTGTGTGTACTAACATTTCGTAGCGATTTGTGCTCAATTTGTGAAGCTATTTGCCTAGGTGCCGTTTACGAAACATTTACAATAATTTAGGCGAATTCGAAAAGGGGTTGCTGGGATGCGGGAAGCCGGTTTTTCAATCAGACAAATTCCCGACCACATAGAACGCAGTTTGTTAACACTGTTAAAGTGGTTGTCTGGGTGGTTTGAAGAACGAACCCTTATCCGTCGTCATGGATCCGGACGACCTCGAGCAACTTCAGCGCGGTAAGATCGTCATTTAAGGATTGCGTTTTAACAAGGCAGAGTTTATACAACACGGTAGATTTGAAATGTTTGGTTGGGCGTTCCACAACAATGAGTCTCTGTGGCAACAATATATCGCAAAATACGCTCTTTTGGACTTCGTTGGTAGAGACCATTTGTTACGATCGATTTTTAAGCCGTCGTACCATTTTAATTGCTCTACCAACCGTTTGAAGAATTTTTAAAGGCTGTTGATGTTGTTCTTCTAAATAATAAATAGCGAATAAACTGCCTTAAGAAAAATGTATGAAAATTCGCTATATATTTCTTTGCTTAAACCTTGCTTGGATATGTTCAAGAGGCACATAATAAAAAGATTTAACTGCAAACATATTGGAAACATAAAACCATCGTTTTAATACAAAATATATTTTAATTCTTTAAAATGTAAATAACGACGTAGACAAATTTCCTAAAGTCAATATTAATACAATGGACTATTCATTTGAAAATATCAGAATATCAGGCGCAGTTGGATCTAACCGTCTTTGTGTTTTTTATGCACGTGAAGCATTGAAGTGACGAAAATCAATATTCCGTCTTTTAGAATATTATTTCAATGTGGTATCTTGACTTCTTAGAATCACGAGAAACGTTATATTTTCAACGGCAGCTGGTGATTTTCCATTGAGCATTTTATATGATGCGCATATTTCTTTTGAGGCTTTATCCAATGACACGCGAGTATTTCCTTCTAGAGGATTTTCAAGCAGACAAGGTTATAAGTAGGAGTAGCAGCGGCGTCAGGTCAGACATACCCTAGTGACCGCAAGTAATTGATATCTGAGTGCCGAGAAAACTCCGAGTAGCACCTAAATGAAACTGCCGCCAGTTTTGTTCTTCTAATTCAAGTTGCAAATAGTGGTCGCTTCAGTCGATTGTTTGTTTTGTGAAAAGCCTCATACGTTAAACGTTTTGTAAGAAAGTCTTATTTTCTATATGAGTTTCACGAGTTACAGGGCATTCTCTTTTTAAAATTTGTTGGTAAAAAATCCTGGGGGTAAGGGCAAACCTAAAAGTATCCTTGGGTACTGGCTGAATTTATGGTTATCTTTCATGTTCATTAATCCAGAAAATTATCAGGCAAATGATTGCCACATTGTTAAGTCAATCTGTTGTTACATATTCTGGTTATGGTCTGGAAAATTCACTGCCTAATATTGGGATGGAGAATGGACGTCAGTCCTACTTTTATCGCAAATGAGAACTGGCGATCAAGTACGAACGAACAAGTGAGCTTTTATTGACAAAAACTTAAATTTTGTAGCTCCAATCTTAAACAAAAAACTTTTCTGGCCAAAAAACAGACCAACCAGCAAGCCCACTGCATTTTTACTTAATACTAGATTTTTTGTGTGTCAATCACGTTTCTAATTACTGTATTTTTTTGTGTAAAATTGCTGAAATTTCTTGAATTAAGACTAGAATTAAGTCAAAGAATACTTCAGTTTAAAGTATCGTTAATAATGGTGTCTACAGTTATCAAAGAAATGATGCCCATTTAAACTAAAGACCTGATCTTTAAATAATTATTGCGTATATTTTCTTGTAATTTCCTTATTATTTTATTTGCAAACATTTAACTACAGGTTCATATTAACAATTCGTTATTGCCTTATTTAATTTGAGAAAGTTTAGAATATTACCTTTTGCTGTTTTTTCAAATCTTTTATTAAAAATAATCAGATTTATCTATAGCTGTGCATGCATTTAAAAATATTGGAAACTATCTGGCCAGATCGAAGACTCAGTTAAGAATTTTACCTCTTGCATGATAACATATTTTGAAATTTACTGCCAAATTAAAGCAACCATTATTTTTGCTTGAATAACACTTTTTATTACTGTCTGTGTTTTATGTAATTATTAAAGACAATTGTTGTGTTTTAATGAATGTTCATTATTTCAACAGTTTTCCCAACCCTGCTTTTCTTTCCCACGTAAACCACATACAAAATTCTACCGCTACCTAGATATCTAAATTAATAATTATCGTTAGCTGCCACAGCACTGAAGATCTAAAGAATATAAGCTTTTAGTCCGAATTGTTCCCCAAAAGATTAAGTATCATTTTTAATTAACCTTCTTAAATTATTAACTTCAGCATTATTGTCTTTCACCACCTAATTTCATTTAAAATACCATAAAAAATCACCTGCAAAAACTCTTAGCTTAAAATTCCACAAGTTTGACAATAAATTCTAAATTATTAATTCAATGACAACTAGCTGGCTTTCTTTGCATTAATTGCACGATTTCCGAATTGGCACACATTTTAATATCTCCCACTGAAACCTCGATAGCGTACTGCTCGGCTTGAGTGGTGGAAAGGCAGATCAAATTGAGATGGTAAATGGAATCCTGTTGTGTTCTCTGACGTACAGTCCTTACACAGGGAGTGATGGTATGGAGTGCGATAACATACGGTAGCAGGTCACTTCTAGTTCTTGTTTACAGAAATTTGAATGCAAATGATCAGTTACGAACCGTATTGCAGCCTGTTGCACTGCCATACCTACGACTGTGAATTCAACCAACAAGAAAACGCACGTCCTGATACAGCAAGTGTTACTACAAGGTTCGTACGAGAAAACAACATGACCCTGCTTCCATGGCTTTCTCGCTCCCCAGACTTGACACCAATCCGACATGTATGGGATATGATTGGAAATCGACTGGGTAATTTACCCCAAGCACCAAGTAACCTAATTGACCTTCGTCTACTAATTTAAGAAGCATGGGTGACATTCCTTGCGATGCCATAAATCATTAATCTTCAAGCATGCCTTGAGGAATTATCGAATGCATAATAAAATGCGGCGGGCCCACTTATTATTAAATAAGTCTGTTATTTGTTAGTATATTAGTTTAAAAATGTAACACTTGTTTGTTTGGTTTAACAAACATTTTGTTAGAATTTTATTAAAATTTATCGAGTCTTACTAGGTGTTAAGATTTTTTGAATGTCAGTATATTTGATACGCACATTTGCTTCATTATGTAAGTTATATAATTCATTCGCGACGAAGAATAAGGTTTAATACAATTTGTAATATTACAAAAGTGGTTACAGAAATTATTCATTATAAATGAAGTTAACGTCGACGTTGCGAACGCCTATAGAATTTTCTATTTCGGTTTAGCTTTGGAAGTATCTAATTAGTTTTCTGGCTACGTTCTCCAATTTCCCGGAATGTTGGTCAAATAAAGAGAGGTGATTCTAAAAGGATAGACGCTATTACTGCTGCTTGTACAAAAACAGACCATTTCCAGCTCTTAATTAATAAAAGTGGGTTTGACTGGCTTAACGGTTTATACCACATTTTGTAACTACATAACTCACAACTAACGATTGTTCATTAATACATCCCACTTGTTGGATGCTCTCAGTTATATATTATTAAATTCAATGCAGCAGCCTCGGTGGTCCAGTGGTGAGAACGTGTGCCTCTGAACCCAAGAGTACCGGGCTCGATTCCAAGGAGGGGACATTTCACTTATATAGTACGTCCTGTAAAATTAACTCAACCGAGGTTGCGAGATTGTGCTTGAATAAGTAGAGTATGACTATGAATAACTAAAGCATTAAATATTTTTTATCAAGAGAACTTTGACTAAAGGTAGCCAGTTGGTCAATAGCACATTCAGTTGTTTTAGCAGGCGTTTTTCATATGATATGTAAAAAATACGAATCTTATATCTTCTTAGCCTAAACAGTATACACTAAGTTTTTCGTTTAACTTTGTCATTAACTCTTTATTTTAAATGTTTGAGAGTATCTATTTATTTATTTATTTGACGAAAAAATGAGGATTAACGTAAACTTGATAGTAATCTCACACTAACGTCATAAAGCATCTAAACATATTATACTACTCACTTGTGGCGCTTTATTTTAAATATGGTATTATTGGCTGGGGTGGTGTTGCCAAAACTCACCTCAAAAAATTGAAAGGGCTACCATGTTCGTTTATGAAAATTGTGTCTATACTTAGAATTATAACACTTTGTATGATGAAGCAGAAATATTAGGCTTTGCACAGATAGTCAGTTAGAAGTTCTTAAATATGTTCATAAGAATAAATAAGTAATAGAAATAGCTCATCAACACCAAACAAAACGTCTAAAGCGAGTAAATTTTCGCAGATTCATTGGCTTAGCTGCGCTTAATTTTTATGATTCTTTACTTAAGTATAGCTTAGATAATGTAAAAGCTTAAAGATGGTTGTCTTAATGTAAATTAGTGTAAACAGATTGATAATTAGTAGAACTACAATTTAACTTACATTAGTTATTAAGCTCTTATCTTATCAGTGTTAAATACTGAATTAATTGAAAGAACCTTCCAATTTCATTCTTAAGGTAGGCAACCCGTTTAATAGCAATTTTTTTAGAGGGTTGTCAAAGATATCTTGTAAACTTTGATTAACACAAAATAATGAAACCGATTAGTCAGGGGACCTCTGACAACAGGAGTCCCCAAGAAAACCCTACAGCAGAAGATATAAATAATTTTACAACACAACAGAAAACATATTCTCATATTGCCAAATACCAGCCAATCTATAAAAGTCCTAGTAAAGATCAAGCAATTATTATGAAAGCTCAAAAAACTAGAGCTAGCCGACTACGTGCAAGCCGTCGGAACTATTATAGGACCCAAGAATATCTGGTTTGCCTCCAAAATATCAAACAAGAGGGTGTGCATTTATTTTGCAGATGGTAAATTGGTTGAAGCCTTCGTACAAAAGCACAGCAAAATACTGGTTTGCGAATCTGAAATTGGCACTCGACGACTGATAACTCCAGCCAGTAGGATCATTATCTCGAATGTCTGTCCACCAATCCCTAACGGATCGTTAGAAACAATGATAAAACAAATTGGTCTGATTCCCGTACAATCTGTATCGCCTCTGAGATCAAACGTTAAAAGAGATGCTTACGCCCATGTTCTCGGTTTTAGAAGACAGATATTTATTCAGCCTTGAGATGATATCACGTTGCCGTCATGACCTGTAATTTATTATGATAGTACAAATTATAGAATATTGTTGAATTGCGATGACATGTCGTGTTACAACTGTAAATAGCCAGGGCATATAGCTAGCAACTGCCCTAACCAAACGAAATAAGTCAGTCCACCGCCAATTACACCTGCACCAAAATCAAAATCGAATACTGAAGAAAAACAAAACACTTCAAATGAAATTAATATTATTGTTGACATAAACTCACCAGAGGCATCGCGTTCAGCGAAAAGAGCCATACCCAGTCAAGCTCTCCTACCATAAGTTTAGAAAATAACGAGGATATAAAAAAAATTATCCACCTCGATATAAAAAAAATTACAAAAAAACTAAAAGAACTGACCAAACATAAAACGTAATACCTCCGATTGCTGAAATAATACTTTCTGTTAAGGAAGATATTGAGAATGCGTCAACACCACTAGCACTCAATTTAAAGCAAAGAGTACACTGCTATGAAAATGTTTATCAAAACCCAGATCCACTGAATATATTAAAAAAAAATACACGCAACACACATATGCCTTAATAGAAATGCTTTCCAAATTATACTCTAGATTCACACACAACGGCATTAAGGGGAAACACATTAGAATATAAAAAAGAAACTTTCGTGGCAACTAAAACTAAAAGAATTAGAAACTCGATCAGAAACAGACACTGATCTATCTCAAACAAGTCTCAGTACTGAATAAGCACTTTGATATCACAATAGAATTTAAACGGTTTTTGCCGTCATTTAGAAAAACTTATAATACTAATCTACGAAAGTAATCAAAAAATGTGTGTGTGCTTTGTTTCTTTAACGTCGGCCTATTTCCGCGACTATGGCCAATAACCGACGCCAGGGAGCAGTTTCACCTCACTATCCTGGAAATTTTGCCGAACCCCTGTCTTTCTGTAAGGAGGGTAGGGATCTTTAACGTGTCCAACATCGCATTGGCACGGGACCGACGGCTTTACGCCCCCTGCGAAGGGCGGAACGTGCAGACATTCAACTTGCTCAAATACAATGCCAGAACCCCGATTCATGTTAATTTTACAGTTTTGTACTGAAAAAGTGAAAGGAGTACCCCGGGATCGAACCCAGTACCCTTCGGTTCAGAGGCACACGTTCTTACCCCTGAACCACCGAGGTTCTTAATCAAAAAATAATTGGTCTTCAAGAGAAGTGTCCAAAATATGAAGAAGCGAGAGTACGTAATTATGTTCCACCAACCATAAAAGCTGCCCTCAACGCAAGTAATGAGACTCAAACAAAAATTGTGCAACTTGACATTGAGCTAATTGATCAGATGTCATTTATGTATTGTTATTAGGAACAAGCTGGTAATGACCCTTAGTGGTCGATGCCGCCTTTTACTGAATTTTTATTTTTAAAAATTCATTAATAGATGATAAGACTTTCGGATTTTTTTTTTCAAACGAGCGTGAAATAGCGCCCCTAGAACCCAAATCCAAGGTCCGTTGAAATTTTATTATATATTATACACACATACACACACGCGCACACACACACACATACATACATACATACATATATATATATATATATATATATATATATATATATATATATATATATATATATATATATATATATATAAATGTTTGTGTCCGAGCGATAACTCAAAAAATAAACAACCGATTCAAATGAAACTTGGAACATATCTTCAATGTATTAAGACCGCGGGCGAGTTTGTAAATCAGCTATAGTGGACATTTTTTTCCTCAAAAATATACAAAATAATTTTTGAAGCCGCTATATTTTTGTAAGTATTAGTGTAACTGGAATTAGACTTTACAGGTGGCCCAAAGTTCTGTAAATAAACCTATGTTGTGAATTTTAAGGAATTTGGTGCACGATATTTAATTTTTTTTTCCAAATTAAAAATAAAATCGGAATGACATGCATTGAAAAACTTTGTGGTTAAAGTCCAATCCCTGGCAGGCGGAGTAGTTAACTGTCATGCGTAGATTGATTCACGCAACAGGTATAAACCATACTTCAGCGGTAACCAAACAAAATAAATAACAGGCATAAAACATATTACCAAGACCAATAATCGTGAAATCTCGGCCAAAAATATCGTAAATGACAGACCACATGAAGGAAAAAATTTGCCAATTGATTGTTTTTCAGCTGGGGGATTCAATCAATATTTAAAATACACTATGTTTGTAGCTTGATACACGGCGCCAAATATAGTTTTATACTGAAAGTGTAGCATAATATAGTGGAAATATAACTAAATAAAGTCAAGTCTCTATGAAAATGATTTTAAAATAGTTTGTTCTTTTATCTTTAGACAGTCGTTGAATGTGCTTCAAGCGGCGACAATTCCATTAATTCTATAATTAATTGTTACATTTACTTTTAATATAATATAAAACATTCCGGGGCATGTTTGTCTTCTAAGCCAAAGGTTCCGAGATCGATTCCAGCCAGATGAATGTATGATTTTTTTTGTTTTACTTTGACATTTAGAGAAACAATTGTGTATAGACTTCATACCGTTTAAAACAAGATCTTATTTTTGTTTAAAACGCCTGAATAACTTTGTCACCTTTGAGTCTGAAATTATAATTTTCAGCAGACATTTTGTTGTTGTTGATGTTGAAAAAACCGGTTTCATTAGGTTGACTAAAACAAAATCATCCAGGCGATTATTAAGGACAAATAACTGCTACATTTATAATCTAGTAGATACTTTACTTTTCTAAATATGAATTAAGTTTCTTCCTGGAAAGATTTTGTAGCTTCGCGGAAATTTGTAATACAAGTTTCTTTTAAAGAGACCTACACTATCTATGGATATAGCAAAATTTAATTTTCTAGCTTCATAGAAAAGTGAATTTTTGCAATTTCTCTCAAGGGAAGTTGGAACACAGTTTGACAATATAGAGTATTGATGGTAACATTTTCGAAACAATTCTTCAAAGGTGCGCGTACTAGGACCTCAAAATCGATCTTAAAGGTCTGTGTAAGTTTACAGTATTAATTTCAGTGCTATACCGTATAAAGTAGTGTACAATTCTTATGAAAATTTACTACTATAAAACACTTGCTGCGTTCCGAAATTTTTACTTTGTATTTGTACTCTAAGAATTATATTTATACGCTTAATTTTTTTTAACTTGGGCAAATTTGTACATAAAAAATTCTATTTATACACTTTTCACGTTTTAACTTAGGCATTGTATCTGTAGATTACGAAATTTATTGATATGCTTTTATCGTGTTTTTATTACTTTTGTCTAAATCCTGTGTATGTTTTCTTTTGTAGATGTAGTTGATCTTTTATACGCAGATGAGAGGTACTACACAAAGGTGCGGTACCGTTTCTTGCCCACGCACAAGTTTTAATTCACTTCAGTGGGATCATTCCTATGTTTGTTTTGTGTGAATGTTGCCGTTGTTTGTGAATTCTAAATATCTTGTATATTTTTTACTTTGTCCAATAAACATATTATTGTTGTTGTTATTGTTGTTGTTGTATGAACACGAAAACAAAATAGCAAAATACTGCTCTTGCATATGAAGCTAAATGTTTACTTCTTATTCGTTTTATATCGTACATAAATTAGAATAATAATTGTTTTCTCTGATCATTAAATGTTTTGGTTGTTGTACTTTTGGAGTAGTCATAAACCTAGATATTACGTATAACCATATTTGTTGTTGCTTGCTGTTTCAGCTACAATAAAAATTAAACAGTTTTCATCTACACAAAGTCAGCTAAAAGGAAGCGTCGAAATAAATGATTCAATTTGGGTATGTTTCAAATGACAAATACAACTGTTTCTTAAAAAATATTTTAGTATTTCATGAAAGCGGACGAATAATCTGTTTCAGAAGTTCTCTCGTAAAGCGAGTGGGAAAAAATTCAATAAAGAATGAGGTCTGTCAGCTGAAATTTCAAACATGGATGTTTTTATTGGAAAAGTTTAAACCGGATTATGTTGACCAGTCGTGTACTAAAGGAAATACGGGATATGTCGCAATCATGTCGCTCGGTATTAGTTCCGTGTTTTTATCCTTTTCTAAATAATGTATACAGATGGTGCACAGGATTATTTTGTGGTTTACAGAGAAATGATTTAAAAGCTTTCAAAGGGACCTATATATCCTATCAACCATACTTATTTATATAGTCGTATTTATAAAAAAAGCATATTTTGTGTTATGTAATTTAATCAGAAGCAGTTAGCACAGTCGCTGTGTTATATTACAAGTCTTGTAGCCGATGCGGTACTGGATCGAAATATCCGGTTGCAAGATTCCAGCTTGAACCCAAAAAACCCGTGTTAGATTCCCAGGGGTCCTCTTTCACTTTTTCAGTACATACTGTAAAATTAACATTAACCAAGTTTGTAATATTGTATTTGAGCAAGTTGAATGTCTGCACGTTCCGCCCTTCGGAGGGGGCGTCTGTCGATCCCGTGTCCACCCTTCTTGCAAAAAGGCAGTACTTCAGCAAACTTTCCAAGATAGTGAGATGCAACAGCTCCTTGGTGTCAGTGATTGAGCATTGTCGCACAAATAGACCGAAGTTAAAATACAAAAAAAAAAGATTATAGCTTTTTGGGATACCAGGTTACTATGTCCGGTGAATGTTAACTACTTTCCAATGCCGTCTTTCAAAAAGTAGATTAAATATCCTAAATTTATATTATGCATATCATATAAATCTTGCGTCATTGCTATATTCCAGGCGCTTTAGCTTTCTGTGTTGTAATAGTTAAAGGCAAAATAAATCCTAGTCATTTCTTTCCTTTATATTTTAATAGAATAACGGAATAAAACATTTGCAAAAATAAAAAATATTCTTTGAAAAATTATGAAATAAATCCGCACTTTTAAACTTAAGTTTAAGGATAAAAATGTCAATCAGAATGGCTTTGTTGAAACATTTTAAACACAAATCCAGCTAACAGCTTTTGTGCTTCAATTTTTTGCTTAGTTGCATATAGCAACTTTTGAAAGATTTACACATTTTTTCCCATCCTCTTCAACTGAGATTAGCGTGGGTTTATTTCTTGACGAACGTAATGCCTAAAAAAGGTATCTTCTACATCTGATACTTTTACTTGTTTATGATTTTTTTCAAGAGCAATAGTCAGCCTTTATATAAATACGTATATATATATATATATATATATATATATATATATATATATATATATATATATATATATCTGTGTGTGTTTGTGTGAATTTGTGTACACCGTATGCAACGTTTTCAATAAAAATGAAATAAAAGTTTTTTTGCTTTTACGCTAGAAACCCAAAAACGCAGGTTAAATTGATTTTTCTCGAAAATGGTGCAACATATCAATTTCAAACAAGCGCGCATTATTATTTAAAAACACTCAGGAATTTTTTAATTTGACACAAAAAATCTGAAAAATATGAGAAACAGTATTGTGCTCTTTGAGGGTTGTCAATAAAAATTTGTTCATCGTGCCAAGTTGGAAATGTTTAGTAACAAAATATTTTAAATATCTTAAAAAATAATAAAGGTATGTTTAGTAAAATTGTTATTGTTTTCGAGTGACCCAGATTTTTCAGAAATTGCCTACAGTCTCTAACCAATGTTTTTGCTGTCATTTCTAAAAATTTATATATATATATATATATATATATATATATATATATATATATATATTCCACATTAGTTGCCACTTGGAAAGCATTTAATACAGTTTTAAAATAATTAGACATCTCCCTTTTTTCATGCGGTTTACCAAGTAAGCACGGTACATTTTTTCCAACACTGAAGTGGACTGATGACTGATTAACTTTCAATTTGGTATGAAATTTGAAAAAACGCATTATTCCTCGAAGTTGTTTATTTTAAGGATGTGCTAAATGCATTCGTTGCGGCAACTAATGTACAGTATGCTTAAAAAAATTCAATTTGTATAAATGACAGCAAAAACATTGGTGCAAGTTAGATACTCTAGGCAATTTCAGAAAATTCCGGATTACTCCAAAACTGAAACACTTTTAGTAAACATAATTTTCATTATTCTGATAGGTTATGAACCACGGTATCAGTAGCTGGGAGTTTGCGCACTATTTACGAGACACTGTATATGTGTGTAAATACTCAAGCAATGATCTAAAAATAATTAACGGATTATCGTGAAAGTTGACAACTATGTTTTTCTACAAATCTCTTGGACCAGCTCGTTAAACAACAATCGCATTAGTTTTTTGCAAAACCAAGCTTATTTCCTAAAAAAAATTAAATCTCCCAAAGTAATAAAGCAATTTGGATGAAATTTGGTACACATGTGGATTTAATAGAAAATTAAGGTTTATTTGTGAATACAAAATTAAGTTAATAGACTTTCAAGTAAATTTGCAACTATAATTAACGGGCGTAAGTATGTTTGGACTTTTTATAAATCATATTTTGCAAGGTCGCAATAGTGAATTGATATCCCTAAAATACACGGTAAATCTTGATTAATCGCCTGGCAGAAAGTAAATGTTTATATTGCCACTAATAAATGCCACATTTGGCGATTCTTAAATAAATATTATTGGGCAGATTCAATTCGTAAATATCAAATGTTGCATGAAAAACCTTTCTCAAGTTCTTAGATTTCTGCTTAAATGTATATTTTTCTTCATTCGGTTAGAATGCTTGCAAAAAATTTATTTGAGACAGACCCTTTTGTAACCAGTTAGTGTATGTATCGTTTGAGATAGTCCTTATTTGTCCTGTAGAAGTGACCCAGTGACGGGTTGTAACGAAACATTTACTGGTTCCTTAACGAAATATATTACATAACAAGTATTTGGTAAGCCTTTAAATTTATGTTTAAATTCTTACCCTATTTTATTTATCTAAAGTATTTTAAATAAAACTTAGAGTAGACATCTTTGCCAGTCACATGAAAAGCTGAACTTTTTGTCAGTTCGCAAATGTCTGGACGCAAGAAGTGCATTGCCGAAGATATAAACAAAATGCATTACTACCAAAATTGAAGATGTTTGGAAAAGTTATTTTTACACAAAGACTGATAGCCTACAACTAAATTTTACTCCTGTATGTGAAATTCTCAACTTATACCAGTTTTTTATATGGCACCGTATCAGAAAGAAGTCAAGATGTAAAGTAATAAGTACTTTAATTCCTCCTCATATACAGTATTACGCTACGACTTACCTGCTTCTAACCACATGAAAGGTGTAAATCACCGCAATTTCCTCAATAAGCAGCGGAGGCCTAAGCCAAGCTTAAGAATAAGGATATCTCAGAGGAGTTTGGGTGTTCGGTAATACTCTCAGGTCTATTCACGTTCGAGAAGCTTGTTATAACAGGTGCCAGCAACTATTCCGTAATCCGTCGCAAGGTTCTGGGTGATATTAGTACTTGAGAAGGAAATTTTGATGACTCAATGACTTGAGAGTACTGTCACAACAAATACACAAAGTACCAGTTCATTAATCAAAGTATCGACGCAATACTGCACAACCAGAAGGGTTACCAGTAATAAACTGCTCCTATAATCAACAAGGTATTGATTATATAACTTGATGAGTCAATGGTACGGTCAACAAATAAAAATCTTATATAATATTGACCAATATGTCACACATCAATTAAACAACAACAGCACAAGTATTATGTTTTAGTAAAAACAATGCGCTTTCGTAATAGCATGAACCTATATTAGTACAATTAGGCCTGCATAATACATGGGTGCATCAATGGTGCTTAAATAACATCAGCTGTTAATTACTTTTATGTGAGCTTACCAAAAGGTGTACATTAGGGTACAATAACCAGTTAAATGTGGCCAGGATGATTCGCATGAAGAGCTTCTGCAACGACAGTAGTGTTACATACATTACAAGTTACCTAAAACTTTAGTTCTAAAATTGCGGTGAAGCCCCCTCGTGAAGTAATGTTTCTATTGACCATAAGCAATAACCTAAATGACCTCGTAGGTCAACAGACTTGAAATAGAGATGTGAACGTTATTAGTGAGGTTATATCTCCAGAAAAATGTGAGAGATTACTACATACAAGTTAATTTATACAATACTATGCAGATGTTAGCCTGATTCAACTGATATTCAAACAAAAAATTACAATTTAGTCCACTAAATATGGCAGCGGCAGGCAAAAGGTGTTCTATTATTTAATAGGGCGATGACATTACAGGTCACTATAAGTCAAAGTAACTTATCTGACGTGCTCAAATGGCGATATCGCTCAAAAAGGTATATCTGATAAGCCAACTTATGGCACTACAATTTTACCAATAAACTGAAAGAAAACACAAAAGTTCGTGATCGTATACTCATCTAAATCCGGTCTTCAGAGACTGGTACTCGACACCCACGGACCCTCCAAGCTTACACTACCCAGTGTAGATGACCCTGGCTGTTAACAAAGCGATATAATTCGAATCTCTGGCCAGCGACCAGTCTGCACATGGTTTCCTCTGTATTCCACAACGATCTCCAGCTGTCTTTCTATAGCATATAACGGCGACATCCCCTTCAATACGCTCGATGGCCCCAGACAGCCGTAACTTCAGAACTTTGTGTGTCGCATCACCGACGATCACTGATTACTTATACTGATATGGCCGCAACTAAAAATAATGCCTTCACCGGCTATATACACCAGCCTGCCTATGCCTACAAGGATGATTCCATAAGCAGTGGCGCAAAATGGCTTCCACACTACGGCTACAACAGCTCGTACAAGAAGAAGGCAGAAGCACCTTACCTTAACCAAAAACCAAATCGTTCTCTGTACAGACATGCGCCGAACGTAGTTATATCAACCTAAATGCCGTGTCCCAACCACTAACCATATCATGTAACCAGCTGTCGGCCGGAGATAAAAAGAGACAAAATATGAAGATGAGTGCCACTGTGTAATAACCATAAACATAATAGAATTAAATTAAAAGAGGCCTTTAAAATAAGACATATAAAACATGGTACGATATCTGCGTCGTAACAACAGATACATTGAAAACGATATTATAAGGCTAGAGAACAGTTCAACTCAAAATAAAAACTAATCGTTGCTGTAGATTTGGTATACATTTCAAATTCTCAACTATTATTAGTACAAAGGATAGAAACATAAACTACTTTGAATTACGACATAAATTTAGCATACATTTAGCAGACTCATTTCAGTTTAAATTTCTTTAAAACGATCACAGGAAACTAAATATGGTTGACTTTGCACAAGCAGTTGAAAATGCAATAGAGGACGAATAGCATATGACATCTTTGCATCTGACATCCATATATTGCGTTTTTTCTACATATTATAATTCATTACTTCACATATCCATGCTGTCACCTAGAGTGCGAAGGAAAAACCATAAAAATTGTTTTAGTCTATGGTAAATAGGTAAAACTATGATTGAAAATGCGTTTACAGTGGTGCACAAAATAATGTGGTTTACAGGCGAAGAAGCTGCCTGCAAGAAAAGGAACTTTAGAAGTATATTTACAAAAATTTTGGATATTCAATGATACATACCCATAAAAAGTCCTTGTAAAACTATAAACTCAATAGAAAAATTAGTATCTTCCGAAGGCAATTGTTTACTTGTAGGACTATAAGATGCCCCTGCATCTATTTCTTCAACCAGACAAGTTTCTTATAAAACTATTTTGATCAGGTTCTTCCTGATGTCCCGCTGTTATAGCTTTCCTACATATATTTATCTGAATGCCTAGATCATACAATAAAGTGCAATAAAAGTTTATTGCCCTTTATTCTAAAACATGTAAGCTATTCCCTTGAAGTAGGTAATTTTTTTGTTTCCTGGCGTGCTCCATACTGTCGATTTCTTTCATTGTGCTCCTACAAATTTGGCTCAGTTTGTTGTGAAATTTTTGTGGATAAAAATTGATAACTTCCATATTAAATTAGTATTTTCTCATTGTGTTTTATGCTAAAAAGAAGCAACTAGGTAATATTATATATAAGTCTTTATACTTTATATTTTTTCCTTTTCGACTTATGAGGCCACGCCAGACCTCAAAAATTACACCATCAAATAACAACAAAAATTATATCAAAAGGTTTTGTTACATATTTGGTGTAATACTGGCAAAAAGAGAAAATATTTAGAAAAAAGATTTCCCCGCTGCCTGTAAGGACTATCTTAGATTTATACCCCACTTAACGGTTTGATAAAACGGAACTGAGTGACTTGTCTTTGAAAAGATTGTTCTTATTAAACCAAAAGAAAAAAGTCTCTTCATATAAATATTGCAAAAATGTAAATATTACTTAAATGAGATGAATATTTCTTTTGTTACAAATTTTGCAGGGAGGATGAACAGAAGAAGCTGGACTTTAAGAAACAAAGAACTTTGTTTTACTGACGTGGATGACTTTTAGCAAATAAAAAATAATAGTGAATAACAATAATAGTAACAATTAGGCTGAAGAAATATGGGTGTACACATCATCTATTGGCGGTGTTAATAAATGATGTTATACTTGACCCAAAGAAGATGCCACTGTTTTTCACACAAGGAGATATGGATCTTCTGCCAAAGGACCAGCATTGTTTTGCATCCCGGCAGATACCGACTAATAACTTGTCTTTCAAACCTATATAAGTTGATCACATCATGTCTTGAGAAACGCATATATGCCCGCTGTAAACGAAACAACATAATTGCGAGTCAGCAAAAAAGGTTGTGCCAAAGGATCTATGGGATGCAAATAACAGTAATACTTGATTCGGTTGTGTGCAGTCAAGCTTACAGTGGACGAAGAGAACTCTTTGTGGTTCTGACTAGCATTGAATTCACTATCAAACCGACTGAACTCCACCAGATATGACTTCAGCATCAATAGCAATTGCAGGGAGCAAATGAGGCTAAATCATCTGCTGTGTATGGATGATCTTAAGCTGATAGCCTCCACAAAGCACCACCTGGAACAACTATTTAAAATCATGAAAGGGTTTTCCGGAGATATTGACATGCAGTTTGGACTCGACAAATGTCGCACCTTATGTGTTGTCAGAGGCAAATACAACCAGGTGTATATGAAATGCAGAACGGCCAGCAAATTACCTCGATGGATGTAAAAGAGTGCTATAAATACATGGGAATACAGCAAGCAAGGAAAATAAACGACTCGGCAATGAAAAACGATCTGACAAATGAGTTTACGAAACGAGTAAACCAAGTGGTGCGATCACAAGCAACAGCAAGAACCAGACTAAAGCTCTGAATACATATGCATGTCCCATATTAAGCTACTCATTTGGGATTGTTAACTGGCGTAAAACGGACTTCGAAAGTCTACAACGGAAGATGCGAACACTCCTAACAAAATCCAAAAAGCATCGCCCACGTAGTGCTATCGAGCGAGTAACCCTACCCAGACATCAAGGTGGAAGAGGAGTGTTGGATATTGGTAAACAGTTGGACCAGCAGATAGTGAACCTGCGTACATATTTCCATCAGCAGGCGCTTACTTCTGAACTACACCGTACCATATGCGAGGCAGCACTGCTACAATTAAAAGAAAGTGAAATACAAAGTCACCATCGCACTGATCAGGACAAGCTGAAATCTTGGATGCAGAAGCCTCTCCATGGGCGACATCTGAATGAGACCATCCAGGCACATGTCGCCAGATTGGCGTCAAACTACTGGTTGGCATCCGGACAGACGTTTCCAGAGACAGAGGTGTTTTTGCTGGCCATACAAGATCAGGTCATCTCAACAAGAAACTACCTGAAGTATATAGTTGGAGATACTTAGGTCCAAGATGACAAATATATATTTGGGTGTCAGTCATCAGCATGTCAAGCGTTTGCTGCCACAGAGTATAAAGAAAGGCACGACGCAGTTGCTAAAATACTTCATCAAGAACTGGCTCTGCAACTGGGACCTTTAAATCTTAGTAAGGTGCTCTACTATAGATACACTCCTGAGCCTCTTCTGGAGAACTCGGGATACAGGTTGTGCTCGGACCGTCCTGCAACCAAGTGACGCTGATTGATGTCGCCATTTCAAATATAAATAATCTAGAGATAAAGTACAACGAGAAGATCATTAAGTACAGAGGCATCGAGATACAAGTATAGAGACAGTGGAGGGCAGATAGTGTCCGAATGATTCCAATAGTCATGTATTCAACTGGTGTGGTTCCTAAGAATCTTCGAGAGAACATTAAGAGACCGGGCCTTGGAGAGCATCTTTATAGGTTTATGCAGAAGGCGGTAATACTTGCAACTGCCCACGACGCGCGGAGATTGCTGGGAAATGAGGATGTATCACGTTGTCGTTTAGGGCCCGATAACTTGGAAAGGGCTCCGTCTGAGCTCAGTCACTTTGGTATCTAAGATACCTGGGATGAGTGAATGTTCCTCTTTAAGGAAGTGTGAAAGCCCTTCAGGCTAAAGTCGATAGTAATAATAATAATAATAATAATAATAATAATAATAATAATAATAATAATAATAATAATAATAATAATAATAATAATAATAATAATAATAATAATAATAATAATAATAATAATAATAATAATAATAATAATAATAATAATAATAATAATAATAATAATAATAATAATAATAATAATAATAATAATAATAATAATAATAATAATAATAATAATATCCCCTGGTCGTTTGTCAGTCCCCTATCGGACGCGTTCCTTTGCGAATAGGGGCAAGCTCGCTAGCATTGTTTCCAGTGTTAGAGAGTAGGGAGGAAATAAAATACTCTCCGTGGAACAAAACTGACACACCCATAGAACTATGGAGGCAAGAAGTGGTAAACGCCTCGGAACGAAGCCGCTGCCTGGAGAGCCCCAAGGCATGTTTGAAGTCAGTGCAGAACGTGCCAGAATGCGAACCACTGGTGGCAGAGAGCTAAACAGACGGGCCTCTGTCGGGAAACCCAAAAATAATTCAGCCGAACCAGAAAGTAGCCCCACCAGAGCAATACAGGCTGCAACCCAAGATGAAAGGGTTGCTGAAGTTTTACCTCAGCTCACTACATTACTGGGCAGGCATAGGCACCGAACTCTATGGACAACTGAAATAAATGAAGCTCTAGTTCGCTGTTACTACAGAATAACCCGGCTTGAAACACTTCCGATTCTCCGTATGGCAAGGATCTGCACAGGATCATCACGGTACAGTTCCCAGAATTATGCAACAAAACAGTCCAAAACATCATAGACCAGCGTAGATCAATATTTACCAACAACAGGCTAGTGAAACTATCAATGTAATAAGGCGTGAGGTTTCCATTGAACTTGGAACTAATCAGGAAGAGGAAAATGAATATCGGGAGGAACTGACGTCGCAGCAAGAAGTGTCTGTGGAAGTAGAATATTTCGAAAGGTTGTTTGCTTTGTATTCCGGCATGGATCCGTTAGCAAGGACAGCGCTGTCGAAGATCATCCTTAAAGCTGACACAAACAACAATACTGCGATGATAAACAGCATTATTGCCTCCAGGATATTGCCACACATGAATCTGAGAGAACTTCATGAACTGATTTATGTGAGAGCCGCCACAGTGCTAGAACTGAACGGTCAGAAGATCGAGAGGCTACCAACCAGAAAAATTAATCTAACAACATCTGCATGGGAGAGGCAACTCTGTGCTCAAATAGAAAATCTTCGACGCGAGATAGGCATCGTTACCTGAAGTCAGAGCCAAGTGAAAGAGTCATCAGGAATTCTGCAAGGGTGGTGTACAGGGAAAAATCAGCAGATAACCCAACAAGCGTAGAGGTACTCGATGTCTTGAGTAGATAGGGCGCCACCTGGGACCATCCCCTCCACTTTTTTTCTGCGCATGCGCGTGACGTCATGCGCATGATCTGACCTGTGACAGTTGACAGCTGTCAATGTCATCTGACCTGACAGCTGTCAACGTCAGGTGTCAGACCTGACAGCTGTCAACGTCAGCTGTCAGACCTGTCAGATGTCAAATCTGACCTGTCAAATGTCACATCTGTCAAACGCGCGTTCCAAGATGGCTGACCTGTGTCCATAGACAGCCGCAACCCCTGGTTAGGTCTCTATGGAACTGTCTTAGTCACATCTGACCTGATGACGTCAAATGCCCCAAGATGGCCGTTCCTGATTGACAGGGGTCTGTCATGATGTTCCATAGATAGCCACACACACAGCACACAGGTTAGGTTTCTATAGAACTGTCTTATGTCTGACCTGAGATGATGTTCCATAGATATCTACAAGTCGGGTTAGGTCTCCATGTGTGTTTGTCGAATACCAGCTGTCTGATTGTTTATTAAGGTTATGTATGTGTTGTATGACATGCTTATTACCAATCAGCTGATTGTTTATTCAGGTTATGTTCACACACATGTTGATTACCAACCATCCGATTGTTTGTTGAGGTTATGTTTGTATACAAGCTGATTCCCCCCGCTATCTGATTGTTTATTAAGGTTATGTTTGTATTTGTTATGTCGTCAACGAGCTATCTGATTGTTTATTAAGGTTATGTTCGTATACATGTTGATTACCAGTCATCTGATTGTTTATTAAGGTTATGTTTGTATTTGTTTATTAAGGTTATGTTCGTATACATGTTGATTCCTCCGCTATCTGATTGTTTATTAAGGTTATGTTTGTATTTGTTATTTGAATGCAAACAGACATAATACAAGAGTGTACTTACATACAACAAGAGACGTTAGCCTTGTTGCACAGCTTAACACACACTACTGAACAGGTGTCTTCTATGTTCAGGAAACAGACAGACAGACAGACAACTGATTGCCATTGTTGGAGTTTGTACATGCTGTTTGAAAGGATATAACACACGTCATGACAGCTCGAAGTCTTTGCTTAAACTGACAGATGCATGTGTATTTGAAAGAAAAGCATTCGCCTGAAATTAGATTTGAACCCACGAACCTCGAATCGGCCATAGACAGCTTACTCAGATATACTATCGCTAAACCAATAGCTCCACAGACACACACGATAAAAGTTTGTTCGCAGTTGTATATATAAAACAAAGCCCAGTTGTTGTTTACATATGAGGTTAGGTGTTCGTATACATGTTGATTACCAATCATCTGATTGTTTAGTAAGGTTATGTTTGTATTTGTTATTTGAATGCAAACAGACATAATACAAGAGTGTACTTACATACAGCAAGAGACGTCATCCTTGTTTCACAGCTTAACACATACTGAACAAGTGTCTCTCTCTTGTATTGAGGAAACAAACTGATGTAAGAGAGAGAGAGGCCTTACAAAGGATAAACAACGTTTTACAGTTGTTAACCTTGATCCTGTTTGAGCTTGTCTGTGTATCTGTTTAATATACGCAAGAGAGAGGCCCTCTTAGAGGTAAACAACGTGTCAGTTGATGACCTTGGTGAATGTTATCTTGTGTTATATCTGTTGAATCACCCCATGCAGTCGTGTTTGAGCTTGTCTAGAATACAGACATAACCGAAAGGATGACATCATAACATTATTTGTGTTTGTAGAAAAGGCCCCCGCTAACACCTTAAATCGTTCCTATTTCCCATAAGATTCCATGTATTTTAGCCCAATATATAGCTTTTGACACGTTTTCCCATAAGAAACAACGTATTTGTAGACACACACACATTTAGTAAGGTTTCTGTGAAAACAAATATAGTTTTAAAAACGGTTATTGTGGCAGCATATATAAAGTGGCTACACACACTCTTAATCTCATTCATAATTCAGTTGTCGTTGAGAAAAGACGTGCTTCAGTTTACTCTACCCAAAATCTGTTTCAAAATGGCTACATTAAGTGATGTGTGTTACCAGCAAATTAAAGACAACTTCTGGTATGGTCTATTTGGAGACTTTCAACTTATTATCGATAAGAACACTGGTTATTTTAATGCAACTAAACTGTGTAAAACTAGTAATAAAAAATTATATCATTGGATGGAAAATAAGAAAACTAAAGAGTTGATTGCCTATTACAACAGTCGGCTGAAGGAACAATTGGGTTATCGGAATACCGAAAAGCCAAATATTCCAACCGAAGCAGCCCACTTAGAGTCGCTTCCAAAGGGTCGAAATACCAATACCCTAAAAACGGACGCAGCATCTCAAGTAACACCAGCAACAGCTACATACGTATTAAACATTGGTGGAGCGCTCGCTGAAAACGACACGATATCTGGTACATATGTGTGTAAAGATTTGATAGTAAATTTGGCTTGCTGGATATCCAATCAGTTCTATGACAAATGCAACCAAATTATTTTTGATTTTTTCCTAAACGAATTTGATCAGAAATACAAGGACAACCTAGATGCGATTGAAGTAAAATTAATGGAGATAAATGATGAGGTGCAACGTATGCGAGAAACAAATGCTAAAGTCACAGAATATCTTGAAGATATATCCCCAAAGCCAAGTAACCTGGGAAAAATAAGTGTGTTTGGTTTACTTGCAAGAAACGAGACAGGCGCCCCCTATCCATATCATGCTGTAAGAACACAAAAGAAAAGTTTCCCAAGAGCTGTGAGGAACTTTAAAAATAAACACCCCAACGCCCAAGTGATCCTAAACAAGCTGTACGATCCAAATTCAGTAAACCTCTTTAACAGAATCAAGACTGAAGTGAAATACCTTACAGCACATAGAAACAGCCTACGTATAGCAGATGTACCACAAGATAAATTTGTTCAGGATATTATTGCTTTAAGACATACTTTTTAATTGTATTACAAAATAAAAACACAGTAATTTTAACAAAGACTTTTATTTGATTCTAAGTACAAGTATGTAAACTCTTTGTTGGAATACATTTATAGAATTATTAACATTAGATGGTTCAGTGTTGCGTTGGTGCTGTTGTTGTTGTCGTTGGGGGCCTCTTCATGGCTGTGGGTTTACTAGGTGATAACACTAGCTTCTTTTAGTTCTTCCAAGATTGACTGAATTTCGTTGTTATGAGCATTATTACCTGCAACTTGGGAAGCCACTAAAAGTCTAAGTCTGTCAACCAACTCGTTTATGTCATTCCAATACACATAGGCTATTTGTTTGTTATTTTGTATCATATAGTTGATGGTGCTGATGTTGTTGTTAGGGCTCATGCCGTTGCTATCGCTGCTCTTATCACTCTGAGTTTTAAGTTCAGTCTTTTGTTTTTTGTTAAGATGTCTGACGTTGCTGTCGTCATCGTCTTCCTCGTAGGTGTAACCAAAACCTTGAGGTGTTGAGGATCTACGACCTCGTGGATTTATCACTGGTTTTATTAGAGTCAGATACTTTTCAGAGGAACAACCCTTGGTTCGTGCGTTAGGATCATAGTTCATTTTATGCACACTAGTTGCTTCTAGAATATCTCTATAGTGTTGAAGATCGTCATAAGTATACCCCCGGGGTCTTTTCATAAATAACAATTCTAGCAGACCTTGTGTTTGCGGGTATCTCCTTTGGCCCAGTTGAATCTCAGCATCAGTAAAGTCTAAGTGTTTGTTACCAACACTCCAGCTACCTGTATCTTTAGCGTAGCGAGCACCATACGTTTGATCAATGGTAGCGAGCCTTGGTGGTTCAGTAAAATACTTGTCTACATAATATCGAACTCGTTCAGGATATTGCTCCAAAAATTCTTGATATGCAGGGTTGGATGTGATAGTTTGTAGGTCTGCCTCAAGCTCTTCAAATGTTGGGATATCCTCATCGGAACTTGTCTCCTCAGCCTCTTCCCTTGGTTCAGCTTCAAAAACTTCATGGTCTTTCAGGAACTCTACTTGGGGTTTCGTTTCTGGTATATCGACTTCGTCTTTGATTTGTTCAGCCTTTGGTGGTTGCGGCTGCTGCTGCTGCAGTGCTGCTGTGTTTTTAGATATTTCACTTAGGGGCTCAACAAGTGGTTTATATAAACGTTGCAGAGCATCATCATTCTCGGCTCTGTTAAGTTTAAGCATTAAATGTTTTTTTCGAATATTGTCAGCAAGTTGTAAAATCCTTTTCTTAACTTTTCGCTCTTCCTTACCCAACACTTCCATTTTGCTACAACTGGTCGGTGTTACCAGCCGGTCTAATCATTTGTTTGAGCGATACAGGTTGTGTGGTGGTTTAACATATACTGACTCAGTCATGGTACATGTCTTCTTATTTATCACGATGTCCGGCTGTCTTGTTAGACAGCTGTGTTAGACAGCTGTGTTAGACAGCTGTGTTAGACAGCTGTGTTAGACAGCTGTGTTAGACAGCTGTGTTAGACAGCTATGTTAGACAGCTGTGTTAGACAGCTGTGTTAGACAGCTGTGTTAGACAGCTGTGTTAGACAGCTGTGTTAAACAGCTGTGTTAGACAGCTGTGTTAGACAGCTGTGTTAGACAGCTGTATGACAGCTGTTAGACAGCTGTATGACAGCTGTGTGTTAGACAGCTGTGTGTTAGACAGCTGTGTGTTAGACAGCTGTGTGTTAGACAGCTGTGTTAGACAGCTGTGTGTTAGACAGCTGTGTTAGACAGCTGTCATACAGCTGTCATACAGCTGTTAGACAGCTGTATGACAGCTGTGTTAGACAGCTGTGTTAGACAGCTGTATGACAGCTGTTAGACAGCTGTTAGACAGCTGTATGACAGCTGTTAGACAGCTGTATGACAGCTGTTAGACAGCTGTATGACAGCTGTTAGACAGCTGTGTTAGACAGCTGTATGACAGCTGTGTTAGACAGCTGTGTTAGACAGCTGTATGATAGCTGTTAGACAGCTGTATGACAGCTGTTAGACAGCTGTGTTAGACAGCTGTGTTAGACAGCTGTATGACAGCTGTATGGCAGCTGTGTTAGACAGCTGACTACCCTGTCTATCATTGTTGTGTTAGAATAATATATATCTATCGAATCCTTTTCTATATCGACCTTTGTGTACATCGTTTTCCTTCACAATCACCAACACACCATACTTATTATCTTTCCAGCATTGGTAGCAGATAGTTTTAAATTGTTTAAAGTCCATATCGGTGGTCACATGATCGTCATACACGTGTTTTAAATTGGTTTCATCTTGCTTGAATAACACAATAACATTGGTGTTGTCACGTACCAGATGTTTGGGTATTCGTGTATATGTTTGACAGAGATAGAATGAATCAATATTCTTATGTCTGCCCATACTGAAGTATGCTCTTATTTTATCTTGTTTGTCACAAGCTACATCATCAAATATAAACACAGAGTTGTCCTTGGCATCTTCCGGATCTAATATTTCATCGTTTTCTCTATAAGGATAGTAACCAACACCTTTTGTTGCATTCATCACCTCCTTTAACATCTTGTATTTCGGTTGATACAGAGACTTTGAATACACATACACGTTATCAAATTTTAAATCGTTTGCTTCAAACAACAAACTCAGCATGACATTAGTTTTACCACAACCACTCGGACCACATATGATACAGCGAACGGTGTTTGGAAAGAGAGGACCATGCCTCAGTTGTTGTTGAGCTGTGTCCGTAACAACATCGTCTATATTTGTAATGGGTAAGGCAGAAGCGTGTTTGCTGGTACGCATCTTAACTTAAACTAAACTATATTTTATTTGGGTGTGTGTGTGTATATATATATATATATATATATATATATATATATATATATATATATATATATATATATATATATATATATATATATATATATATATATATATATATATATATATATATATATATATATATGAATGCAAGTGAGACAAAGGCATGTATCTCAAGAAACAGCGCTACGGTTATGGGTTGTATCTGCAAAAACCATTGCAATAAAAGACTCAAACAGTAGCCTGTGTGTATCAGTCATGGCGCACACCTTTGTGTTGAAAGACCGCAGCTCCCATCTGTCGTCAGACTACCATCCACCAATTGTTTTGGATGGTAGTTATGCTGTTGCCTTGATAGGCTTTCACACCTACAACAACATACCCAACATCTATGAAGGTAAAAACAAATTTCATGTAAAAGAAGGAACCGGTTGGCGAACCATCACGATACCCACCGGTGCTTATGAAATAACACACTTGGAAGAGTTACTTCAAAATGAACTTGTTGGTGCTACAGCAACACACGAACAAAAGCAACAGGCTCTGATTCTGAGACCTAATCCGAACACCATCAAATGTAGACTAAAGTGTTATACAAATGTCAGTTTTGAATTTGATGGTTCGATTGGGCGAATGTTGGGCTTTTCAAAACAAGTTCTTCAGCCGGACACCTTTTATGAATCTGATTTACCTGTTGAAATAGTGGATGTTAGACAGATTCGCATAGAAACCAATATTGTGTCTGGTTCCTATTATAACGGACAACCCTCACATACGCTGTATGAGTTTGCTCCGATGGTTGATCCTGGCTACGCAATCGACATAGAACCTAAAAATTTAATTTACTTGCCGGTGAACAAGCAAGAGATTTCCAATATAAGCATCGACATCGTCGACCAAGATTCAGTTCCTGTCAACTTTCAAGGTGAAGAGGTGTCTGTTCGCTTGAAACTTATAAAAGTTGCTTAGTATGTTGGTCTTTAAGGATATAAAAGCAAGTGCATCTACCACAACAAATTCAGTTGAGTCAGACACGTCAAAGGGTACGCTTCGTCCCGATAATATTGAGTTCCTGCAAAGCCTGGGTTATCATGTCGTCAAAACTAGAAATATTCAAAGACCCCGTGTTTGATGATGCCATCGATCGAGAAGAACTGCGCTCTTACTATTCACCAACTAAATCGTTTGGTAACAGCGATGAAATTGAAATAGCCATCAACCAACAAGATGCGTTCGTATGTCTGGCCGAGTCAGCTCTAATAATCGAAGGTGCTCTGGAACCTGTAGCAATCCAAAATGCCACTGGTGCTTGTTATCTGTCAAATAATGGAGGAGCAGCTCTGTTTGAATCAATGACCTATGAGTTAAATAACAAGGAAGTGGAACGAGTGCGAGACCCATACACCACAACCATCATCAAAAGTCTGCTATCGTTCAGTAAGAATAAAGCCCAATCTCTTAGCAACGCCGGTCTGAATGTGTCGTCGGAGCACATCACCTTAAATGATAACAAGTTTCACATGCTCATACCTGTCTGGTTCCTCTTCAGTTTCTTTCATCATTTCAAAGGAGTTCTCTGTGGCAAACATACTTTCCGCTTTACAAGAGTTCGAAACGATTCCAACGGCTATTACAGCACAGGTACGGCACGAGCAAAAATTACCGTAACCAATATGTTTTTAAAGGTAAAACATGTCTTTCCCAATGATAAAATGAAATTGGAACTGATGGATAAAATAGCAAAAGACACCTCTATATTTCTCGCATACCGCAAATGGGACATATATGAGTTACCAGCACTCAGAGATATCAACAGAGATGTGTGGGCTGTTAAAACTGCAACCAACTTGGAAAGACCTCGATATGTGATTATAGCATTTCAAACAGATCGTAAGGACAACGTTAAGAAGAGGCCAGACTATTTCGATAACATTGGTATGTTGGATCTCCGAGTGTTTCTAAATTCAGAATGCTACCCTTATGAATCTATGAATATGGATTTTGAGAAATCGAAATATGCAGAAGCCTATAGCTTGTATACAGATTTTCAAAAAATCTTCTGTTATAAAAACATGTCGGAGCCTATCTTGAATTATGACGAGTTTAAAGACCGAGCTCTATTTGTGATTGACTGTCAGCACCAGAACGAGTCAATCAAGTCTTCAACGGTGGACATTAAGGTGGAGTTTATGAGTCACGCCAACTTCCCTAAAAATACGCGTGTTTATTGTTTGGTTATTCATGACAGTGTAATGGAATATAAACCTCTAACGGGCATCGTTAGAGCCATTATGTAATAATAGTATGTCATTTATGTATCAATATGTACAACTTAATTAATCCTAATAAATTTTTATTGTATGTAAATCAGTTGTTTTATTTTTATTTTGTTGCATTTTGATTAACCCCTTTCTGTCTGTCAGTCTAAGCAAAGCCTTCGTGCAGTCATGACCTATGTGTGTGTGTGTTCTATGCTTTTAAACAACGTGTACAAGCTCAACCAAAAGACCAAATTCATACACACCTGTTTAGTAGGTGTTAAGCAGTGAAACAAGTATGACGTCTCTTGCTGTATGTAAGTATACTCTTATATTATTTACCAATATGTTTGCATTCAAACAATACTTATAAAACAATCCTCGTATATCAAAGTTTAGTTTTCATGTTTTAAATCGAGTTTTGTTACTTGTGTTTTTTGATCACTCCCTATATAAAATAAATTCAGATTCACTGTGATATAAAACACTCAGATAAAGCAAACGCCTACGTAAAACCAGGTCTCAGTTTTATTACATATACTAAACAGGTTGATTAGCATATCTATATGTAAATACGTTTTGTTATTGATTTAATAGTTTTTACTTCAAAAGGTTTTTGTTTTTAGAATTTGATATTAGATATGTTAATTGCAAACGTGTTTAAATGTCTTTTTACTATATATACAATTGTTTTAAAATTACCCTTCCTATTAGGTTACAATTGCAATGTAATATAGATACCCGCACACACACACTCATCAGCCTGATAAACACGTTTTATATAACAGGTTTTTGTTTTATATATACAACCGTAAACAAACTTTCACCGTGTGTCTGCATAGCATGATTGGTTTAGGGACGGGTACATATCTTAGTAAGCTGTATGGTCGGGGGTTCAAATCTAATTCAAATCTAATTTCAGGCGAATGCTTTTCTTTCAAATATCATATTTCAAATTACCCCAATATATCTTCCTCATATATGTATGTATGTGCTAAACCGAATGACTGTGTCCAACAGACCTCTCCCCTCGAGCAAGGGAATATTCTCCCACTCTACCAATTTACAAATAGAATGTTCCCTTGCTCAAAGAGTCAGATCTCTGGACATAACAGACACAAATTTTCGAATAAATTCAAATTTCCCGCCAAAAACGAAATACCCTAACAACTTCAATACAACACATCTTACCAACACAATAAACAACAGACAGCTGTGTGTGTACGAACATAACCTTAATAAACAAATACATACATAACCTTAATAAACAAACAGATAACACGTTGACGACATAACAAATACAAACATAACCTTAATAAATAATCAAATGATTGGTAATCAACACATGTGTGAACATAACCTGAATAAACAATCAGCTGATTGGTAATAAGCATGTCATACGAACATAACCTTAATAAACAAATACAAACATAACCTTAATAAACAATCAGACAGCTGGTATTCAACAAACACACACATGGAGACCTAACCCGACTTGTAGATATCTATGGAACATCTGACGTCATCAGACAGTTCTATAGAAACCTAACCTGGGGCTATCTATGGACAGAGGTGGCCATCTTGGAACGCTTGTGACGTCATCTCAGGTCAGACATAAGTGACAGTTAATACCTAACCTGACTTGTGACTGGGGGTTACCATCTTGGAACTGTCTGACGTCATCAAACACTTCCATAGAGACCCGGGTTGCGGCTGTCTATGACAGGTCAGCCATCTTGGAACGCTTGTGACGTCATCTGACAGGTCAGATCTGACATCTGACAGGTCTGACAGCTGACGTTGACAGCTGTCAGGTCTGACACCTGACGTTGACAGCTGTCAGGTCAGATGACATTGACAGCTGTCAACTGTCACAGGTCAGAGCATGCACATGACGTCACGCGCATGCGCAGAAAAAAAGTGGAGGGGATGGTCCCAGGTGGCGCCCTATCTACTGTCTTGAAGCTGAAACTGGCAGTAATTTCTAAGAGATTGAAGCGATATAGGGTCAGTAATGCTAGACGATTATACAACGGGCGGTTCTCCAAGAACGAACGCGTTTTCTACCAAGGCCTAAACTGCCCCCAAGAATTTGTTAAAAAAACAGAACTGCCGACACGAGAAGTATTATCGGATTAATGGGCTAGGCACCAGATCTGGACAAGCTACAAAACTACTGGTACAAACAGTTCAAGTCGCCCCATGAACCCCTGACAATATGCTTCAACCACATTCTAAAGCACCCAGATACTACCATCCAGTTCATCACGCATGGTATCTGCTGCCTAAAACTAATCAGCACACCGGTGATCCTGCCAAATACCGACCCATCACGTGTCTTCCTACATTTTATAAGATACTTACCTCTGTAATGGCTGACATGATCTATCATCTGGATGGAAATGGACTGCTAGACAAGGAACAGCAAGGATGTCGTAAAGGCTCCAGGGACTGCAAGGAACAGGTCATCATAGATGCAACAATAACAACTACTGCCAAACGAACTAATGACTCTCTATATACAGCCTATATTGATTACCAGAAAGCTTTTGATAGTATACCAGTTATAACCCACCGCAAGAGAGGGTAGACTTGTCAGAAACGAAAGTTAGTCATCTGTGGTCTATGGATGACCTCAAGTTGTATGCCACGACAAAGAATCACCTTGAAGACCTCTTATCTTGTGTGGGCAGGTTCACCAATGACATACAGATGAAACTCGGGCTATATAAATGTAGAGTCAGCAGCATGGAGCATAGTAAATGGGTTGGCCACGAGGGATACGACGTTGTGGGAAACCTCGGCAGAAGTGAGGGAATGCAGGAGACTGAACTAATTAAGTACCTGGGATATCAACAAGCCAGAGGCATCGATCACAGTTTTGCAAAACAGCAGGCAAAGAAGACATACCTCAGGAGAGTGCGCAAGATCTTCAAGCCACAGCTTTCTGCCAGAAACAAGGCAAAAGCAATCAACACATACGCGACGTCAGCCCTCTTATACACTTTTGGGATCATAAAGTGGACAAACACTAGGCTTAAGGAGCTGAGCACAAAAACAAGAGTCGCTTTTACATCATACAGAGCTCACAATGAAATCTCTTCTGTGGAGAGATTTCATCTACCGCGTAAGTTTGGAGGTAGGGGTATACCAGATGCACTAGTTCGACCTCACAAACAGTTGATCAATGTGCGACAATATTTCTACAAGAAGGCAGAAACTAGTAACTTACACCTAGAGGTAACTAAAGCTGATAAGAGAGCAACTCCATTGGGGTTGTCAGGTAAGAACTTTGATCTCAATTCAGAAACCGCAACACCACAACAACTAATGGAGAATTGGCGAGGAATGCACTCCACGGAAAATACCTGGCTACAATTGAGGGCGACACGATGGACACTGTAGCGTCTACATCCTACCTCCAGTCTGGAAATGTATTTGTGGTGACGAAGGGAACCATCGCTGCTATACAGCAGAATCGAATTATGGGTCAGAACATAGATAATGTCAAATGTCGACTATGCCATAGCAAAGAGGATACATTAGATCACATTGTTGCTGGATGTTCAATACTTGCCCCGAAAATTTACTTGGATCGGAATAACCGAGTTGCAAGAACTATACACCAACAGCTGGGTCATAGGTATATCGATCATCAGAAAATTAGTCCATACTACCAATATGAACCTCCCAATATCTGTGAAATGCCGAATGTGAAGCTGTACTAGAGCAGGAAGATGCAAACGGATAGGCCGCTACCGAACAATATCCCAGACAGCGTTCTCACCCTGAAGCCCACGAAAACTACCTACATAATAGATATTGCTGTGCCCCTCGCGAACAAAGGGAGAGATAACAAAGAACTTTAAAACCAGCCTTGGTGCACTTGGCCTCGCCTAGCAACTCCACAATCAACTACAAAAATCAGTTTCACTAGACACCTGCAGCACAGTGAGGAGAGTAATCGTGAACAAGCAACAGTATTTTTAATACTCTCAACTAAGCAAACCATCTTGTTTTGAACCGACGGATTTCACACCTGCTTTCATAACCAGTTCTCAGAGTGACCTAACACCGGTCAAAGGAGGAAGTGTGTTGCACAAAATAATAATAATAATAATAATAATAATAATAATAATAATAATAATAATAATAATAATAATAATAATAATAATAATAATAATAATAATAATAATAATAATAATAATAATAATAATAATAATGGTAAGCAGCATATCTATATAATAATCTTGTGCGATATGTGATATAAAACATGATATCGAATAATCTATATAACGTTACCACATAGACGATAAGTGTATCATATAACTAAGGTGAATCTTATGTAGTATTGATTCGACTTTAGAAACTTTTGAAAACACAATTTCGGTATGACCTCAAATTCGCCTAAATCGAGCTGTTTTCCAATATTTGCCAGACCCACTAGTTTTAATGACCTTTTAAAAATTGACTATTGTTCATAATTTTTATTTTGAAAAACTACTCAACTTTAGACTTTGCGGTTTGAATTATTTTAGTATGGCAATTTTAAAAACAGGCATAATAAAAGTTATCCCTTCTAATAATAACAGACGTCAATAACATGACATATGAAATATGCTTAGGGGCTGTAAGTATATCCCGATAATGGTTACCTTTTCGATAAAGGAGGAGGTTATAATGCGTGATGTTATTGACGACGTCATTTAATATAGAACTTAGCCTTCGCCTAAAGCAAGCTAACATTACTACTGATACGACAGCAAGAGAAGTAGGTTCTCACATAAATCATCCTGTGGTGCTTTTTGGTATTTATATAAATGTGTCTAGAGATCCTGATATATTCTTGTGATTGAGTAATATATATATATATATATATATATATATATATATATATATATATATATATATATATATATATATATATATATATATATATATATATATATATAGATAGATAAGGTAAAGTGACCTATCTAGTTACGCTCTAGTCACAATACTATCAAAAGTTTACCTTACGTTTGCTGAAAATTTTTATGCTAGAAAATTAATATAATGTAGTTGTAATCTTTATATGGTCATGGCGGATTATTTGATTAACCTCTCCAATTTAAATTTTATTATATTTCAATCAAAAAGTTAATAAGCGGTTTAAGAAGAAAAATTGGGTACCACTAGTAGCTAGTGATTTGCACAAGTTTGTGTGTACAGAAAATTTGATTAAACTTCACAGAAAGATATTAAGTTTTCCTGGCCAAGATATACCAGAAAAAATTATATAGTTTTTTTTTCTCAAGTTGCAAGCTGAAAGGTCAAAATTGGCTATCCTTAGACAAAGATTCTAAAACAAATACCAGGAAGAAATGACACAAGTTTCTGCTTCAACCGTCATTGTTATTCATTTTACTAAAACATTTGCAGAAAATTAATTTCAAGTAAACCCTTTCTCTGATACTTC
Organism: Tillus elongatus; assembly: GCA_964006375.1. Taxonomy (NCBI): domain Eukaryota; kingdom Metazoa; phylum Arthropoda; class Insecta; order Coleoptera; family Cleridae; genus Tillus; species Tillus elongatus. The sequence goes on from OZ023265.1 coordinate 110,063,463, forward strand.
GATAGTAGTTTCAGTCAAAGAGTTTGTGGTTTAATAGTTTACAATTTTTTTGCGAATTTTTGTAGAAAAAAATTCCCTATTAAGGAGATCGTGACTTTGTAATTTTGAAGAGGTTTCCTCAAATAAGCGCGGACCAGTTCCTCTAGAAGCGAAACCGTATTTGAGATCAGTGTCAATTTTATATGTTTATCTAAATAGACACACATATATATATATATATATATATATATATATATATATATATATATATATATATATATATATATATATATATATATATATATATATATATATATATATATTATTGTAGTTGAATGTTTGTATTGTATATTATGTAATTTATAGTATTCTTTTTTTTTGTATGAAATGCGTGACAATTATTGTATTGGTGTTGTATATAGTGTTTTATAGTTTTTATATTTCAATATTATGTTTTTATTTAAGTTTATATGTATTTTATTAGAAATAATGTAATTTATATTGAATACATGTATTTTTTATTATTGAATAAATGTGTTTGTAAATATTTTGTTTGTTTTATTGTGTATTTATGTTGGGCGCCTTTTGTTTTTTACTTATATTGAATTGAATATTAGCTTAAACACGAATGTCTGTTTATTTTAGGACACTCGCTACTTATACCTTTATAGCTAAAGTTGTATTGCTTTTGAATGTCAAAGTATTAATTTTTGATTAAATGTTTTTTGTTAAAAGATTTTCTACTAAAATAAATATGTACCTGGTGATTTTATGGATCTATTTACTTTACTACAGCTAGCTGTAGTTAAGTTTCTCTTTTCTCTCCAGGGAATTTTTTATATTTGAGTTCCCCAAAGCCGAGAATCCTTACACTTGCAGCCTCTATATTTTATTTGCTGAACCTATTTACTTACTTTAGGATTGATTAGTCAATGGACAGACGTATTTGACAGCGGTAGAAAAATGAAACAATGAGCAATATACTATTTAAATATTTAAAAAACATTTATTCTGGTTATCAAAATTTCTTATGGACTTGTCTTTAATTAATTTTTACTTTCTTTTTCTGTTAAAGTTTGAACTCTTAATTGGGATCCCTAATATTTCTTATTTTTAAATACAAATATGCCAGCTTTTGTTTAGGATATTAATAATTTTGATTATGATTATTAAGTTCAATACGATGCTTAAAATTTGACTATACTTTCTACAACGAATCCAATTAATTTTATTTGCAATATCTATCACCATAGCAACCTTGCTTTTGCTTAATTTGGTAACCTAGGAAATTTAATCTTAGAATGGTTGAAAGGGTTTTATATTTCTTACATGAACTTTTGCGTAGCGCTCTCCTTTGTTTCTTTCGAGTACTTCTTATATAGATTTGATTTACTATTATACTTGGCACAATTGCTTCAGAAATGACATATACTTCTCAAATTGACATATTATTATTGAATGAATGGAGTATACGATCTTATTTTTGGAATTATACTGCAGCTTTTATCAATCTTCAATGAATTACCTGGGTTTGAAACTGTGACGTGGGTTGATATTTTCCATTATTCACTGTTATTTACACTGTATGTACTGATATTCTTGCTTGAAGTTGTTCTGATGTTTACTGGTAGGTATAACCTTTTTATTTCACTTTGACTATTGTTTACACATTTATTTCACTTTTTTTTAACATTTGTCTTCATCTGTAAGCTACTAGCTTGTTGTTTTCGATCGGCTTCTTCTCAACCATCTTCTTCCTCCACGCGGAAATTAAGATTCGTCTCGTTTTTGTTTTATATGAGGAATCAAATTTGTTAATTACTATTTAAATTTTCTTATCAACCAATTACTGTTTCTGTTTCAGATAAGGCCAATAGCATTATAGATTTCACCAAATGAGTCAAAAAAGAGTCATTGCCTTTCGATAATTCAATAATTGAATTTTAGAGTCAGGCTAGTCAAAAATTGTTTGTATTAAAAATTTCTAATCTATCATTTTCATCAACAAAAATCAATCCTTAATCATCCTTATTATTATTATTAACAAACTTTTTCCTTATTCACTCATTCGACAATTTTACCTGCGCTTACATAATGTTCCTTGACATATTCACAAGTTTTCATGAAATGTATTACTAATAACATTGCTTTTAAATTCACTAGTTTTTTACTTCTTCGAAAATAGTTTATGCATCTTGTCCATTCACTGGCTTGCTTTATATCTGTATACAACGTTTTGTCTCTGGGATTTATATCACTTTCATAACTTTGTAGATTGTTAAGCAGCTCATTCATTGACTTGAATTATTCAATATATGTGCAATACAATTATTATTATTTTTATCTGGTAACTTTAAATGATGTCTTGATCCAATAATTGACCAATACATATAGTTAATTATTTTAAATTTCAGGTTCAGTTAGATAATAGTCTACAATATACCCCCTGTATCTGAATGTAGCTGAGACAACAAAATGGATTCTTACTTCCAGGTATTTATTTGAAAACTTTTATTATTAAAAATATCGCTAGGTCTGTGCATGCAATAATATATATATATATATATATATATATATATATATATATATATATATATATATATATATATATATATATATATATATATATATACAGTGTGGAACAGCCAAATGGAATAAATTCGATAACGGATAAATGAGGGCGTGTTGGGAAAAACGCTTGGACACGTCGATTTGTATTTTTAACTGCGCATCTTTTTCAAGAAAAAAAAATTATATAGGGTGCGTCATGTGACAGTGGCCAATACCAACTTTCTTATTTTAAATACAAGCCCCTGTATATTATTAATTTTTTGGATTCTTCAGAAAATTCTAGACATAATTCATGTACAATGTCCTATACCTATCTTCAACTGTTTCGGAAATATTAAGTATTTTCAGATTTATTACAAAAATTAACATTAAAAATAGAAAATTATTTTATTTCACAAATTCTAATAAGAAATACTGATTATTTCTTAATAATTTAAAAAAACAAAAAAAAATTAATGTCAATGTAGTAAATGTTCAAAATGCTCGCCACGAACATCTTGGCAACATGCTAATCTGGTATAGAAATGTCTCCTAACATTACTCAACATCTCAGGCGTGACTGATCTAATCGCAAGCGTGATTCGTCTTTTTAAGTCATCTAAGTTGAGGGGCTTAGTTTTGTATACAATACTTTTGACATATCCCCACAAAAAGTAGTCTAATAGCGACAGATCAGGAGATCGTGCTGGCCATTCTATCGATCCGCGCCTCCCTATCCACCGATTTGGAAAAATTTGGTTCAGGTACTGCCGGACATTGATTTGGTAATAGGGCGGTGCTCCATCTTGCTGAAACCATATTTTATTGGCAGGAACTTGTGGGTTTGCTGGATCTGGATATAAGTTTGTCAAAGTTGGCACGACATTATTTTGGAGCAGTTCCAAATATTTATCCCCATTCAAGTTGCCATCAATGAAAAAGGGACCTACGATATGATTTCCAACAATTCCTGCCCAAACATTAACTTTTTCAGGATATTGCGTATGTTCCTCTCTCATCCAATGAGGATTCTCATTAGACCAATAGCGGCAATTTTGACGATTAACATGACCGTGAAGTGTAAATGTGCTCTCATCAGAAAACAAAACATCTTCTAATTGGATCACATTGTTATCTAACATTGCCATCATTTGTTCACAAAAATACGTTCTCCTATCGAAATCGTCCTCCATGAGCTCCTGAGTTGGTATCATTTTATAGGGATGCATTTTACTTTCCTTTAATGTTCGAAAAATTGCTGTGTGGCTGACGTTGAATAGTTGGGCTGCTTGTCGACCAGAAGTATGTGGGTTTTCTTGAAACTCAAGCGTAATATCCAATTTCGTATCATCACTTACTGCATTGGCAGCTACTTTTTTTATCTGTCTCACATGACCAAGCTCGCGAAACTGCTTTTCTATTTTGCTAATTGTTCCTTGGGATACAGGCGGCAAATTTGGAAATTTTTCGTGAAATAAGCGAGACACTTCCATCTGTGTCCGTGTGTTATCTCCATAACCAATCATTTGTAGAATGGTTATTTTGTGCATTTCTGTTAAATGAACCATTTTTCTGATATTATTACGTACAGTTAACGAAATTCAAACGACAATAGCACTGACACTAATCACTACTGTCATGCAGGCAGACAACAAGTTGCTAAGGCTACGAGTTTTATACGAACAGAAAGAAAACTGTTTTTGTTTTTGTTTCATTTCATATCAGTAAAAAGAAACGCAGGAATGGTTTTTGTTTACTTTCTCATTATCAAGAGCTGAATGGGAAATAAGTATTGAATGCAATGTAGCGAATTTGTGAAATAAAATAATTTTCTATTTTTAATGTTAATTTTTGTAATAAATCTGAAAATACTTAATATTTCCGAAACAGTTGAAGATAGGTATAGAACATTGTACATGAATTATGTCTAGAATTTTCTGAAGAATCCAAAAAATTAATAATATACAGGGGCTTGTATTTAAAATAAGAAAGTTCGTATTGGCCACTGTCACATGACGCACCCTATATAATTTTTTTTTCTTGAAAAAGATGCGCAGTTAAAAATACAAATCGACGTGTCCAAGCGTTTTTCCCAACACGCCCTCATTTATCCGTTATCGAATTTATTCCATTTGGCTGTTCCACACTGTATATATATATATATATATATATATATGTTGTTGTCCATTTTTACGGTAAATCTAGATATATCGGTTATTAAACAAGATGGCCGAAAAAACTGGATAGGGACGTTAAACTATATCGAAACCAGGGTGAGGTTTATCGATACAAAACGAGTATAACTTTTCCCTTAAAAAATAATCAGTTCTTTAGATTTTGCATTTAGAATTGCAACCTAAAATTGGGTAATTCAAAAGTGCGTTACTAGCGCCCGCTTTTGGCAACCTAAAATATAAGTTCATAATCAGATTTTTCAAAGTCATTATTTTAAAAACTGTCCGATATGGGAGAAAATAACAAATTAAAACCTATCTTTAACACTTTGTGTATCTGCTAGACGAGCAATTTGGCCATTTATCATTATTTTCATGCCTAGAATCATAGTTACGCCATATTATTACGGACCACACTACACACACATATATATATATATATATATATATATATATATATATATATATATATATATATATATATATATATATATATTACATATATATATATATATATATATATATATATATATATATATATATATATATATATATATATATATATATATATATATACATATACATATACATGTACATATTAAAAAATTTCGGGACGCAGCAAGTGCGTTATGGTAGTGAATTTTCATAAGATTAAGATGTTTGATTTATGAAAAGAAAGGTACTACCAAAGGGACAAATAAAATACAATATCTCTAGATAAATCTTTATAGTGGGTTAATTTAATAAAATAAATGACAATCAGGAATTAAATTTGTCTAAACAGCACAAAATGAAATATATATATATATATATATATATATATATATATATATATATATATATATATATATATATATATAATAAATTTGGTAAATTAGCAGTTTACCTCATGGAGGGTTTTGAGAATTGTTTTCCGAAACATGCTTAGTGTTCTCCTAGGTGCATAACCCACAACAAACATTTCTTATAAACAACCTCTAAAAAAGTTACAGGACCAGGAGTTAATAAGGGTGTAGGGCGAGGAAAACGAACTGTAAATATGAGTGGAAAAGCGAAAAAAATAGCTTAGTCGGATCTCTAACAGCTGCCTTTTTCAGATTTTGCAGTCGTACCTCCTTTAAATGTTTTTTAACTTATAGTAACAGATCATGAAGAAGTTCACATGTAAATAACTCAGTAAAGACAAGGAATGCAAAGGGAAAGAGTAGTGTCGACGTGCATTAGTGATGTCAAATTATATTTATCAGCAGTTGATTTATCTAAAAGTGTTGGATGTGGGAAATTCCCTAATAGTTCTCACAGAAAATAAACAATAAGTTAAAAGAAAGGAAGTTTAATACAATTTTAAAAGTGTAATTAACAAAAAACAATACAAGGTATACTTAAGTAAGGGACAAAATTCGCTTATTGTGACAATACAATCAAAGGCTGTTTGAAAATCGTGTAAAATAATATATTTACTAACAGGTGTAAGATTTACATTTTATTATTATAATTACGTGGCAGCTGTTTCCCTCCGATATGGATAAATTATCTAAAAAAGACACATCGTTGGGAAAGAGCTGTCATGTAAAATCAATATAATATATAGGTCATATTAATAGTTTTAATATACATTTGAAAGTGAATTTAGTTCTAGTGTTATCTACTATCGACTAATTAAAGAAGACTATGTATCACAATTCCAACAGCTTAGTAAATGTAAAATTACATGAAATATAATTCTTCTACAACAAAAAAAAGAGGCAAAACAATACGCCTAGTTGGTTTTAATTTAAACGTTTTTAATTAAATCAATTCTGATAGTGGTTTGAGATGGACAAATGAACTATTTTAATTTATAATTAATTGTTTTCTACAAAAAATATTGGTTTGTTTAAAAATACAGACGATACAATGTTTTTATATGTTGAAGCTTAAGGTTTCTCTGGTTGGCGTTTCAAGGAATTGTTACACATGTTGATTTCCTAGCAGTCCAATGTGACACTGTACATATCTCTTCTTGAACTCATTGTGACACTCGAGTAAATTATTGAGTCCTCGCGACTGAACGTTGCTTATAAAAGTCTATACACTAATAAACGGATTTGCGTAGTATGTACATATATACGAGGCCCACTCATTGTTGTTTGATGATGTATCGCTACCTTACTTAAAACACATTAAAAGCAATCTCCTCGGCTCTACTGCCTGGTTGGTCAAATTGACATATTGTCAAAAAAAATTGGAATCTTCTGCCTGAGGTTCCAGAAGTGCACAGTCCATTTTTGTTACAATTTGTGCATTGTGTTGCTTGGAGTTTATGCAGGTACGTCAAAAACTTTTGTAGTTTCAAAGTTTCCATTTATTTTGATTGTCCAAATAACTAATACTGTCCCATACACAAATATAAAAAGCATGATTTGGAAACAATTTTTTTTGGTCTGTAACGAACGGTTCAGATTATTTTAAAATTGCTCCAGGGGATAGGTGATAAATGATTTTGAGAAAATTGAATGTTTTTTTAAACCTTCAGTAATATAATGTTTCTTTGTTTATTAAAAAACTTTGAATTTCATCAAACATCTGGTATTCTATGCTGAAATCAAATTTGGGGTTAAATGTGTAAGGGTGGAATATTGATGCCAAAAATTTCAATTTTTTTTAAGAAAAAAAAAAGACAAAACATCTGAAAACGTACACAACTTGATTCTGGAATGGGATTTGTTTTGTCTTTGGCAAAGGAACACTTCATATTGTCTTTGGGTTGGGTCACTTCAGGGGGTAGGGGATCAATGGGGGGTGATTTTATGAAAATTTAAATTTTTTTGTTAAAAGTCGAGTAATATAACCTTTCAGAAGTTTATCGGTAGAGGAATACGAATATTTTCTTTTTGTTCAAGTCATGGATCCTGAAATCATTTCATGAGATAGTATTTCTAGCAAGAGTAGATTATCACAGCAATTTGGATGTAGTGATTTAATTTGCAATAATTTCTCGTTAGAAACGATTCTGACAATTGTAGTGGGGTTACCTTCCACTGCATTGAGAACTGACTCTTAAATTTGAGGAGGTCATTGGTATCTTTTGCATATAGAATTAGATTTTACAGATTTTAAGGCATCTATTTCCCTAAAACATCTGCAGATATGTTCAAAAATATTTCTGCTGCGTGCTATTCATCCGGGAAAACCTGTCATAATAAATTCTCACTGCTTCTTTTCCATTTTGTTTCGCTTCACCACAATGTAATAACAAATTAGCTAATTCACCCAAGGTATAATTGAAAAGTGCATTTTAAAAGCATATACAGCATCTATTACAAGGCTTGTTCAATTAAAACCCATCTTTGGTCAGGTTAGCCTTGAAAACAGTTGTAATCACTCAAATGACGTTTTGCAATGTTAGTTTTGTTTGTAAAAATCACACTTATGAGTTCCTGTCATTTGTATTTAACAGCGATTTTAAGTATTGTGACTTTAAAATGGCGTTTGTTGTTAACAATCCATCTAAATATAATCAGTGTGCGGTCATTCAATTTTTGTGTGATAAAGGTTTGCAACCATTGCAAATTCAAACACGAATGCAAGCAGTGTATGGAAACACATGTTTTGCATATCCAACTGTCAAGGAATGGTTTCGAAAATTTAAGAGTGAAAGAGAGAAGATGAATGATAAGCCGCAACTAGGTGCATTGAGTACTGCATCAACAGACAGGAATGTGGCATGTGTAGAAGACCTGATTAGAGAAAATCTTCTATTGTCATTCAAAGCAATTTCAGAAGATGTTGGTGTGATTATAGAATCTATCCGTAGTATCGTATACAAACTGGCTTACAGCAAAAGGTGTTAAAAGTTAATCGTTTTCAGTCGGATGAAGAAGTACTAAATGCCTTAAAAGAATTTTTCGGGCATTAGCCACAAGAATTCTTTAAGCAGGGTATACATCAGTAGGTGAAACAATGGGATATGTGCCCTAATAATAATAGTAATTATTTGTAAATATATTTGCCAATAAATTTGTTCTGAACCAAAAATGGGTTTCAATTGAACAAGCCTATTATTACCTTGATAAATAAATGACAATAACAGCCTAATTTTTTTCTTTCTTTCCAAAACACATTCGATACACAACATAAGACAACATAATTGCATTTATCTCATAAGCGAGATGAAAATCGACAAAATATAAAAAAAATTATCAGCACTAAATGACCTACATAACTGCTAAGAAAGAAACGTCAGTGACAGATTTTTTTTTTCTTAGAAAATTATTAGTATTGGCACCAATGTACCGCCCCTTTAAAGGTAACCACACTCTTTTAGCAGTAAAATATGTACCAGTCTGAATATTTATCACCTTCCAAATTTCATGCAGCTTGCTGGTCATGATCTTCATTTTGATATTTTTGACACATCGATCCTTACCAGATACCAAGTTTGTTTTTTCAAATGAAACCTCCGGTATATATATATATATATATATATATATATATATATATATATATATATATATATATATGTGTTTTAATATTAACTAATAAACCAGATTTTTTTTTCAGCTTTATTTGATAATATGACAGGTTGTTGAGCAATGATTGGTATTAATCCACGGAGTTTCAAAATTTTACTTGCAATATTTTGGTTTTTTGCTAATAAGTCGAAAACCGCTAAGAATAGGTAGAACATTATATAGTACTTTAAGAAAGAAAATCAATTGATCTTGCTATTCCTATATAATACAGGATGTTCCATTTGAAAATCTCACATTACCTGCCATTATATGTTCTACCTAAAGACCATTTTTATTGTAGACAGCCTATATGCAATAATTGGATTTTCTATATAAACTATATAAACTTATAAAAATTTAAACTGACCCCGGATGTAGGTTCTAGGGGTCCTAGTTCGCGCTCATTTAATATTTCTTTTATAAAACTCAAAAGTCAGGATCTCCCCAATAGTGGATTTTTTCGAAGAAAATTAACTAAAAAGCGTTCGGCTGGTTCTCTGCAAATTTAACCAATAAACACTTAAATGTAACAATATTATGTTTTTTTACATTTATTTGTAGATGCTGTTGGACCTATTTTTAGATGTATTTGATACAGGCAAAAATATATTAAAAAGTATAAAATATGTATTACATCTTATTCAATGAAAAGAAGTACAACCCGACAACACTGTATGTGGTATTTACGTTTCTGTTACATATCTTGGCTGCGCCGTCTGACACCCTCAATTCAAAGATTACCAATAGATTACTTGCAGAAAGCCTTCTGCAAGTGTGTTGCAAATGGCAAATCTACATGTGCCGGCAAGGAATTCCACAACTTGGAAGTCCTCGGGACAAAAGAGCGGGCATAACAAACTGTTCTATGTCTGGTGACCTGGACAGTAAAAGGGTGCATTCGCTCTGTTCCCCTGGTAGATCTGTTGGGGACAGCAGGTGAAGGAACTATGGAAGAAAGCTCCTCTGAGCAGTGCCCGTGCAGATATCTATATATATATATATATATATATATATATATATATATATATATATATATATATATATATATATATATATATATATATATATATATATATATATATATATATATATATATATATATATAAACTTTTAAAATGTTACTTTTAACATAAGAGTGTCGCAATACATACATTTTTTTTTCATTTGAAAAAATAATGTTATGGGACGACGCCGCAATGTCATAAAAATAATTTTAAAATGAAGACCATAACCACTTATGAACATAACCTAATTTCAGATTTCTATCAATTTTGATTCACTATATACTTCTAATACTCCATCGAGTTTGGCCCACGCTTTATATATAATTTTGATACAAGTGTATAATGTGGTGGTATTTGGTGGTTTCAAATTAGTAATGAAAATTATGTTAGCTGCGATTTCTATGAAATCCTGTTTTCGAGATTGTCATCTTAGGACTAAGGGTACGACAATTATGCTATTTAACTAATCTGTAAGTATGTACAAAGTTTTCACATGACCAGACAGACGATCCTAAATCTGATGTCTGTGATGGACAAACCTTCCCTTTAAATCTTCATTCATGTCCATGAGGCGTTTCTTGTATGGTTGATAATCTGCAACACAATTATAAAAAAATTAGATGCATACAAACTTCTAGATTCTACATCTAACATTCTATATGTAAGGTATATAATAAACCTAACTACCCAACCAATAGGATCCAGATGAAAGCCCCACTATTGACAATACAGGACCGCCAAGCGACAGTTTGATCTCTTTCAAGTCTATGGTTGAATACACCAAGGCTTTAGAGATATCTGTTGAGATTTAGAGAGTAGGAAGATTAAGACTCCATAATTGAACTACAACTCAACCTACACCTAACCATCACTCTATAGATTAGGCAGATTAAGGCCTAAAGAGTTCTATTCCATCCATATTTTACTCGACCTCTTGAAAATGACAAATGGCTACTTTTTGAAATAAAGATGTAATAAATATTTCATAAAATGATTATATATTAATTACCACACTGTAACCACTGCCATGGTTGGGATATTAATTAAAGAAGTATATATATTTAAAATAAACCAAAAGTTTTATTTGTGTAAATTCAGCTGTTTATCATTTATAAAAATGAACACATTAGCTTCCACGTGAATCATTTGGAGCAGGGGTAGATGAAGACATTAATTAACCAACCGTAAATTCACGGAATGAAGTATATAGATCGTCTTTGAGGCAGTTTGCTTTTACTAATGCAGAGAAAATAAAAACTTTTTTTTTTGAGACCTGGGGAAATTCTCAAAGTCAATAAAGAATGAGATATATTAGATTAGATTATTATGGAAACTAACAAAAATGTTTTAAAACACAAATGAAACTGCAGCACTGTTTGTGCCTAAACAATGGAAAAGTTTTTTGCTGTTTTGCTGTATAGGACTTGCCAGATTACCAAAAAATATCAGATCACTGGTCACGCAAAATTCTATATCAACATTACTTTGTACATCATAAAATAATAATAATGGTGACTTACAAGCCGGATGTTATTTTTTATAATACGTTTAAAATAGGTATTGACCTATCAGATAATTAAGATTAAGATTAACATTAATGAAAATTCACTAACAAATGAGTAAAACGGTAAAAACCCAAACACATACTGACAGAGTTTGTTGACAAAACATTTTTTTTTCAAATAAAAATTCACTAAAAACAATCAAAAATTCACAAAAAAAAAAGAGAAAACAATGTGTTGGATAGTTGGATGTTATGACAAGCAGTATAAGTCACAAACAATCAGAGATAGCATTACAACAGGCTAAACTGGCTTCCACTTTTTGTAAGGAGTGTCCATATGCTCCTGCGCTGGGTTTGTATAAAAGAACATTTCCTCATTACAACAGCAATTTTTTCTTGTTTTAACTTTTTTTCCACATTTATTACAAATAAACAATATTCCTTATCCACTTCGACTACTCTCTTATTACGGCATACACAACTTGACGAAACTGAGTCACCAGCGATACCCACTTGTCATGTTACTTGATTCATTTATATACCACTGCCATATTTTATTCATCCACTTCTATATACATACCAGCAATTTTTACAATCTACTAAATATAATATTACAAGATATCTACTCAGTATGGAAAAGCTTTCTGATAATGTAACAAAATTGTTCAATAAAATTAGCTTAAGGGAAATTACAAGTTTGACACTAGTAAAAAATTATTACCTGGACAGTACACTTCCTGTTTTTAATACTCCATACTACATATTTCAAAGAAGCCACTGTAACATCAAAGGTCATAGGTCATACCTCCTGCATGACCCTCTTAATCTTTCTCATCTTTAAGAAAACTCACTACTATTGATTTTGTAGAAACTATTCGCTACCATTGCTAAAAGAGGAAATAATTTTTTAAATAAGTTCTGATTATATCTCCATAAATCAATAAATTATAACAAAAACTAATTCAAGCTCACAAAACTGAACAGAAAATAAATCTTAGGCTTTGCACATGTGCTAAATTATTTCAGTTTGGGTAAATACTTCAAAGTACATAAGATTACCTCTAAAATGATAACAAAAAAATAGGAATACATACCTTTTATATATAGTAAACATCTTTCAACTTTAATTATATAAATCCATCTTTGGATAAGAGAGATTCCGAAATTTAAAGTTACTTTCTTAAAAACAATTCACTACTTGAATTTTGCTGTCACTTGTGTATCTTCTGATATTTTTTGTAAGGTGTTTCTGCTTAAATAAATATAATATCACGATTACCTGAATCATTCGTGGTAGTGAAAGAAACATTTCACCGTTCTATTTGCTATTTATTTACAAAAAAACAGAATACGGCCTGGATACTACGTTTCCACCATAACGGCGTTTAAAAACACAGATGACAGATGACAGTGACAGTAGACATTAGACAATAGTACAGTGCTGCATTGACATATAATATAAAAATTCACTAAAAAGTTGTACGTACAGATCAGTTTTAATTTAAAATATCATACGGATTTGGTAATTCAAAATGTTTGGTTATTGTACCGCAATTATTGTTTGAATTATGTCATTAATAATTAAAAAATATGTTAGGTTCATATGTTTTCATCCTAAGAATCGATTTAAATTTTATTATTTGTTAATTTTTATTATATCTGACAACCCTGCTTATTTATATTTAACTACTGTTGTGAAGCCGTCTAAAGTAATAACAAACACATTAATACTCTAACTATCCTTGTCAACGTTGAATGTGCGAAATGCCTATGCAATTCAAACTGATGTCGTAGATTATTTATTTCTAAACATTATTTATTTCTTACACATTTTTTCATTTTCGAACAACTTCTTTCCTCGTGGACCATTTAAGTTGAAATTGGGTTACCAACTTTATTTTGACATCTCCTTTATATGTGCAAATTTTCATTTGAATCACTGCAGTACTTAAAAAAAACAAAAAAATATTGCGTTTTAAAAATTTCCTTTACATTTTTTATACAAAAAATTAAACCTACGGTGCTCATCTTCGAACTCATCCAAGCCATTAACAAAATCAACGTAATCTCCAAATTTAGTGAAGATCGGTCAAGTATTTTTTGAGTTATCAGTTGGATACATATATATATATATATATATATATATATATATATATATATATATATATATATATATATATATATATATAAATATATATATATATATATATATATATATATATATATATATATATATATATATATAAGCATATAAAAATCAAAACCGACCTTGGATATGGGTTTTAGAGGTCCAAATTCGCGCTCATTTGAAGAAATTTTCCAAAAGTCTCACCATCGATACCTCTCTATTAGTGAATTTTCTTAATGAAAATTCACTAAAAACGCCGTAACTTGTGTCAGTCACTATTGCCATCTTCGCAATAAAAGCTAAATTATTTTCAAGCAGATTGAATGTGTTGAGTACTAAGTTAAGATTGGAACCTGTGATGAGCACTAATAGGTACACTTGGACAACCTAAATCATCACAACACATCTTTCAAAGACCCGACGATCATTTCACCAACAAAGTTAAGAGTCATCAGAAGATTATTTTTTTATGGTGGAGTTACCTACAATGACAGGAAATGATAACAATATGGACAAAAAATAACCAGGTGTTCAGTTTTTTTAATGTCATTTTATCAAAAAACTTTCTGTTTATATTGCATACACTTCAGTTTGAAGCATTTGTTCGTAGCGATTTCTGCTCAATTCATTAAGTCCTTACCCTAGGTGCCGTTCACAAAACAATAATCACAATTATTCAAATCAATTCAAAAGTGGACGTATTGTTGGTATGCCAGAAGCCGGGTTTTTATTCGGACAAATTTTCCACAACATGGTCGATTGTCTTGGTAGTGAGTTTTATAACAAAGCGTCTCTATGGCGACGATATATCGCAAAACACGCGCTTTTAGGCGTCGTTCGTATAGACCATTTTTATGTCTCCCACTGACACCTCAACATCGTGCTGCTTGACTTGAGTGGTGTAACGGCAGATCAAATTGAGGTGATAAATAGAATCGTGTTGTATTCTCTAACCAGTTTCGATTTTGTCTTCGGATCCACGATGGTCGCAGAAGAGTAAGACGGCTACGTGGATAATGCAGAAATTTAGAATTGGCTGTGGAACGGCATACGGTCCTTACACGGGGATTGATGGTATGGTGTACAATAACGTACGGTAGCAGGTCGCCTCTAGTTTTTATTGACAAAAATTTGAATGCAACTGATTACATACGAAACGTACTTGAGCCTGTTGCACATCCATACTTACTAGGGTTAATTCAACCCCTTTTCCAATACGACAAACGCACGTCCTTATCCAGCAAGGGTTACTACAAGGTTCGTACAAAAAAAAAACGTGTCCCTGCTTTCATAGCCCTCTCGCTTTCCAGACTTTTCACCAATCGAACATGTGTGAGATATGATTCGCAATAGACTGGGTAATTAACCCCAACCACCAAATAAACAAGGTGACCAAGTCACCAAATTTAAGTAGCCTGTAATGATATAGGGATATGGTATCCGGAGGGCCGGATACCATAAAACATTGAATTTTAGGCATGGCATTAAGATATTTCGAATGCATAAGAAACCGCGTTACCGCGACTCATTTTTAAATAAGTTATTTATTTTTTGGATTTTTTTAAGTCAGTATATTTTTGTAAATGTAGTTATTGTTTAATTATGAATTTCATGAAAAATATTGTTAATACTGGTAAGCAACGATCAATATTAAATGGTTCGGGACGCTATTACGAAAGATTATTATTTAATTTGCTGTCTCTCACATTCTCGTATTTAACAATCTGAGACACGGCTTACATCAAAGAAGTACATAAGTTGGTAAAAGTTATGAATAATGCATTATCTTCTTTTTTCTACTAAAGCAAACTGCAACGGATTAAAGTTAAGAATGCATAAAAATGAACTCGATGGGCTTTTTGTTTAGCTTTTGGCAAAATTGGGTGAGAAGGATTAAATTGAAGAAGTTTGATATAAGTCGAGACTATGCAAGTTAAGTTTGCAAATTTATCTCGTTAGTTTAGTCCTATGTTTTTCAAGTGAATAAATCTAGTCGCGATATTAGCTAGAAGATTTATATCGTCATTCTGGAGCTGAAAAAGGAAAACAACGCTGGCTTCAGAACACAATTCAAATTATCATAATTTTTAATGTGACTTATGATTTATATTTTTGCCAGTTCCCAAGTGTGCGTTTCCTAGTTTACTACAGTAGCCACATTTTTCATTTGTGCATCATTTTTTTAGATTTATGCTTTTTTTTCACATACGAAGTTTACCGAGTAACTAGTTTTCTAGGAATAGGTCCATTGTATGTATTTTTAACATATAGTAACATTTTCAAGTCCTTGCAAAGAAATCACATGACGTTTTGCCATTAAGTTATATATTAAATTGGCGGGTGATATCAAAAAATAAGATTCTGCAAAGTATTTAACATGCAAGTGGGGAGATCGCCCCTGCTTATTGCATAGTGAACTTGTTTATTTGCATTTATATATTGAATTATAATTTAAACATCATATCGTACAATATCTTACTAAATGTAAATTGTGAATTAAGCTACGTTTATTTAATAAACAGATACATAAGATACACTATTTTGCAACTCTTGCACTCTAAATGCCCAAACCTCAATCTTTTATGAAGCTAGAAAATTAAAATTTGATATATCTAGGTACAGTAAGTCTCTTTAAAAATAATATGTGTTGCAGGTTCCATTATAGTTACATGAGCTTTCCAAAAGAAAACTTAATTCTGGTGAATTTGCAGTTTAGCCACGGACAGTTTTAGGTAAATCGACTGCTGATAGATAAAGTTTGGCCTCTTACATGCACGTTAACACTATTTTTACCTTGTTATTCCTTGTCTTTGCCGAGTTATTTACAGTTAAACTTATTCACTGGCCTGGTGCGGTAAGTTAAAACGATATTTTTTCTCTCAATTTCTCTATTAGTTCGGTTGATATGTTACATACTTTCCAAGTACACCCCCTTCTCTGCAATTGCCTATCACTACCTATTTCTCAGATTACATCATCCTTGTATTTGACCCAGGGGTGAGGTCCGCTACTTCGTTTCGCTACTTCGTCATGCTTGCTTACAACCACCCTAAATGCATAAACCATAAGTGTAATTTTATAGGGGTGCTGTGCGGGGTAGACAGAGCTTAGAGGAGGTATGACCGCAAAATGTGAAAAAAAATTAGCATTTTGCATTTTCCGCTAATATGTTTTTATTCTTCCCGCCTAGAACCCCCATTCTCTCCTGGTCCCGTAATAGCCTTGGGGGTTGTTTGCAAGAAATTGTACTTAAGCTACGTTCATACACTCGCGAATTGCAAAATCGCAGCGAAACTTATACCTATTGGTCTATTTTAAATACTTTCGTAATCGTATTACTTTATAGGTGTGTTCTCACTATATATATATATATATATATATATATATATATATATATATATATATATATATATATATATATATATAAACTGAAGCTGACCCCGGATATGTTCTAGGGCGCCCTAGTTGGCGCTCATTTGGAGTATTTGAAAAAAATACAAAAGTCGCAACCTCCTCGAGAGCGATTACTTTTTATGAAAATTCGCTACAAATTATTGACTACTACTAAAGCACAAACTGATACTACTGTCGAGACATCAGAGAAAGGGTCTATTTGAAATGAATTTTCCGCAAATACTTTAGTAAAATGAAGGACAATAACGGTTCAAGCAGAAACTTAAGGCTCTGTAAAACACAATACAACATTTCTCCCACATAACCCGCATTCGTTTCAGCATCCTTGTGTAAAATTTCCAATTTTAACGTTTCAAATGGTCAGTTTAACGTTTTAAGAGTAAAACATATACAATTTTCAGAGTAACTTCTCTGGCATTTATTGACCCTTTTGCGCCAAAAAAACT
Organism: Tillus elongatus; assembly: GCA_964006375.1. Classification (NCBI taxonomy): domain Eukaryota; kingdom Metazoa; phylum Arthropoda; class Insecta; order Coleoptera; family Cleridae; genus Tillus; species Tillus elongatus. The sequence goes on from OZ023265.1 coordinate 110,081,155, forward strand.
CTATCTTTGTCTGTAAATAAAGTGAACGACAATGACGGTTGAAGCCGAAACTTAAGGCTCTGTAAAACGCACTACTTACGACATTTCTTCCACTCAACCCGCATTCGTTTGAGCATCATTGTGTAAAAATGCCAATTTTAACGTTTCAAATTGCCACTTTGACGTTTTAAGAGTAAAGATTGTACAATTTTAGAAGTGTATGGCGTTTCTTGACCCTTTTGCGACAAAAAACTTCATCCTCGTCTGTAAACATTTTAGTGAAACGAAGGACAATGACGGTTCCAGAGGAAACTTAAGGCTCTGTAAAACACACTACTTACAACATTTCTTCCACATAACCCGCATTTGTTTTAACATCATTGTGTAAAAATGCCAATTTTAACGTTTTAAATTGTCACTTTGACGTTTTAGTAGTAAAAATTATATAATTTTCAAAGTAATTTCTCTGGAATTTTTTGACTCTTTTGTGCCAAAAACTTTACCTTTGTCTGTAGTATACAATAGATCTTGTGATCCACACAAAATATTTTTGTTTTCCACGTTACTCTGGTCATCGGTAGCACCGAAACTGTTTCTCTTTAAATGCATATACATTTTTTTCTTTTAGTCTAGAGATCTAACTGTTCGTACATAGTATCCTTTTTATGATGTTAACCAGAGTACAGAATTTGGTTGCCATAGCTTTATTATATTCGGAGAAACAAATCATTTCCTAATAAAACCCAAAATATTTTCAGGTTGTCCTGGCTAACAAATTTGTCCAAGCCACTTACAAAAGCAAGGTACTTACCAAATTTCATCAATATCGGCGAATTATTCTTTGAGTTTTCGGTGTGAATGTATATTATATAGATATAGATATGTATATATATATATATATATATATATATATATATATATATATATATATATATATATATATATATATATATATATATATATTATATATATATATATATATATATATATATATATATATATATATATATAGTGATTTTTTTTTAAATTACTAATAGAGGTATCGATGGTAAGACTTTGCAAAAATTTTTGATATTTATATTTATATGCATATATAAACATATAAAATTGAAACTGAATTCAGACTCACACGAAGAAATTTTTCGAAAGACTCAAAGTCGTGATCTCGTCATAAGCGAATTTTTGCAACGCAAAGCCGAAAATTTGGTAGGTACCTTTCTTTTGTAAGTGGCTTGGATATGTTCGTTAGCCAGGAAAATAGGACCAGTTTTTACGAAAAAATCTTCGATTTTCTTTCGCAAATTTCTTGTATCTCCGAAAATAACAAAGCTACTGCAACCAAATTTGGCGCTTAGGTTTATACTATCAAACTTACCCCACATGCCAACATTCAAAAATCTACGTTAAAAGAAAAAAGTTATTAGCATTTAAAAAAAGGGGTCATTTGTGATCAGATAAAAGCACAAGAAGAAATAAAACCTATTAATATTACGCACCAGGAGTAAGTTTTCTTGAAGCAAAAAGGTCAAGAAATGACAGAAAAATAACTTTGAACATTTTTTACTTTTTCTTTTTAAGACGTCAACGTCGCTATTTGAAACGTCCAAATTTGCCCTTTTCAGACAAAGAACCGAAACGAGTACGGGCTTTGTAGCAGAAGTGTCATAAGAAATGTGTTTTACAAAGCCTGAAGTTTCAACTTAAATCGCCACTGTCCTGTAACTTAATAAAATATTTGCAAAAAAATTCATTTCAAATAGACTCTTTCTCTGATGCTTTGGCAGTAATTTCAGTAATATAGTTTGTGGTTTCATAGTCTATCATTTTGGCAAATTTGCGTAGAAAAAATTGTTTATTGAGCAGACCGCGAATTTCGAATTTTGGAAGGATTTCCTCAACTGATTATGCGAACAAGGCCCTCTAGAACAAATATTCGGGGTCAATTTCAGTTTTTATATGTTTACATATTTACAGTGTGATGCATTTCATGCGAGCAGTAGTGTCTGTGCCTTTAAAGTCTTCGTACGTGTGATATCGGGGAAGTATTAATAAAAGTATCTGTGCTTTGTGTTTATTGCTTACATTTTATTTATTTAATATAAAATTATTAAATAAGTACAGGGAACGTAAAAATTATAAGTAGTACAGTTTAAGGCCGTTACCAGTAATAGGTGATAACAAGGGCGGCCTTGAGTCGCCCAGTCTAATAAACATGAAGGATATTTTAGTAAATAGTAATACTAACAATGAAGATACGGTTATAAATACAGGTATTAAACGAAATATTTCATCGGATAACAGGTACGGGCAGATGGATCCAGGTGCATTTTTGGTTTTTGTAGGACAAAGGGATAGAAATATTGGCAGGCTCTTTCCAGCAAGGGTTGGCCACTATACATGTAAAATTGAAATGTTTAGGTTCAATATAATAGATAGTACCAGTTGGAGCAGAAATCGTGTTAAGGTAATCTTGAAAACTCCAACTGCAGCTAATGCGCTAGTAGAACACAACATTATGAAAGAAAATAAATTAATAGCATTTATTCCGACTTATTTTACACAGAAGAAAGGTGTAGTTGAAATGGTGGATACTTACTTTAGTGAATAATTTATTCTTAGTAATATCCAGTGTGATCAGAAACGGGTTAAAATAAAAAGATGAAACGGAAAATAATAGACGAAGAGGGGAATACCAAGTTTATAAATCGTCAGGTTCTAAATTGCCAGAATATATTAGGTTATTTTTCCAGGTGAGTCTTGCATTAATCCAGTTATTCAGTGCTTCAACTGCTTAACATAGGGTCATACAAACAAATTGTGCAAAAGCAGCAAATCATATTCCGGTTATTGTTTTCAGAAACATGTAAGTAAAAATTGTCCTAGGGATTTTATTTGCTGTATTTACTGTAAATCAGAAGAACATTCTACATTGTCGCGGTCATGCCCAAGGTATAAAAAAACAACAAAATATAACAAAATTATGGCTATTGAAAATGCAGCCTTTCACGAAGCTCAAATTATAGAAAAAAATCCCTCATATGCTAAAGTAGCTAGGAACAATCACTTTGGCTTATTAGATAATGTCGATAATTATCCTTCACTACCACCTACACAAAGTAACCAAACAGGAAATGAACAAATCATAACTTCAACACGTCTACGTTATAACCCTATCAAAAAAAAATGTAAAGCAACTCAGTCACCCATTCAAGGTACTATAAAAAAAATCTGATGGAAAAAATCATCTACCAGTTCTTCCCAATTCTTACCGGAATGAATATAAGTTATACATGATAAGAGTAATCGCTGAAATTTCTAAATTAATATCAGCGGTCATTAATTTTACTATTTCACAAGCAAATATTTCTGAAATTGTTGAAAACTATAAATTAAAGATAGTATAGACGCAGTTTTCAAAAATTTAGATAATAGTGATAGCGAAGAAAAACCTCTTCTTTTAACTAAATGAACAGACGCAAATATAATAACCTAAATGTTTTACAGTGGAAGGTCAGACCACTGGTTAAAAGCTTATCAAATCTAATTGCCTATTTAAAGCAGAATGACGCTGTCATAGTTTTACTTAGTGGGACTTGGTTAAATCCTGAGAAACATCAGAACTTCAGTATTAGCACTTGCGATATTATAAGAAAAGATAGGTTGGGAGGTAATGGTGGTGGACTGCTATTCTCGTAAGCAAAAAATTCACCTACAAAATAATTAGGTTAAAAAGTGTTGTAAACTTAAATTAAGAGTGATGTGCAGTCGAGATTATAGAGTTAGGAATTATTTTGGTATCTATTTATAAACCATCTGATGTAAATATGACCAATCATTCCTGGGTTCGATTCTTTGACCAGTTTCGTAATCGAAAAGTTATCGGTGGGGATTTTAATGCTCACCATAGCCTTTGGGGATCTCTTTCGGAAAGCTTTGCTGGTTCTAAATTAGCTGAGGCACTAGGTACTTCCAATTTCTTTGTAACTAATAACGGCGATGCTATTAGGATGAGGCGTGCAGGGGAATCCCTGTCGGTAATATATTTCATTATTGTATCTCCATCATTGTCAACTAGAGTAGAATCCAGACAGCCTTTGACCTGACCAGTATAATAATAAAAAACTCTGGAAGCAGCAAATGCGTTATGGTAGTATATTTTCATAAAAATGTTTTTATTGCAAATATGTGTTATCTTTTTAAGAAAGCAGGCATCAATTTTGGTTACCAGTATAACCTATATAGTAAAAACAATGTGCCATGTTTCATAAAACTAACTTTATTGTGTGAAAATGTACAAAAATTTCCAAAAGTAAACTTAAAGTGTTCCCGGAAAAACTCGTTTCTTGGTCAACCTTATAGGTTAATACCAATTGGGCTATTCAAATATGAAGCATTTGATCAAAATTCGCTACCATAATGCACTTGCTGCATCCAGAATTTCTTTTCTTACAAACATGCATTATATTTTGATGGAAAATGCAAAAATGCATTAACATAAGGCGTGTTTGATTAAACAAAAAATAAAATTTGTATCACCAACGACTTATGGGCCACCTTGTGATTGTAGAAATATTTTTTTAAGATGTAGCTCAAAACACCCTATAATTAGTGTATAAAGATTTTTTTCATATCTTGTATAATAACGGATATATTGAGCTTTATTGATTTTTTAGGAAAATTCGACAAAAATTATATACCATTAAACGATAAACTCTATAGCTAAAACTACTGCCAAGCATCAGAGAAAGGGTCTACTTGAAATGAATTTTCTGGAAACATTTTAGTAAAATGAAGGACAATGACGGTTGAACATAGACTTCAGGGTTTGTAAAACATTCTTCTTGAGATATTTTCTTTCCATAGCCCGTATTAGATTCAAGTTCTTTGCCCAAATAATGCGAATTTTGATGTTTTAAACTGTCACTTTGACGTTTTGAGGAAAACCACAATTTATGTTTCTTTAAATGCCCTTGCCTTTTGAACTACAACGCTAAATTTGGGTAGGTAATTTACCTATAGCAATATAAAACGATGTACCAAATTTGGTTGCCCTTACTTTGTCATTTCCGGAGATATGAATTTTTTTCTAAAGAAAACACAAAATTTTGCGGGAAAACCTTGGCCGATTTTTCTGGCTAACAAACTTAATCAAGCCACTTACAAAAGGAAGGTATTCACCAAATTTTGTCAAAATCGGCCCATTATTTTTTGAGTTATCGGTGTGACACACAGACACACACACACACACATATATATATATATATATATATATATATATATATATATATATATATATATATATATATATATATATATATATATATATATATATATAAACATATAAAAATCGAAACTGACCCCGGATATGTGTTCTAGGAGGCCTAATTAGCGCTCATTTTAAGAAATTTTTTTTTAATTCAAAAGTCGGGATCTCCTCATTAGTGAATTTTTTTTAAGAAAATTCACTAAAAGATAAAACTTCAATCAGAAAGAGTTATCTTAAATGGAGATCATACAGTGCTGATTGGGAGGCACTAAGTGTGAGTCTGCAGGATAAAGTAACATTGATAACAGACACATCTACCACAGATGAAAAATATATTACGTTAACAAAAGTTATTTCAGAAGCTGCTGATTTATCAATGGAAAAACAGTCTTTAAATGGCAAGACTGCTGCATATCTTATATGGTGGGATTCGGACTTTTTTGCGTAAAGATGCCTTAACCCAATATAATAGATTATCTAATTTTGAAAATTACTTAACATATAGGAATATTGAGGGTCAATCTAAAAGACTTTATAATCTAAAGTGAAGATCAACTTGGGAAAATTTTGTTCAAAATCTCAACAAAAACACCCCTGTAACGAAAATATTGGAACAGGTTAAAAAAATCAATAGCAAGAACTTTCACCAAAAAACCAGTCAGCTTTCAGAAGAGTTAATTGAAAAATTTTTCAACATCTAGCACCCGCTCGCCTTCTGAACTTTTATAATATAGCGGTACGCTAAATCTCACAGAAGATATGCTGAGTACGCAATTCACAATGGACGAGCTGAATAATTTCTTGAAAGATACGAGAAACACATCCCCGATGCAGTAAGACCAACTTATGAAATACTCAGTCATTTACCATATCCAGCAAAATAGTTCTTTTTCCATATAGTTAATGAATAGTGGACCACTGGTAATTATGTCGATGAAGGAAGTATCGTACACCCCCATTTTTGGTTTTATATGATTTATTTGATTCTAAGTGTTGATTCTTCTAATTCTTTTATACAGTCTTTATATCTTTAATAAGGATACAATATATATATATATATATATATATATATATATATATATATATATATATATATATATATATATATATATATATATATATATAATTCAAATGCTATTCGTCGGTAAGTAAAAGTTCCAGGTGGTAGCCATATGTCTAATCCTAAAAGCTGGTCCAGATGCTCGGATGCCTGCATCCTAGAGACCATTGTCATGTATGTCTTGCTTAACTAAACCTTTGAGAGGATGATGAAAATTCGCTTAGAGTGTTCTTGTGAGAAACAAAATACGCTACCAAACGTTCAGTTTGCATTTAGAAGAGGTAAAGGTACAATTCACGCTATAAGCAAGATTGTTACAGATATATAAAATACGATCTCTGATAACAAGTACTTAGCAAGTATATATTTCGATATTACAGGTGCCTATAATAGCGTCGTACTAAAAAATCTTACAAGCAAACTGGTGGAAAAAGGTATACCTCTAAGAGTCGCGTTCAGTGTTACAGAGTTGCATACTACTAGAAATAAATTCAACAATTAACATGGACCAAGAATTGTAAGGGCTACCACAAGGAGCAATTCTCAGTCCATTTATGTTCAATATATACATTGTGGATTTGCATAGTATGTTACCAAGACAATATCCATTATGTGCAGTACGCTGACGACTTTGTTGTAAACACAATTCCAATAACATATGACGAGTTCATCCGCATATTAAAAGATACTGTTAAAAAAGTAATAGAGTTGTTCGAGATTCATGGATTTAGTGTACGTCAGAACAAAACGGCTACGGTAATCTACACAAGACATAGCGAGAGACAATCCACTGTGTTAGAAGTGTGAAATTATTTTATTAAAGTAGTTGATGAATACAAATACCTAGGTGTAACGCTAGACGCTAAGTTACTCTGTACAAAATATACAAGGCAAATAAAAGCTAGATGTAAAAAAGGCATAAATTTTCTTAGGTCATTGACTCATACTTCATGTGGAGCAGACCCATTAATAGCTTTAATTTTTTACCCAACGTTACGTTCTATCATAGATTAGGGCTCGGTTTGCTATGGCTCAGCGTCTGATTCCAACTTGAAAATAATTGACCGGATTCAGTATAAAGCTACCAGAATCTGTCTAGGCGCCATACCATCATCTCCAGTCTTGGCTATATTGGCTGGAGCTCAGGAACCATCATACGGCGAATATTTTTATTACAAAATTTTATTTTCGTCTTTGTGAGACACAAGCTGAAACGCCATTAATATTCCAATGACTTAATGAATAATGCATAAATAACCAATATTGGGCCAAGAAGAATAATCCACCGCTAGTAGATGTTTAGAAGACACTTACACTTTTTGGCCAGCACAGTTCAAAATATCCAATATACGAATTACAGTACAAATCACTAACTCAAAAAAGACGGGTATTGATTCCTGAATGTAACCACTCCAGTGAACTCAATAACTTAATTCTGTATAAAAATTTTCAAAAATTTCATAATTATACAACCATATACGCAGATGGTTCGAAAACAAAAGATACAGTAGGATGTGCTGTCTATGTGCCTGTGTATAATGTGGGTGTATACTACAGACTGGAGCAGAATTGCAGTATTTTTACAGCAGAGGCCATGGCAATTAAGGAAGGGATAGTAAATTGTTACTATCCCTTCCTTAATTGCCATGGCCTCTGCTTATATTGATAAGCAATATAATTGTTTTGGCAGATTCACAGTCAGTTCTTGAATCAATGAATACTTTTTCGATTAAGTACTAAAATAGTAAGCCAGTTTGTGATATTATCAAGAGTATTGAAAGGCTTAAAAGTCGAGAATAGTTATGTTTATTTTGACAAAGGAACATTCTGGAATTATAGGCAACGAGATGGCAATTGATCTTGCGAAAACCACAAATGTAGATTCACCCTATATTGAATCTGTGAACATTTTAGACGTGTATAATATTCTTAAAGGTAATAAGAGTGGCGATACTTTGCACGAAATTCAAAAACACAGTACGCTCTAATTCACTCTAATTTACCAGGAGACGTTCGGTGTATAGCCAATAGTGTACCTAGGCTCTTTTCAACAACTATTACACGTACGAAACTTAAGCATGGAAAGTTTAAAGATCATCTTCATAAGATAGATGTAGTACATGAACCTTCTTGCTCATACGATAATACCACATCACAGGATCTTAGTCACACAAGTTTCTGATGCAAACTCACAAAAGAACCTAGGAAAAAATTAGATATGGTAATAAGAGATTTAAAGATTTCGCAGCCGCCAAATGTGTGTTGTCTGCTGAATACGAATAACATGCTTATCTTAAAAGATGTTTATAATTTTTTTAGAGAATCCCATATCCAGATATAAACCATAAACATGAGTGCTCATATTATATAACACTTATAGTATGTTATTTTGTCATTAGGTACTTCTTATGTAAGTTCAACTTATGTCTTATTTGTCTTTCCATCTGTTAATCCCGTCTTTCCGTGGTTCAGTCAGTTTGTTTATTAGAGAAGTTGCCATGAAGGGCGTCTTGGCATAAAGATTTGTGTCTCTGTCCTCCCACTAGTAGTAAACTTATCTACTACTAATAATAAAAAATAATAATAACAATAATACCTAATAATAAATTAATTAATTAAAAATTAAAATAATAATGACAGTCAAAATTTCAAAAACGCTTATAATACAGTATATGTATGTTTAAAGTATATGGGTGTAAACTATATTTAATTATAGTTAAAAATAATTAGAAGTGTAGATGTTAGGTATTTAAGTGTGCACACATAAGAAGTGTTTATAGCCATTTTCCCCTTGTCTAAATTAACGAGTACTATCAGGTGTCACTAACAAAATTGTGGACCGTATTAAAACCTAGTAAACGTCTAAATTACGTATATTTTAGGACAAATAAGCATTAAGTCTAAAGCCAAGAACTGCTACACACACACGCAAGATACGAGGGAAAATTATATATGTTAATTATAGTGTGTTTTAGGCAGCATTTTATAAAATTATATTTACAATCACAGGGTGGCCTGTCGTTGTTGATACAACGCTTTTTTTAACAGAACACACCTTCTATTATTGCATTTTCGCATGTTTCATCGAATTATAATGCATGCTTGTGAGGAAAAAAATTGAGATCGTTCGCCGTTTTCGAGGTATTTCAATTGTTTTATAACTTTTCACATTTTTGGTACATTTTTTTATTTCAACAACACACCAGGAGGGCTTACAGCCTTATTACTATCGTACCGTGCGTGTCGGCAAAGAGGAAAGAGGCAACTTGTTAATTCTGAACTTGAAGGTTTGGAGGTTCGGGGGAGAAGGAAAAATATGTGCCGGCAAGGAAATCCAAAACTTGGAAGCCCTCGGGACAAAAAAGTGGGCATAACAAGATGTTCGATGTCTGGTGACCTGGAAAGTAAAAGGGTGCATTCGCTCTGTTCCCCTGGTAGATCTGTTGGGGGCAGCAGGTGGAGGAACTATATAAGAAAGCTCCTCTGAGCAGTGCCCGAGAACCGCATACCAAGAATTGTGATACGACGTTTTTAACCAATAGAAATCAGAGTTTCATGAAAATGCCGCATTCGGGGAAGTTTTTGTTTATATTATTTGCCAAAAAATCGAGATGCCATATACAGGGCGCTCTCAAATAATGGCTATATTAGAAAAAAATCAAACTGCCGTAACTCAATTTTTTCAAATTAAGCACCCTGTGTTTTATGTTTCGGGAGTGAATAGCATGCCCTCTGCTTCAACTCTTGTATAACACCACCTATACTTAATAACTCTTGTTTTGGATATATTTGCATTTGACATGATTTGACACTTGTTCAAATTTTCTTTTTCTTTTTTCAATTTTAATTACAGATTAGGTATATAAATTAAATTTTATGTATTTTTTCAGCAAATTTTTGTAAAAAAGTTTATGTGAAAAAAAATTTACGAATTCACGTAAAAAAGTGTTTCATTTTCAATCTTTATGTAATTTTTTTTAATTTCTGTTAAAAAGCCTTCTGTGAATAATTATATCTTGTCTGGTGTACTTTTTGTGTAGATTTCTTGAGCAGGTATGTAGGCTCGTTGGCCAGGAAAGTCAGACCAGTTTTTTCGTTTTTTTTTAAATTTATGCTCAAGAAATATTTGTATTGTTCTAACCAAAACTATCTTGATGAAATATGATCGATTTTTTTTACTTTAAAGGTTATACTATCTACTAAATGTGATGTCTCACTAAAAACTCTATATATAAGAAGAATTGTCCGTTTCATAAACATGTAAATTTTCAGGTATAGTTCGCTTGTCATCGGTCTTAATCTCTCAATAGCGCTTCCAAATATAGCTTAGGAGAATCAGTATTACTACTCACCCTAAATAGAACATATAACACTGGTGCTACAATCAATAGAAACATTGACAGTTGGCCAGATTATTTGCATGAGAATAACCTAAGCTAGAATAGCGTAAGGTAGCTATTGAAAATTATTATTCCCCAGTCTATTTATACCAGTCCTAATATAGGAGCTTTCGAGCGTTTCTTTGTGGGAGCTTTGTTATCTTAGGTCTGACTTAGCTGGTCGATTATAATGGGACCAAACTAGGGTTCTAGGTTATCACGCAAAAAGTGCGTAGAAGATCTCACAAAACTAAACGTGGCTTATACAGTTCTCCTATCTTAAGGCAAAACCAAATAGTTTTATCTTTACATGGATCTGGAGATAAAATGCAATATAGCGATATGTTAATGAGGCAAGTTTATAATTTTGCAATATCAGCATAATCACAGTACAACGACAGGTCGCCCTGTCCTCGCAACCATAACTCTGCCTCTAGCAATTATTTTAATTTTGATGTAATTTCTATACTTCAAAATTTACTTATATTTAAAATGTCTGGAGGCAGCAAGCTTGTTATGGTACGAAATTTTTATAGAAATGATTTTAGTTCATAAGCTTTCTTTAAAGAAGATTTATTAGAACATAGATGTCACGGTACCCGCGAAAACAACTTTTATCATTAGTTAAAAAATATTGTATGGAACTTTGTTTAATACTTAATTTTTTTAGATGAAAATACAACATAATAAGCAAATTATACTAATTCGTTAAGAGAATTGTAAGACAAATTTGCTAATATTTTCTTCTGGAATGTTGCACCACACTGTAATCCCTGATAAATATACACTTTATTTGTTTGCTGTACTTTTTGTGGTTTCTTATTGCTTTACGTGGGCTGCAGCTTCGAACCGTCCCGGTTCATCGTCAGCATTCTACTGACTATGATCGTTCTTGTGTGGAATATGCCTGAGATTGTACGTGGCGCCTGCGTGTTGAGCTTTTATTGGTGGGTTTACTGTTCTCTGATTGGTTGTGTTTTCGGAGTGTGTCGTGTGTATCGGTCTCCTGCCTTGCTCACTGTGGTTTGATAATTTGTCTATTTGTATGGCTTTTATTAAGTTTTGTTTAAATGTTTGTACTTGTATTTGTTCTGACATTAATTGATTCTTAGTGTTTGTTTGTCGAATGTAGTAATGTTCCCAGATATCCATTTTTTGTGGTCAAATATGTTTTATTAGTTGTAATTGGTTGATATCTGTTTTTTTGTGTTTTCTGTTGTGAATGTGTGTAGCTACGTTTTATTTGTAGCTAGGTATGTGGATTTTATCTACTGCTGTTATATGTTCCTTGAATTTTGTTTCTATTGATTATTTGTCATTCCTATATATTTTTTATTGCATATATTAATTCCGTTTAATTCATGTGGGCTGTGTTCTTGTTTTTTATTTATTCTGTTTATTATTTTGTTATTGGTTTTGCAGCTCATTTTTAAGTCATATTGTTTGAGTGTTTCTGTTATTTATTTGATGTGTTGTTTAAAGGTGAATGTTGTGTATTTTGTGTTTGTTTCTGGTGTTTTGTTTTCGGTTGTTTAGTACGTAAGTTTAATAGGTATCTATATTCTTGCTTAAACGACTAAATTTGTACTAAGCCACAAAGTGAGACACATTTCTGAATTTGGAATAAAAACTTTATGAATATGATATCAGAAAAAGAGGGCCATATTAAAAAAAAAAGTTGATGACGGTCCCGCAAAGACGACCATCGGATTTAAAAATTAGCAGTACTACGTTAAGGAAAATGAAAAGTTGCTGTGGAGAAGTGTCATCGGTATTATGGCTTCATTATAAAGACCCGAAAAAAAGAATATGTTAAATCAAAAAATCCAAATTTTTCAAAATATCTCAAAAACAAAACAAAAATCGGAGATGTCTAACCGCCATTTCGTGGGGTTTTCGAGTGCGCTACTTTTCTCCCGTTTAACCAAGTCTGTATCCGCTACCGTTTTGGAAATCCCCATAGTGGCCCTCCGGCCCTCCTTATCTTGAGCATGGTATAATATACATAAATAATATATATATATATATATATATATATATATATATATATATATATATATATATATATATATATATATATATAAATCCCGCTATCATTGTTGCGTCTTTTCATTGTGCAGTCTTCTTGCGTCCACTGGAAGCAATGATGGTGTGGTCAAGATCGGTAAAATATATAGATCTGCATCACACTTACAACCTATATATGCCATAAAATAATGCATATAAAAAGTTTGATAAATAGTGAGTTTTTATATGACTATCATTAACACGTCTTTGCGATCTTCTATCAATACTGCAGCCATGAGTATACAGTATGTACATTTTCCACGTGACTTGAAATCATTGCTGCGTCCGCCATGTTGCCAAATCTTCTGTTCTAAAAATAGCATGGACACAGAACAAAAGCGTGACGTCATCTTTACAGCGCTAGTTCATAAAACTTGATGAAATGGAACAAATACACTACGTGTAGGAGCCTCGTGGCTCAGTAGTAAGAACGTGTGCGTCTGAACCGAAGGGTACTGGGTACGATCACAGGGTTCTTCTTTCACTTTTTCAGTACATTTTTCTTCCATCATTATTTATTTCCTTGTCAAGCAGTCATCAAAATTTATAGTGATATTGATCTTTAGATCTTTTGAGAAACTACGCTAAAATAAAAAGTGTTATCCAAAAATGGAGATGAAATATTATGGATCCAGTAGAAATATTAACAAAGATAACTAGAATGTTTTCTACCTGGAAATTTGAAGAAAATTTTGGTGTGCGACAGTTAAGAAAGTTTTTGACGTTTTTATTTTGACATTTATATTAAAAATTGTGTTGTTTACATGCACAAACAATGCTTATATGTAAGATACACTGTATAATTAGTTTGCAAAAATATATATTACTATTACTATTACTATTATTACTATTACATACTGTACAATTACCATCAACCGAGGTTGTGGCATTGTATTTGAGAGAGTGGAACGTCTCCACGTTCCGCCCTTCGGATGGGGCGTAAAGCCGCCGGTCCCGTGTCTATGTCTCCATACAGAAAGGCACGGGTTCGGCAAAATTTGCAGGATAGTGAGATGAAACTGCTCCCTGGCGTCGGTGATTGGCGATAGCGGAAGTAAACCGTTATTAAAAAAAACACACCCACACACTACGTATATCTACATTGATTTTTCTTTCTGAGGGATTGGTGATGACCTACGATTTAATCAAGATTGTAGACATTATACAGGGGGTCCGGAAATGATGAGCTTAATGGGTTATTCCGTTCGTAAAATTAATGTCACAAGTTACTTCCACATCCTCAATACGTGTGGAAAAATTTTTTTTTTGCTTAAGCGCCGGAAGAATTGTCAAAACATATATAGAAAACATAATTTGGGAACAAAATTTTTTTTGTCTTTCGGTCTGTCCGCCTGTCTTTCGAACGAATTGACATATCATCTTCAAATTGTGTATACCGTTAGCACCCGACAAAGAAACGCTCCGAATTGTTTTTCGGTAAGATCGCTGCAGGGGTAGGGGATAAATGAGGGGTGATTTGTGAAAATCGACATTATTTCGTTAAACCTCGAGTAATATAACGTTTTAATCCCATTCCAAATTTATAATAATAACCGACAGCAAGTCGTTACTATTGGCTCTGAAGGAGCCCTCTAAGGTATTCAAGGACCCACTTATAGGCATTATTAGATCCAATTACCTGAACTTAGTGAGGGCTGGAAAAACAGCTATATTTATGTGGATAAAAGCACATGCACATATCAAGGGCAATGAAGAAGCAGATAAACTGGCAAAAAATGCAACAATAATAGGAGAGAGTTGCAATATACTCTTAACGAGAGATCTTCTCCCTACCTGTAAACGACACATGAGGAAAGAATGGTCAGACCAATGGAGCAAACAACAAGCCATAGTAAAAAGTAAATTTCACCAAATATTTCCCACCTTGCCTTCTAAATCGATCTCAGAAATAGTCCCTACTAACAGAGTAATATACATAACACTTGCTAGAATCATCGTAGGGCATGGTGCTACCAAAAAGCAACTATTTAAAATGGGGTTGGCAGACAATCCACTGTGTAGTTGTGATGGAACAAGTGTGTGTGATATTAATCATATCTTTTTTAATTGTAAGAAACACATCCATGCATGTAAAAATCTAGTTAAAAAATGTCTTGATCAAGGAGTTTCACTACCATTAAATATATCATATTTGTGGCATGTAGCGTTCTATGTTGAAAAAGAAATGATGCATATACTTTTGAACTTCATTAAATGTAATAAATTACATGAGGTAATTTAGCTCAACGTAAAAAGATATAAAATTTTGTTCTGTTTTTTTTACAGTAATTTTGTTGAAGAAATTGACATTATAGTTAATAGTCATATAATAAGTACACTTGGAGAACACCCAAATCACCACAACACATATTTCAGAGACCTTACGATCGTTTCGTTGACCAAGTCAACATCTTCAGAGGAAGAAAAATTCTAACATAAAAAACTAGATCCCGTATATTTATATCGCGTCAAAGAAAACGAACTAGTCCGAAGGAAAGTTGTCGTCCAAGAACGATCGTTTGTTTATTGCGCAGTGAAACAGGTCGGAGACCTGCTTTAATCTTTTGGTCGACAAATTTATGACCCTTATCTAATATAGGTTTAAAAAGGACCGGCGTTCTTTAAAGAAACAGCACGTTTCCTTTCGATCTAGAACTTTACAATGTGGATATTGGTTTATGCCGATAAAGACATCTGCTGAGATAAACAACATAAACTCAAATCATCTCTTTTAAAAATAGAAAAATAAAACCCAGATGTCTGTCTCACCGTGTTACCTTCAACAAAGGAAAAATAGTTCAACTAAAATACTACACAAAAACTAAATATTGATTTTAATTCTACGTGAAAATATTTATATTGACTACATAGATACAAAAACCGAACAGGTATTTAAATCAAGACAAACATAGTGATTAGTATATGTATAAACCGGTCGAGTTATTGACCATAATTTATTATTCTACCAGACTAATTATGAGTATTTAAGCGGTCAAATGCAAAGAGCAAACAATGGGCTAGAAATTACAGGTGGCGCACGGTTTAATGAAGTTTTGTTCTTAATAGACCTTAATATAAAAATACTTTCTAATGAATCAAGCATAGTTTGATGTCTGACATTTTTGACAAGTTTCAAATTTTCTTTGTCAATGTGGTGGTTATTATCCCACATATGTTGTGCCACACAAGATTTGTCTACCGTACCATATCGTAACTGTGCGAGATGTTCACGAAATCTGGTGGCTATGTTTCTCCTAGTTTGGCCCACGTATTTAAGATCACAATCTTTGCAACTAATCTCATAAATTCCGGACATTTCAGTGACTTTGTCTTTGTCTTTCGTATTACCCAACAAATTTTTTAAATTACTTTTCGTCGAAAACGTCAAATGTAAATCGGCTTTCTTAAAAATACTTTCCAAACCCTTTGTGATTCGTGGTTCATAAGGTAAACATACAAATTTTTTCTCGATTTTATCATTCTTAAATGTCGTACATTCAGATATCAACTTCTTTGTTCTGTGTTTGTTAACTAATTTGTCTATTAAACCATCCGAGTAACCGTTATATCTCGCCACATGTTTTATGTATTTTAATTCTGTATTAAATCTATTTTTACTCAACGGAAAATTTATCAATCTATTTACTAAGAAATTGAAACTAGCCGTTTTTTGTGCAAACGTATGGTGTGAGTCATTGGGAATATAATTAATAGCAGCCGTTTCCTTCCTATAGACATCAAATTCAAGCGAGCCTTTATTTTTATTTTTAATAACCAGTACATCTAGGAACGAAAGTTTATTGTTAATTTCTATTTCGTGGGTAAATTTTATTGAATCAAATTGACTATTTAGTTTTTCAGTAAATTCTTCTACCTTACATGTATTTGTGTCAAACACTGCAAAAATATCATCGACATAACGCAACCAAACTCTAGGAAAATACCCACTTTTATTTTTTTAAATCCGTCTCAAATCTGCTCATAAACAAATCTGCAATAAAAGGCGATAATGGATTGCCCATAGCTGTGCCTTCAGTTTGTTCAAAGAACTCATTGTTAAATTGGAAAATATTTTGTTTTATACAAATGCTAGTTAGAGTTAAATATTCTTTGCAGACGTCTCGACTTATATTGTTCAATTTTAATAATTCTTCCAAATACTCCAACGTTTGTTTTGTGGGTACACTAGGAAATAATGACGTCACGTCGAATGACATCAAAATCTCTCCTTCCAATAATTTAACATCTTTAATTTTATCAATAAAATCAAGGGAATTTAGCACCGAACAACTTTTCTGTTTAATAGGTAGTCTTTTAAACTCGTTTGACAACCACTTTGCCAAGTTATATGTTGGAGAATCTATAGCCGAAATGATAGGCCTCATTAATTTTCCCGGTTTATGGATTTTCGGGAGACAATATTTTCACATAGTGTAATAGTCATATAATTATAGATGCCTTTTGTCTGTCCCTGTGTCTAACCAATCTTTACCGTGGTCCAGTCTAGTTTGTTTCAAATAAAGTCGCCTTGGTGGACCCCTAGGCGTGAAGTTTGTGATCCCATGTATTTTTTCCTTAATTATAATCCTAGTTTATAAGACTTAAACACATACACCTTACCCACAAAAACAAAATGTAAAGTATGATGGGCATAGTCTCTCTTCGTAAATTATTATTGGTTTACATGAAGTAAAGGAAATTTGAGGGTTTGTTTGCTGAGCTTGGTAGACGATAGCATAGAGAATCCTTTTTGTTTGTTTTTGAATGTAAAACATCATATTATAGTAGGGAGCTGTAGCACTAGTTGTTGATCTGGAGTGACCGTGGCTAAAAGAGCTTTGCTCGAGGCCAAAACAAGTTTTAAAAAAAAATAACGTTTTAAAAGTTTATGGGTACATGAATACAAATATTTTTTTTTTGTGGTCAAGTCATGGATGCTAAATTCGTTTCATGGGCATGTCTTTCTGAGGAGAGCAGATTATTACAGCTATGTGGAAGTTATAATTCAATTTGCAGCATTATTTTTTTAATGCATACTTTAGAGCGCGAAACCATGCATATTTGTCATTATGAATACTAGTATCATATTCGTCAGGTGTTCATTGTTCAGTTCTGTTCTTTTCATCAGTGAGACATTCTTAACTACGGTGAATATTTTGAAATCTATGATTAAAGATTGTAGTATGTTTTACATACGGTATTTTTTGTTTCTCTAACCACTTAATCCAATTCCATTTTCTGTAATACGGGAATAAAGACTGAGGTGTACAATTTATTCAATCAACATTCACCTGAAAGCTTGATACTTATCTTGAAATATAATTTGCTTTTGTTGCACATTCATTGTTTTTACATTGTTATTCAGGCCGTCAGGAAATGATGAGCAAAAAAATTCAGGCAGTTATGCTACTCAAACTTTTTTTAACTCAAAAATGATGGAGTTACAGGGTGTCAAAAATTATTAGTATTATTAACATTCGTCTTATTTTATAATTACTCTGGACTATTTCGCAAGCAAAATCACAACAAACTATTATCTGCCAAAACTGACTCCACATGATCTTGTTTACCGAGAATGTTTTCTAAGCACACTCCACTAATATTGAAAATGTGATTAGGTGATTTCAATTGGGAACAATCCCCAAGAATGTTACGGGAGCTGCGGCGAATATGGGTGCTGCGCGGGATAGACGCAGTGTTTAAAGGAGTTATGGCTGCAAAATATGAAAAGGCCGCTTTTCCAAGTCCGACTGAGTGGTATTTAGCATTTTCTGCTCATATTTACTCCCCGCTCAGCACCCATATTCATTTTTGGTCCCTTAAGTATCTTCGTGGGACGGTTGTTTGCAACATTTTTTTTGTGGCTTCTGCACCCAAGGGGGATTCTAAGCATGTTTCTAAAATACGTTCCTAAAAATCCTCCGCGCAGTAAACTGCAAATTTACCGAAATTACATTCCACCTCGTCGCCTATAGTGTATTTTTTCAGATAATAGATAAAACAGCACTAAATGCAATGAGTTCACTTGCATTTTCACTTGTTTTTTATTTGTATTTTACATATATAAGCACAAGATAAGTATAATTAAGGGGGCTCTTAAATTAGCATTTGGGCAACACAAACTTGAAAAGTAGAGAAGTTATATTTAGGGCGGGTTAACAGACATAAAGATGATTTCATCATCATGTCAGAGTAGTTCTCCGATCATAAAAATTACCTCTAACTGTATGAACGCAAAAATTAGTAAAATATATCAATAAAATCTAATAAAATAACAACAGTTTCGTAATTTGCTAAGAGGTTAAGATGTGATGAAACGTGAAACTCACTGTACCGCAGGATAGTATTATGTTGCGACTGTACTTACCACATGACGTCATACGTATGACAAAAATAGTGCTGCAAATTAAATCATAACTTCCACATAGCTGTGATAATCTACTCTTCTCAAAGAGACATTTTCATAAAATGAATTTATAGGGTCCATTACTTGACGACAAATAAAAGATGTATTCGTGTATTCCTGTACCCATAAACTTCTGAGACGTTGTATTACTCAAGTTTTAATGAAAAAATGCCAATTTTCACCAAATCACCCCTCATTTATCACCTACCCCCTGAAGCGATCTTATCCTTTGTCGGGTACTAACTGGATAGCAAATTTGAACATCTCAATTCATTCAAAAGTTATCGCACCTATTAACAGACAGACAGCCGGCAGACCGACAGAAAAAAGTTTCGTTCCAGAGTGAAGTTTTCTGTTTTGAGAAGTTTTACGCCGTTTTAGCAAAAACATAATCTCGAAATTTCTGTCACCAATAATCGACCCCCACGCATTTAACCTCTAATTTAATTTCAGCACAGAATACCAGATGTTTGGTGAAATTGAAAATTTTCTATTAAACAGACCCTAAAACGTTATATAACTCGAGTTTTAACGAAAAAATGTAAATTTTACCAAATACATTTTCATTTTCATAAAATGAATTTAGGATCCATTACTTGGCCACAAATAAAACATCTATTCGTACTCCTGTACCCGTTAACTTCTAAAACATTATATTACTCGAGTTTGAACGAAAAAAATGTCAATTTTCACCAAATTACCCCTCACTTATCGCTACTCCTTGAAGCGATCTTACCCAATAACAATTCAAGCGTCCTTTGTCGTGTACTAACTGTATACCAAATTTGAAGGTGATACCTCAATTCCTTCGACCGTTATTGCGCCTACTAATAGACAGAGGTACAGGTAGACAGACCCACCGACTAAAAATGTTTGTTCCAGAGTGAAGTTTTCTATATGCTTTGAGACTTTTTTGTCTTTTTAGTGAAAACAAAATTTCAGTCACTAATATTTCACCCCCACAAATTCAACCCATAATTTAATTTCAGCACAGAATGCCAAATGTTCGATGAAATTGAAAGTTTTATAATAAACCTAAAATATTATATTACTCGAGTTTTAACGAAACAATGTAAATTTTCACCAAATCACTCTTCATTTATCCCCTACCCCCTGAAGCGATCTTATCCAAAAACAATTCGAAGCGTTTCTTTGTCAGATACTAACTGGATAGGAAATTTGAACATGATATCTCAATTCATTCGAAAGTTAGCGCGCCTACTAACAGACAGACAGCCGGCACACCGACAGAAAAAAAATTCGTTCCATAGTCAAGTTTTCTACGTTTTGAGACTTTTTACGCCGTTTTAGCAAGAAAAAAATCTCGAAATTTCTGTCACCGATATTCCAGCCCCACACATTCAACCCCTAATTTAATTTCAGCAGAGAATACCAGATGTTTGATGAGAGCATCCACGCTTGGTTGGTAGAATAGAAGTCGTTACTCATCCTGCTTCTGAAATTAATGAAGAAAGAGCGGCGATTTCGAATCTACAATGGGCTTACATTATCGCGTCCGATATACGGACGCATTAATGCAATGGACGCCGTAGTTACCGTAATTGGCAAATGTATGGTTGCAACAATGATAGGAAGATTTATATATATATATATATATATATATATATATATATATATATATATATATATGTATACAATTATGTTAATATTCAGCACAAGCCTTAGATGACTAAACATGTTGTATGATTTCAAGCAATAAAGGTAATAATAATAATAATATATGTATAGTGTACAATGTTATAAAGTATATATATATATATATATATATATATATATATATATATATATATATATATATATATATATATATATATATATATATATAACAACTTTTTGACGAGTTGGTGTTTTGTAGATTTGCGAGAACTGTTTTTTGGTAAGAAATATACCTATCTGCAAATTGAACACGGATGAGAGTGCAAAGGTATGAAGTTGACACAATACATGAAGCCATAGACGAAAAATATTGTAGATACTATCGACCAAAACTGTATCACCTGTCTCTGTCAAAAGTATTAATGGAGTAGAACCTTACAAGAGCGCTGTAAATAAATGGCTTAAAAATACTCCCAGTTGTAAAATTGAAACACTTATTACTAGTTGAAAGAGCAATGTGTACCACACATTAAAAGGTAAAGATGTAAAATATAAATTTGATGTATATTAAGTGCATATAAGCTGAAAGTTTCAGCAATGAATTTGTAGTTTACTCGTCGTAACTATAATCTTGAGAAGATGTGCTTATTCTTAGACTTATGAATACGCTATAATTTTGAAAGTATTGTGGTCACTGGAATGACACTTTACACGTGGCTATAGACGGTGTGAGTAAATCTCTGTTGTGAATTTTGATTCATTTGGTTTGCAAAATAAGGAGTTTTTCCAAATTTAAAATAAAATCTGAAAGACAAGAATTAAACGACTCAAATTGTTAAAGTCCGATGCCTGACAAAAACAGAGTAGTCAGTAACCCTGGGTAAATTGATACATGCTACAGACATAAATCATAATCCAACGACAATCAAATACAAGTGATTCGCCTAAAACATACTACCCGAACTAGCGACCGAGAAATCTCAGCCACTAGAATCCCGAAAACCGATTATATCGTTTGTCAAGAGTTACGGCTTTGGAATGACAGATGACGTGGAATAAAAAAATTTCGGGACGCAGCAAATGCGTTATGTTAGCGAATTTTCGTAAAAATGTTTTTAATGACTAATATGACTTGTTTTTATAAGAAGAACATTTGGTTGATAGTATAACCTATATAGCACTAACAATGTACCATATTTCATTATAATAGTTTTGTTGTTTCAAAAAGTACAAACATTTTCCGAAAATAAACTTAAAAGTCCCAGAAAAACTGATCTCACTTTCATGGCCAAGGAACCTCTTTAAGCTATTTACACACCTAACAAGATATAATTATTCACAAACAGCTTCAGGACCAAAATTGAAACAAAAATGTGATAATTGCTTTTACATAAATTGCCTTCAGTAATGTTACACTAAATTATATTTTTCACCAAAACTCGACAACTTTTTTTTACAATAACATACTAAACATTTATTATTCATTACCATAAAAATCTTACAAAAAATGATTTCTACGGAAACAGTAAAATTATTTCAGCGAAAACTTTTCAAATTCAGCCACAATTTGAGAATACCTGTATACGACAGCTCCATTTTTTCGACGAGTAATACAAAGAAAAAGCTATCTGAATGCGTCATTTTTGTGGGGCTCCGCTATCTATTGATAGAAACGCTATGTCACAATTTGTGATATGCGTTTGAAATATGTGCCAAAAATGTGAAAAGTTGCAAAACAATTGAAATAATTCAAAAACGATGAACGATATCATTTTTTTTTTGCCTTACAAACATGCATTATAATTTGATGTAAAACACACAAATGCCACAACATAAGGGGTGTTCTATTAAAAAAATAAAGCGTGTATCACCAACTACTTATGGGCCATCCTGTAATTGTCAAAATAGGTTGATAGGATACAGCTCGAGACACCCTATAATTAACGTATATACTTCTTTCTCATATCGTGTATAATAACGGATATATTGAGTTTTACCCTAGAAATGCACCACACTGTATATGTGTAAACAGGCAATAACTCAAACTTACCCCACATATGGGTTTTAGGGGTTCTAGTTTGCGCTCATTTGAAGAAATCTTTTTAAAATTCATAAGTCGCGGTCTTTTTAATAACGAAATATTTCTACGAAAATTTGCTAAAATATAGACTATTAAACCATAAACTCTATAGCGGAAGCTACTGCCGAAGCACCAGAAAGAGGGTCTATTGAAATGGGTTTTCCGAAAATATTTTAGTTAAATGAACGACAGTGATGGTTGAAGCTGAAACTTAAGGCTTTGTGAAACACACTTATTAAGAGACTTTTCGACATATTCCGTATTTCCTTCAAATTCGTTGTCTGAAAATTGCAAATTTTCACGTTTCAAATCGCGACTTTGACTTTTCAAGAAGAAAAATTATAAAATTTTGAAAATATTTTTTCTGTCACATCTTGACACTTTTGTGCCAAGAAAACTTAACCGTTGTTTGTAATATTCAATTGGTTTTGTTAATCACACAAATATTTTGTTCTTGTGCTGTCCTCTGACCACCGGTGGCACCCCAATTTTTTTCTTTAAATGCCTATAACTTTTTTTTGTTTTAACATAGAGATTTGAATTTTGGTGTGTAGGGTAAGCTTGATAGCGTAAACGCACACGTAAATTTGGTTGTCATGGCTCTGTTATTTTCGGAAATACAAAAATTTTCCGAAAGAAAACCCAAAATGTTCCCAGAAAAACTGTTCCTATTTTCCTGGCTAACGAACATATCGAAGCCACTTGCAAAGATAAGGTACTTGGTATGTTCATCACAATCGGCCTAATATTTTTTTAGTTATATATATATATATATATATATATATATATATATATATATATATATATATATATATATATATATATATATATAGATCTCCTCATTACTGAATTTTTCGTTTTACGAAAAATTCGCTAAAATTATAAAATGTTTTAAAAACACTATATTTCTAGCTTGATGAACGGCCCCAGTTAAAGTTTTAGATTGAGAATATAGTACCTTATGAATGGTAAGATTAAAATTTGAGGAAGGCAATAAAGAAACTTTTAAAGATTTTGTTTTTTATAAAGAAAATATGACGTTTTTTCCAAACCATGATTTAACAATTTGTTGCCTAGGGTAGATATCCAAGAATAAGTTTCCTGAACTTCAGGATTTTTTGTATTTCAATAAAAACGTAGTACAAACTAAAGCGTAATATATGACATTCCTTAAATATTTCGTCAAAATGGGCGTTGAAAGTATCGACTGTCGCAGTAATTTGCAAATCAGCCGTTTTCTAATAGACGATGCTTTAAAAGCTTAATTTTTGTAAATAGTATAGTATTGTATATCTTGTCTATACTTGTGTAATGTGACGTACAAATAAGTTTTTGTTTGTATATGCAATACACACAATTTAGTTACAGATATGCCTAATAAATTACCAAAAATTATCTGGGACTGTCACTATCAATTTTCTTTATATTTCAGCTTCCTAAGTATATCTCGTTTTCACCAATACCTTCACTAACTTTCCTTCGTTTAACCTCCATTTTGGTATATTTTTCATCTCCTACGGTCTGGTTATTACATACAATTCAATAATAAATTACCACAACACCTCATGTGTATCATTCTTGAGCATATTATAAGAATATAAGAAGATACTAAAAAAAGAAATTAATTTTGTAAACAAAATCGTCCACGTCTCTATTAAAACGACTCCAAAGTATTTTGTTTGTAAAATTTGGCTAAACTTGAAAATAAGATGTTATCTAAGATCGAAACAGTCGAATGGGTTTCAGCGGACTAACAAGTCACAATTCAATTAATTATGTAATTAGCTGTTTACATAGATTTATTTTTAGGATCTAATATAAAAGTTCCTGTGACAGCAAGTTACCGTCTCTATAACTACCACGAGAACAAACAATTTATTAGCTAGCATCCGTGGTTCAGTTGTAGAATGTTCGTGTGACACGCGAGCGGTCTGGGTTCAATTCACACTCGATGCATATAACTTTTGTTTTGTTTCACTAAGTTTAATATTTTAAATAAACAATTGTGTCCACATTTAATATGTTTGAACCAAGATCTCATTTTTTTTTAAACTTTTGGCTAACTTTGTTACATTTGAGTCTAAAATGTTTATTTTCAGCAGACTTACTAGTGAATTTTTATTACTCACTAATAGAGAAATTGGTTTTGAAAAACTTTTTCTGTAGTTGGAAGAACCACTTCGATTAGGTTGACTAAAATGAAATTATCCAGGCGATTAATAAGAAAAAATAGCTGCCACGTTTATAATTTGGCAGATACATTCCTTTTCTAAACAGGAATGAAGTTTTCTTCTGGAAACCTTTTGTGGCTTTAATAAAATTTGTAATATACGTTTCTTTTTTAAAGAGACTTACAGTACCTATATATATATATATATATATATATATATATATATATATATATATATATATATATATATATATATATATATATATATATATATATATATATATCAAATTTTAATTTCTAGCTTCATAGAAAATTGAGCTTTGTGCATTTAAAACTTTTTTCTCAAAAGGAGTCAGAACACAAGATCAAAATATGTTTTATGATAATAGAGAGGTATCGATGGTTGAATTTAGGAAAATATCTTAAAATCTTCAAATCAGTGCGTATTCTGACCTCTAAAACCGATCTTAAAGCCCTGCCTAAATTTAAAGTATTAATTTTAATAATATGCCGTACCAATAGTCTACAATTCTTATCAAAATTCACTACCATAGTGCAGCTTCTGCGTCCAGCGTTTTATTTATTAAGAAACAGTTTTGCCTGGATTTGGGGTCGATGCTTATTAAAACCAAGGCATGCAGTGTTACAATGTATAGCACAAAAAAAAACATATTTAAGTAAGCTGAACATGAAGAGATTAGAAGCTTTTAAAATGTGGACACAAGGAAAATTAAAAAGGCAAGATAGACCCATAGAAACATGGATGAAAGTGTGCTAGAAGAGGTGAGTGAAGAAAAATGCTTACTAAGAGAAATTGACGAAAGCGCGCGCGGGGAGGGGGGTGGTGGCCATAATTTGAGAGCTTTCTGAAATTATCTGTTAAGAAACACGTTTGGACGAAAGAAAATAGCTAGACCAACAGACAATTTTCTGAGAACCTACTCGAAATAATGAAGTGGGGAAACTACAGTGGAATGAGATAAGCTATTTTAGATATGGTAACAGCGACATTGCCTTTAGACTGTGATAATGCATGAAAATTGTTTCCCTTTAAAAGTCCACTATGGTATAGTTGAAGCAATAAAGTGTAGCCATAAAAATTCCGGCATATATTCATCACATCTGTTTTCACATACAGCACATCTAGCCTACAAAATAATTCGGGATATATGGTGAAAATTTGTGTAATAAGTTGGTAGAGTGAGTGCTTCCCGGGAAATTTCAGCTTTCAGAGTAATTATTAGAGAATGAACAGCTGCAGTACGTTATATGAATACTAGATTAACTGCATTGCTCTCGACTGAATTAAATGCTTCGGGGCTGGCAAATTGTGAAATTACAACAAGAAAATATGAACCGCTTATATCATAATTTATAGACATGAACTGGGTGATAATTAAATTTTCGTAAATAAAATATACTGAAAGATATAAGCATACATATATTATACCTACCTTAAATTACACACGTAGTTATAAGATAAAAAAAACTCTGGACGCAGTAAGTGCGTTATGGTAGTGAATTTTCATAAAAATGTTTTTATTGAAAATATGTGTGTTTTCTTTTTAAGAAAGCAGGCATCAATTTTGGTTACCAGTATAACCTATATAGTAAAAATAATGTGCCATGTTCCATAAAAATAACTTTATTTTGTGAAAATGTACAAAAATTTCCAAAAGTAAACTTAACGTGTTCCTGGAAAAACTCGTTTCTTGGTCAACCTTACAGGTTAATAGCAAATTGGGCTATTCAAATATGAAGCATTTGATCAAAGTTCGCTACCATAACGCACTTGCTGCATCCAGAATTTCTTTTCTTACAAACATGCATTATATTTCGATGGAAAATGCAAAAATGCAATAACATAAGGCGTGTTTGATGTAAAAAAAAAGAAAATTTGTATCACCAACGACTTATGGGCCACCCTGTGAAACTAGCAATATTTTTTTAAGATGTAGCTCAAGACACCCTATAATTAATATATACAAATTTTTTTCATATCTTGTATAATAACGGTTATATTGAGCTTTATTGATTTTTTACGAAAATGCGACAAAAATTATATACCATTAAACGATCAACTCTATAGCTGAGGCTACTGCCAAGCATCATAGAAAGGGTCTATTTGAAATGAATTTTCTGGAAACATTTTAGTAAAATGAAGGACAATGACGGTTGAAACTAAGACTTCAGGGTTTGTAAAACATTCTTTTTGAGACATTTTCTTTCCATAGCCCGTATTAGATTTAAGTTATTTGCCTAAATGTTGCGATTTTGACGTTTTAAATCGCAACTTTTACGTTTTGAGGAAAACCCCAATTTATTTTTCTTTAAATGCCTATAACTTTTTTGTTTTTTAACCTACATAGCTAAATTTTTGTGGGTAACTTACCTATAAGGATATAAACCCGCGTACCAAATTTGGTTGCCCTTACTTTGTTAATTCCGGATATAAATTTTTTTCGAAGGAAAACACAAAATTTTCCGGGAAAACCAGGGCAGATTTTCCTGGCTAACGAAATTATCCAAGCCATTTGCAAAATGAATTTATTTACCAAATTTTATCAAAATCGGCCCATTATTTTTTGAGTTATCGGTGTGATACACACACACACACACACAAATATATATATATATATATATATATATATATATATATATATATATATATATATATATATATATATATATATATATATATATATATATATATATATAAACATATAAAAATTGAAACTGACCCCGGATATGTGTTCTGGGGGGCCTAATTAGCGCTCATTTGAAGAAATTTTTTCAAAATTCAAAAGTCGGGATCTCCTCATTAGTGAATTTTTTTAAAGAAAATTCACTAATACACTAGAAGGTTGAAGATATAAAAAAAACTGTGATTCATGCATTGAAGAATAATGTATGCATGCAGAAGGGAAGAAGGACCCACAGGACGAAGAAGGTTTCTACCCCCTCACTAAAAAAGACGAGGCTTCTCCCTCTCCATGTGCATGCATACAACCACGCTCAATGTGTAAAGCACAAAAAAAATTGTCTTGGGAGCAACCCCCAAGAAAGTTGCGGGAGCTGGGGAGAGTATGGGTGATGATAGACAATAGATGAAAAGCCAAACTTTGACAACATTTCATAGAGTATCTTTCTGTGATTGAGACAGGAACATTTGTAAGTATTAACCCAAATGTAGCATCTATTTCCTTCTTTACTTCTGAATTTCACATTTTCAGATGTTCTCGGGGAGTTCTGATCAGCTGTGCAGCCTGCTTTGCTTTTATGTTTGTGCTTGTCTGTAGCTTTTTATGTAATTTGACTAGTTTGAATTTAACGTATTGATTGTGACTCCATAAGATTGTTGTTCATATTTGTGGGACCCAGTCCCGTTTTAAGTTTTTTAAATCTTAAATTGTACGTTTTTATAGAGATGTTTTATAACTCCTGACACTAATGTCAGTTTAAATATTGCATGGCCGTTAGGGCTGATCTGTGTTCGACATTTAACTTTGATTGACTCTGTATTCTTTCTGTAGTTGCGGTGTTAGTCACTCGCATGTTAGACCTACCAGAAACATAGTTACTGACAACCACCTTTTTACATTCTAAGTCTAAACCCCTGAAGATGGCACGTTAACGTGTTGAAACGCGTAGGCTTTTGAGAATAAATCAGTTTGTCTGGTAGTAAAAGCCTTTAATTTCCTTTAGCCATGGATTTGGCAACGAATTTTTTTTGTATGTCGTTCTGACCCTCTGTCGGTCTGTTTGAACAGCGATAATTTTAGAGCAAATTGAAATATCGTCTTCAAATTTGGCATACAGTTAGCACTCGACAAACGAATGGTTCGGGTTATTTTTGGGTAAGATCGCTTTAGGGGGTAGCGGATGATTGGCGGGTGATTTGGTGAAAATTGACATTTTTTCGTTAAAGCTCTAGTAATATAACGTCTTAGGGTTTATTTATTATAAAACTTTAAATTTCATCAAACATCTGGTATTCTGTGCTGAAATTAAGTTGAGGGTTGAATGTGTGGGGTGAAATATTGTTGACAAAAACTTCGATTTTTTTTTTACTGAAACTGAGTAAAAGGTCTTAAAACATATAGAAAACTTGATTCTGGAAGGAAAATTGTTTTGTCTGTCGGTCGGTCGGTCTGTCGGTCTGTCGGTCTGTCGGCATGTACGTCTGTCTGTTAATACGCACAATAACTTTCGAACGAATTGAGATATCATCTACAAATTTGGTATCCAGTTAGCACCCGACTAAGGAATGCTTTGAATTGTTTTTGTGTAAGCTCACTTCAGGGGTCAGGGGGTAAATAAGGTGTTATTTGGTAAAAAAATTATATTTTTTCAATAAAACTCAGGTAATACAACCTTTAAAAAAATTTATGGGTACAGGAATACAAATATTTTCTTTGCCGTCAAATCATGGGCCCTAAATTCATTTCATGAGAATTTCTTCCTGAATATAATAAATTAGACAGCTCTGTGGAAGCTACGATTTAATTTGCGGAACTATTTTAAATTACTAGAAGTATGGAACTAAAACTTTACCAGCACATAGATATCGTACAGGTAGTCCGATCTACCGAATTTAAACTCAATTGGTTTAGTAAATCTTGAGTTTTAACTAGAGGAAAAATAAATAATCTACGATATGACCTAAAATTACCTCTAAACGGATGCCTATAACGTTAGACAAGGTCAGGTCAGGTAGATCCGGGTTCCGATGCCATTGCGAACAAAATCTCCAAATTTTAAACGGACAAGCTATGAAGATATGTCACAATAAATAATCAGCGGGGTTGCCATTTCACAGAACTCCCATCTGAATCGGGGGATATCAGAAAAAATCTGAAAGCAGCAAGTGCGATATGGTAGTCAATTTTCATTGAAATGTTTTTAATGGCACAGTTGTCTTTTTTTACTGAAAGCGGGCATCGAATTTGGTTACCAGTATACCCTATATAAAAGAAACAACGTACCATATTTCATCAAATAAGCTTTTAGACCAACCTTCCAAAAAGTTTTTTCATGAAAATTTACAATCAATTTTTTCACGAAAGTCCAAAAACCTTTTTTTAAATAACTTATTAATCATTTATTATTATGGCTTTTACTTCTAAAACACAAAATATAGGCTGCCATATTTTAAACAACTGAGTTACGACAGTTTGATTTTTTTAATTCAGTCACTACTTGAGAGCGCCCTGTATGCGGCATCTCGATTTTGTCATAAAATAATATAAGCGAAAACCTCTCTAAACGAGTCATTTGCATGGGACTCCGATTTCTATTTAAAAAAACGCCGTATCACAATTTTTGATATGTGCCAAAAATGTGAAAAGTTGCAAAACAATTGAGACAACTCGAAAACAAGCTTGCATTACAATTCGATAAAAAATACAATAATACAATACAAAATACAATAATATAGATTTAGAAAAAGAAAATTTGTATCGCCAACGTCTTATGGGTCACTGTGATTGTCGAAATAATTTTTATAGGATGCAGCTCAAGAATGTACACGTTAATTATAGGGTACATAATAATGGTCTTAAACAAACTTTTTTGTTGTATTGTTTGCAAAAACTTGTGCAATTGGGTTGACGAAAATGGATCATTCAAACGATTAATAAGGAAAATTACCTGCCACGTTTATAATTTGGCAGATACATTCCTTTTGTCAATAAAAATTGAATTTTCGGTAAATTTTTAGATTATCACAGGGAGGGTTTTAACAAATGTTTATTCAGAAACATTCTCAGAACCCACCTGGTTGCAGAAGCCACAAAAAAATCTTGCAAACAACCCCTAAGAAAGTAGAGGGACCAGGAGTGATTAAGGGTGCTGGGCGGGGAAAGATAAACGGGAAAGGTGGCGTAAAATGCAAAAAAGCAGCTTAGCCGGACCTCCATAAGCTGCCTTTATCTCCTTCTGCTGCTATATATACCTCCTTGCAATCTTATTTACCCTGCCCAGATCCCCTATTTGCCGCAGGTCCCGTAACTTTTTTGGGGGTCGTTCCCAAGAAACTTTTCTTGTTTAAAGTGTTCTTGTTTGATAAGGGTTGTCGTAGGCATGCAGAATGGAAAGGAGAACCCCCGCGAACCAGGATTAAATATTTTATTTTTAAATTGTTAGCTCATTTCGTTGGTCTAAAATATGTTTCCAAAAATGAATTTGAGGTAGCCTTGTTTGTCAGTCTCATATAGAGAGTTACAACTTACAAAACGTGATATTTGGTTGTACACAGTCTCTATTGATTACATTTTGTGTAATTGGAGCAGTCGTGACAACGTACTACCTGGTCCCGCTACGAGATGGCGACCCTGTCGTACATCTCACAATGTTCTAGTAGGCTGGCTACCATGCTGTATTACTTTATAGGTGTGTTCTCGCTGTAATCAGTATAGTGCACTCGCGAGCTGTATTTAGAGCGAAACATGTCTGCGTTTCTAATTATGGTGAGAA
This sequence comes from Tillus elongatus, assembly GCA_964006375.1. Taxonomy (NCBI): domain Eukaryota; kingdom Metazoa; phylum Arthropoda; class Insecta; order Coleoptera; family Cleridae; genus Tillus; species Tillus elongatus. The sequence goes on from OZ023265.1 coordinate 110,112,653, forward strand.
TACATCTATAGCCTTACATTCATTGTACCAGTAAATATTAGGGAACAAATGGGCCAGTACTGACAATTTATATAAATCTTAAATAAATAAATATATATATATATATATATATATATATATATATATATATATATATATATATATATATATATATATATATATATATATATATATATATATATAATCTTAAATAAATATATATATATATATATATATATATATATATATATAACATTTTGTGTTAATTGGTCACAGATTGTGTTAGTGGCAGCAAGCACTCTAAAATTATATTTCAAGGGGCAACGAGAAGCCACAGATAGAAGAATCTGAAAAACTCTGGAACTCCCATAGACGGTGTAAATAAGTGAGCGGCAGGTAGAACAGTGAGTCAGTGTTTGTGCAGAATAAGCGATAATAGAAGATGAAAAGTGAACTATAGTTCTGTAGACAGTTGGTAGTAGAGAAATATAAAGTTGCTGCATTTATTGCGATAATAAAGTTAATAATATGTTAGAAGTTGAAAAGTTGTGGATTGTTAGTCAACAAATAGAGAACGTTTCCAATGAATATATTTTCCAGAATATTCGGCGAGCAACGTGAACATTTCTGGAATATCCGTAACGTTAGTATCAGAAGTAACACACCAACTATCATATCTCTTTATTACCAAATTTATATAGCACTATAGTTTACTTTTCTCGTTATATCATGGCCGATTCTTCACAAATACTGACTCACTTACTGACTGACTCCAATTCTGACAATCCAGTCCGACGTAAGAGACGGACACCGAAACTACAGAAATTACGGGATCAAACAAGATGATCAAACAGATCAATGACATGGTCTATCGTATTCAGAGTAGGTCAAATAGCAAGATGTAGGTGGTCCGTATGCATAGACTTACGTCATACCAATTCCTCTAAATCATATTAGTTTTTTTTGTAGGTATAATATTTAACTGAAATAATTCGGCACAAAAACTATTGACCACTAAATAGTTTAATATATCCGTCTTTATTCCATTGAACCTTGATGTTTTTAAACATATTTTGGAGCATTTCTAAGTCCAGTTTAATTTAATTCTCTAAGTCCCCGGAAATAATTGTAATGAAAACTCAAAAAGAAAACCATAAATTGAATTTATATTTAAACACACAACTTAACTATTTTGTATCGAGTTGTTTATAAGCTAAATAAGCCAAAAAAATATGTTGTACCTGCCTTAATCGTCATGAGAATCGCAACATATTTTTGCGCCACTAGGTAACATCTGGAGCGACTTGTTCCTTGAAAACAAACTGCTATTTTTAGGTTAATTCCCCATTTAAATTTGGCAATAATTAAATAAATGTATATTTTAATGAAATTAAATTGTAAATTATCAATAAACTTACCAAACATCGCTAGGTTATTGATGGGACAATATAACATACCTGTAAAAAAATATATTATTAGTATATGTATATTCAACAGTTTTTCTATTAAAATTGTGGAACAACATATAAATATGCGGTGTGATTTCTACGGTTATAGTTGTTTTTAGTGAATATTCGTAGAAAAAATTCACTAATGGGGAGATCCCCAAGTAGATATAGATGAGCGCTTCTAAGCCCTCCGGCAGCTCCGCAAGGCTCTGCGCCTGCGTGTGACGTCAGTATAAAAAACCAAGATGGCGGATTGGATGGAGAGGGAAGAGAGGTCTAACGTAAGATGACGCAATCAAAGATGGCGACCAAGGTGGCCGACTGGAAGTGAACGATCTGGGAAATTTGAACTTTTGAAAGGTATCTGACCTGTCCTGTCAAAATAAGAGAGTCCCCCATTTTTATTTTTATGAAAATGACAAACAAAAATATGGTTGCAGCGCAGGCGCAAACCAACTCATTTAGTTTCTGGTTTATATATATATATATATATATATATATATATATATATATATATATATATATATATATATATATATATATATAGTTACACATTTATTTATTTAAAAAAATATGGGGAGTTGCGAAGCGTTGACATGGTTTCTACTCGCATTTCCTGTTAGAACTCGCAGCGGACTCATTAACAATTTTCATTTCCCGTCACTGCTCATGATCAACTTTCATTTCCGGCTACCGCTCACGCTGACTTCATTTGTACTCTAATTTTCTGTTAGAACTCGGATAGACATGTTTTGTTAGCGAGTTCACTTTTAGTAACACACAGAAGTCTTTAGCAGTATGCAGTATAATAGTGAGTTGTGGCATAGAAGTAAAAATAGTGGTTCTAAGGATAAGGCAAACAGAACCATTCAAAGCGGACAACCCTGCCTAACCCAAGGCTAAATTCCTATATGTTTAGATAGAACACTATTAACTAGTAATTTGTATGTGGCACTTTTGTAAACACTTTGTATCTCATAAATAATGTTTCTATCAACACCAAACTTTTCCACGGCATCCATAGATAGTCATGTGCTACCCTATCAAAAGCATTCTTGAAATTTAAAGATACCATGGCGCCAAATTCGTATTGATATTTTTATAAAATATTATGGTGTCTCTGTATAAAAGTAAATTATTAATTATAGATCTGTTTTTCGCACCACAATTTTGAAGATAATAAACACTGTCCAATAAAAATATAAACTTTGAGCACCTGTACCTCCTTTCGTATTTAATTTAGTTTATACAAATATGATAATATAAGAAAGCTTATGAAATTCCGCATTCACAAAAATGCAAATATATAGTTAGAATTGAAAATCAAAATATTATCAAATTTCGCGAAAGATAAATAACATGTATATTAGAAAAATCAATAGTATTGTGACCGTGCATAAACGCAATCTGCACTAAAGGGACAATTATTGTGACAAAACTAGACATTAATATCTTGAACATGTCATGGATACAAACGTCTGAAGTAGACCATTTTCTTTACATTTAACTGCCTGTAGTTGGGGAACGGTTCAAAATAATCCAACACAATATGATCAGCATCGACGTGGCTTTTTTAAAATGCCATAACATACAGGTATTCTATTTGAGTTAAGTCTGGTACAACACTCTGTACATTAAGACTTTTTATGAATGAAAATAATTTTAAAACATCTATCGCTTCGAGAAAACCGGATTTTAAAATATAGCCTCAGTGAGGAGCTATCTTTCGTACTCTCACCGACTGAGCACGCTGTATAGAATTACCAGCTATATTCGTTTACGTCAAAAAAGTTTTAGTTTCCTGTTATTGACTTTAATGACACTGACCTTTAAAAATAATTTAAATTCAAATTACCTAACTGTGAAAACATAAGTAATGACACAGAGAGAAAACTTTGAAGAACACAAGTACTTTTTCCATTTAATTGTATCTTTCAACAATTTGAATTTACATTATTCCTCGCAACTTAGTTTTAACTTTTAAATTTTTGAAATAAGCAGCGTGATTATCGTTATCTAAGCCTCGCAAAAAACCCTTTGACCTTTTGTAGATATTCAGAGAATGCTGCACGGGAATGATAAAATTGCCAGTGGTGGTATTTTTATAATTACATAAGATCTCAACTGTAAGCGGGAACAAAATTGAATTGGCGCTTCAATTTTACTTGGAAATGCTGCCGTTCGGACTAAATTTCAATTAGTGTCTGATTAGGATTTATAGTGTCAATTAACTTATACAGTTCACATATAAAAGGAAATAGAGGTTGGAATAATAGATACGGTTTTGTGAAATATCTAATAAGTCAAATATTGGTGTGGTGAAATAGATGCTGCTAAATTGCTATGGGACGAAATTTTTAAAGCAATATAAGTGAAAGATATTATATTTCATTAATGTTAATTAGCTATTATCTACAGAGTATAATACACAAAGATCTAATGTACAGATTACAGAAAAGTACAATATAATTTATAACTACACATTTCATCGCATCATCGTATCGTGTTTGCTAATTATTATAATCTAAACTATTTTTGAATCTTCGTTAAAAAAATGCTTATGGTATGACCATGACTTCAGAAAAGAAAACACTTGCGAAGCCAGGCAAAAAGATTCTACATCTGTATTGAAGATGGGTAGCGAAATTTTATAAAGACAATTTTGCTTAAAAAGTGTGTCATTAAGAGTTATATAATTTTAAACTGACATAAAATCTGATTTTTGCGATATATCCACCAGAAATTTCTTTCAAATTAAAACACATTGCATGATATTAATATGAAAAATAATATCGGCCAAATCGCCATCACCGCTTCGAGCTCGCTGTGAGCTTTGTCTTTATAATTACAAATTATTAGAAACACTTCGAGTTTTGGTGAATATCTGGAGGCACAATCAATGTGGTGGATATAGGCAGCTGCTGTTACATATTGCTGCATAACAGGTTTTATGTTTCTTCTGTATTTATTTTAGGAGGAAAAAGTAGTTGATTCTGCAGGAAACAGTTGGTGATGGTGCACTAGTGTGATTTAGGCTTCGGTGAATTTGGTTATGGTATTAATAAGAGAGATTTAAAGGCTTGTTGTGATGTTGAACAACATTTTAATTAGTGAAGATTGGAACGCTTGATGAGCACATAAGTACAATTTGGAGAACCCAATTCATCACAATACAGCTTTTTAGACCTGACACAAAGTTAGCGTCATCAGAGAGGTGAATAAACTTAATTTATTTGTGGCACTTAATTCATCCCTGTGATGACGCTAACTTTGTTAGCGAAACGATCATCAAGTCTAAAAAACTGTGTTGTGATGGTTTGGGTTCTCCAAATTGTACTTAATAACATTTGAGTTTATAATAGTTACTGCAACTATATTTTAGTGTTTTTTTAGTGATTTTAAGCAAAAGTAGGTATTCTTTATTTATAAAATTGCACTTTTTTTGGGAAAAGTAATTTTTGTTTCTAACAGAGCCAGTTTTTTCCAGATGGGAAAAGCCATAGACTCTCTGCCATAAATTTTTTTAGAAATGTTGGCTTTTCTGAAGAATGCACAGTATTCTCAAAGAGAAATATCTGCCCCAACCAACTCCTGTTTTTGTGGCCACTGTTAATCTAATTTGAAGGAATTCCGAAGAGAATGAGACTGTAGGAGCAAACGAGTTGGAAGGTGTGTCCGGAAATGCCTTACACCACACTAGGTGACAGAAAAGTTAGATACCGTTGTCTACAGAAGCAAAAAAAAAATAGAAAGGTGATGACCAACTAGTTCAGGAAGCTATAATCAACTTAAACAAACAAATATGCTTGGTGGAGCAAAGGTTCAAATGCTGCAGGCTGGCAAAAAAGACCAGATTACCAGAAGCTATGAAGAAAAAGCGACTGAAATGGACTAGGAATCATCGTCATTTGACAACAGATAGCTGGAAAAACGTAATGCTTGTTAATATTAAATATTACTAATAAAAACTCATCGCCGTCTTAATTTTTCAGGTTTGCTTGTCATAAGAGTCGACTCTCGAAAAACTAGCAGACAAGTCAATTTTTGTTCGGACACAACCTGGTGTGAAGTTTCTTGAGGACTGCAAAGTCGAAAAAGTGAAACATTCATCCAAAGTTCTGGTTTGGTCCATTCTATCTGGAAAAAGCCCTTGTCGCCTTTACATTGTAGAGGGAACCATGTACCCCCACCAATAAATTCACGTTATCACAACCAGAATGCTATCTCAAGTAAGGTAATGGCTCCTGACTTAGGAAGATTTTTGGTTTATGCGTGACTCCGCTCCTTTTTATAAGGCCAAAAAGGTAACAGCTGACGTGGATAGACGTTTCGCTTTGGTCTGGCAACTCTCCAGATCTCAGACCAATATAAAATCTTTGAAAGTTGATAAAACGGTAAGTCTCCAAAAAGATTATAACAAATAGGCAGCAGCTCATTGAGAGACTCATCAGTATGTGGCACCATGACGCAAAAATCAAAAAAACTGCTGTACACAGAAAGCATGCCTCGTAGAATGTCAGCAGCCATTGCTGTAGGAGACAATGGGACGAAATATTGAAAATCTTTATACTTGTTAAATAATTTTTGCAATTGCTATCAATAAGTTACATAAATTCCTTTACTTTTTTGTTATTTACATAAATAAGTAGTCTTATACTAACTAGCTACTGCACTGTTTTTCTTACAAAACGAAAAGAAGTCTGGACGCAGCAAGTGCGTTATGGTAAATTTTCATAGAAATGATCTGACACCAAATATTTTTGGCACTTTTTTTCTTGTAGCATAGAAATCTAGATTTTGAAATTTTCATAGAAATGATCTGGCACCAAATATTTTTTGTCACTTTTTTTTTTCTTGGATGCATTTGCTATTCATAAATGTTTTTGGGATTTTTGCTTGCGTATGTTTAGCAGTTTTGTTTACTGAAAAAGCGTTTAAATTAAAATATGTCTAATCACTGAAGATAATTTGTTTTCATTGCTCCTTTTTCAAGCTCAGCACATCGATAATGAGCGAAGTGGTCTGATGGCTTATTTCTTGTACAAGCTGAACTTCTGAGGCATACACGAACCTATCATTCACCATAATTGCATTTGTGGGGCTTCTAGAAAAATGCAGTTCTTGTGAATGTCACTGAATTGGGAGTTTATTCACACTTTGACAACAATAGCAATATTTTCTCACGAGCGGCCCCGAACAGAACAAATACGTGATGTTTGGTCCTGCATAGACCACATACTTTTAAATGTGCTCACGATTTAACGTATCGTAAGTGCAAAAGTCCTATTTATTATGCACACTAAAACTCCACGTTTTGGTACACGATGACTTGCGGTAATCTAGCGAATACTTTAAAAATAATACTGAACGATTTATAAGCTCTTTTGAATCATGTAGCATTGCATAATGACTAGCTGCACTAGTTATTTGGCAAAGCTGATTGTATTTATTTCATCAAAACACCAGATAAAGTGACAGTTCAAAAATGACATCATTTAAAATTATATACCTCCTATTAAGACACATTTTAGAAAAGTAACAGCTTTAAAATTTACGAATAAAAAAAGAATTGCGCATTAGAGCTCTTAGAATTCATGCTAAGATCATTGGCAGACAATATATCTTTATATATATATATATATATATATATATATATATATATATATATATATATATATATATATATATATATATATATATATATATATATTCATTGGAGAATAGCGCAAAGCACAATATTTAATTTGTGGAGGTTCTAGGGTTCCACGTTCACACAATAACTAAGAAAGAAGCTGTAAAAATGGAGCTAGCGAGCAAAGGCAACTACTTTTCTCGCTGATACCACGACGGGCGTTGAATCAAATCACTCGCTAGTCACCACCACTTTAGTTCTGCCCGGACCTGCAGTAAGATGTATAATAGGACACAGTTTATGTCTTCTAATGATCAATTAAAAAAAATGACTTAATTATGGAATCAGACATGACATACATTTTTTGTGAAAAAAGGTAAATATTAGGCTTGGTTTGCTAAATTGTATTTTGTCAGTTTGCTATAGCGTCGGTGATTGACCTTGGTTGCGGAAATAGTCTAACGTTAAATAAACAAAAAATACGCACACCATTTTTTCATGTGTAGTTATGAATGTTGTTTAAGGTTAATCTTCTAGCATCTACTAGACGTCCAAAACTGTACATTACTAGATTTTGAAGAAAATGTTAATCTTTGTTACTAACCTGGAAAAGGCAAATATTCATCTTGGCATCATAACGATTGGATTTACTAAGCATAAATAGTAATGTGGACGTAACGGAGGCTACGTTTTTTTGCATGTCACAGGCATTAGATCTGCTTGACGAAAATTACACACAGGGGAAAATAGAGCCCCTTAACTAAGTTAAACCTTGATGAAATACTGACTGGCAAAGCGCCTTTAACATTACCTGGCGATTAAAGCGCATCTATAAACAGACAAAAAGCTAACTTAATGCTAGCTGACAAGTCTGTTTTTAAATTTTTTGAGAACAATGTACGTGCACAGAAATGTAATAAAAGAACATTAACAAAATCGCTTATTAGTTGCATAAAAATATGCAATAATTATCAATATTTACAAAAATAAAAGACAAATTATGGGAAAAAGCATTACGAATAACCATTCATATAGTAATCTCCTATTTTTTATCGAATTTTCATCAAAACAATTTTCTATTAGAGAGGTTATTAACTTTCAGAATATGTCTTCTAAAGAATCCGAATTTTTTTATATAAGTAGTACTTTGTAATTAGTTAAAAGAATTGTTACATAAAATAAGTTTTTTAATCAACTTGAAATAACGTAATTATAAGCGTGTTGTGGCTTTTTGCTAAATAGAGACTTATATTTAAGTTTACAACACTTTCTAACCTAATCATTTTGTAGGTGAATTTTTTGCTTACAAGAATAGTAGTGCCAGCACCATTACCTCCCAATCTATCTTTTCTTATTATATCGTTAGTGCTAATACTCAGGTTCTTAGGTTTTTTGGATTTAACCAAGTCTCACTAAGTGACACTATCCCAGCGTCTTCTGCTTTAAATGCAAGTTCTAGAGCTGGTCAGCTCTTTAGTAGTTGGCTGGTGTGGTATACTTGCAATCTGGTAGGCGGTAGTAGAATTTTCCTTTACGTGATAGCAAAGGATTTTTTTCACGCCCGAGGAGGTACTACCCCTTGCATCAAGAGGCCGGTGAAGTCCCAACGGACGTTTCCGGTTCTGGTGTATGAGTCGGTTTCCCTTATAAGTAAAAATGATGATGGCTCTGCCTTGTACAAAAGATTCCGGAGGTAAAATACCCCTCCATTCGGATCACCGGGAGAGGGGGCGCCAGCATCAAGATTTAACATATCTTTCTCGAATATATGTGGGCTAAATTCTAACCTGAACTCCGTCCACCATTTCCTCCAGGCTAATAGGCCCCAACTACTCTTCCTCACCGAAACTCAAATCAGTGCCAAAAGAGTCACCTTAATTTCCCAGGGTATGAGCTCCTTACTTCATTTAGATTGCATGGAGGCGTGTGCCCGTACGTCCGTAGCAATCTACCCTGCACCAGACTCCTCAATTTAGAAGCTGGAAGACAAGACATACTATGGATGAAACTCTCTCTCAGGGCTGCAACTAAATTCATCTGTTGCATTTACCGGTCACCTTCTGACAACAACTTTGTCCAGCTCTTTGACTACCTTTCTGAAAAAACCGGCCATCTGATTTCTGAATATCCTCAGGTCACTATTTTTGGTGACTTCAATTTACATAATAAGGAATGGCTAGGATCTTCAAAAAACCGATCCACAAGGAAGAGCAGCGGAGGCCTTTGCAGTCAGCAATTCTTTAGCCAATATGGTTCAGCAACCTACTTACTTTCCTCGCATCTTAACATACAGCTCAAATCCCTTGGATCTCCTTCTTACTACAAATCCTCTGCTATAAGATATCAGTCACCGCCCCCTTGGTCTCTCAGACCACGGCATGATCACTGCTTCCTGCGCAATGCAACCCGAGCTCACACAGTCATCACACCCACGTATCGTTTGGCACTACAACTCTGCGAACTGGGACGAAATGCGAGATTACTTTTCCTCATTTCCATGGGCGTCTGTCTGCTTCTCTCAGCCTGACCCCTCTGATATCTCACAAAACGTCACCGAAATTATCCAAACTGGCACGGAATTATTTATTCCACGTACACAGAAAACCCCTACAGCCACTCAAAAACCCTGGTTCTCTAAATCCTGTGACAAAGCCAGACTTGGAAAGGTCAAAGCTCACAAAAAGCTGCTACACAATCCCAGTCAAGAAAACCGCCAAGCATTTAACGACGCAAGAAACCGCTATGTCCACATCCTTTCTGAGGTAAAAAACTCGTTTAATAACCACATAAAAAACAAAGTTCTCTTAGGCTCCAGCGGCAGCAAACCCTTCTGGACTCTTGCTAAATCTATTGGGAATAATTTCTGCAAGAGCACGTTCCCACCCCTTGTCTCAGGGGATGAAATTGTTTCTACCGCCCTGGGCAAGGCTGGACTTTTTGCCTCGTTGTTCGCCGGCAATTCTACTCTCAACCCACCTCCAAATGTTCAACCACCAACAGTCCCCAATGTCGCGCATAAAATGACGGATAGCATTTTCAAAACTAAAAAGGTACGAAAGATGCTCTCTTCTCTTAATATCAGGAAAGCCTATGGTTTGAGGAGATCCCAGCAATTGTTCCCAAAAAATGCGCACCAGAACTTGCTCCTGTGCGGACTCGTCTGTTTCAGACATCTTACAATAGAGGCATATTCCCTAGTAACTGGAAAACTGCTCGAGTACAGCCCGTCCCCAAGAAAGAATCCAAAGCGTTTCCTAGTCATCTTTGTTCTGGTTATTTCAACAAATTTGTTTCAAATTAGTGAGCAACGGACTGAAATTTAAAGCTTAAATAAAACTTAATTAAAGTTAACGATTGAGATGTATGAATTTACAAAAATCTTTTATTTTTGCTTCTTTATTTAGAAGTTGATTCATGTTTGTAGCAAAGTCGGCCACACATATTCCACATAGAATGAGTACTTTAAACGTTCACTCTGTCGAAGCCATTAGCAAAAAATTATGAACTTTTTTTTAAACTGTAGGTCAATAGGTATTATTCACTGTGTCTATAAAGTAACGCATAATTTCAATAAAATTAAGGAAAATTCAAAATCAGGTCGATTTTTATTGTCAAAACTAACTTTTTGATAAGAATTTTACGCCCATCGTCCTACCTCTTCAAAGGATAGCTACTTTTTCGAAATTTGGAAATTGAATTGTGGGTAGTACGAGTATGATACATCTTTTTACAGCTAATACAGTTATCTATTCAGCAGTGCCATTTTTTTGTATGAATAAAATAAAGTGAGTAATAAGATATTTATTATCAGTAACACCAGCAACACAGTAACACAAATGATGCTTGTAAAAATTACATAGTCCGGTCTTATGATACTCATATGATGCTTATGATATGATACTTCAACATGTCAAAGTCTGCAAACTATATTTAAAATGTTGGGCTTCTTCTACAAGAAGAACCCTAGAGATTATGTTGTATACTTTATCATCGACTGATCGATAACAATTATCTGCTGTGTGACATGTGTCATAAAAACTAATCAAGCATGATTTTTTTTGCGATACAATCTACAGATAATAGTAACAAATTTACGATTTGGTTGTCGTGCAAAGTGAATACGTATAATTTTCAGCTTTTGGTTTTTCAAATTAATTCTTAAATTGTTGGTATAATACGTTTATCGATAGCTTAACGAATTGAAGTTCCAATGATTATTGGTTATGGTGACAGGATCCGAACTCAGGCAGAGGTGTGTATTCTGTTTAATACTAAATATCCGGATATGTCCATCAATCAATCAACAGTGAGTCAAATAGATAATCAATTTTAAAAAACGTCTAGCGTGGAAGTTTTGCCAAAAACAAGTCGCCGGTCTATAAGTGAAGAAGTGAAATTAAACGTCTTGTTGACAGTAGAAGAGAATCCCCACAGTATTGTTCGGCAAATTGGCCGACACAATGGGATTTTATTTCAGACGGTACATAAAGTATATAAACTTGAAAAGATTTCTATATATAAAATACAGGTTTTGCAGAAGTTATCCGATGACGATGCAGTTTTGTGGAACATTGATAGATAAATGCAATGGTAACTCTTTGCAAGTACCGAATATTCTGTTTTTGGACGAATCTACTTTTACCCTTCATGAAGAAGTCAACCGTCAAAATTGCAAATATTGGGCAAGGGAAATCCCAACAAGGATGCGACAGAAACGCACGATATCCACAAAAGTTAAATGTTCGGACGGGAATTGTTAGGAAGACGATAATTTGACGAAATTATAAATGGACCACGATAGCTACAATTTTAACAGCAATATTTCATTTCGACGATATTCAACTTATTTCCTGATGGACACAATGCTGGTATGGTAAATCATAACTTGTGGTATCAACAAGATGATGCCCCCGCGCATTATGACGTTAAGGTCCGACAATATCTGACTCAACAATTTCCCAACAGATGGATTGGTAGGCGTGGTGCAATCGAGTGGCCAACAAGATTACCTGACCTAACTTCGTTAGATTTTTTCTGTGGGGTCATTTGAAGAAGGTCGTATTTAAAAGTAAACCAGATTCTATCGACGAAATAAAAACAAGAATTAGAACTGAATCTCCCAACATTTCCCTAGAGATTATAAATAGAGTCCAACCGTGTGGGATATTGTCAGGCACAAGAAGGCGGGTATTTTGAACATTTTATTAGATAAGATTCAATTATGTAATTCTTTACAGGCCTCACTTGTGTTAGGTTTTACTGATAATAAAAATATTATTACGCACTTTATTTTATTCCTACAAAATATGGTGTTGCTGAATAGAGAATTAGATTAATTTTAAAAAGCCATACCACACTACCCAGGATCCAATCTCAAGATTTCGAAAGGGTTGCTACACCTTGTAGAGTTATAACGATAGGGTTGAGATTTTTATATAAAAAAGTTATGTGTATATGTATGCGGTACTTTGTAGATACAGTGTATATATCTATAATAATTTCTGGACGATGCAAGTGCGATATGTTAGCGAATTTTCATTACGAAAAATTCGCTAATAGAGAGGTCACCATGAAAAGCTTTTGGAAGTTTGTTTTTAGATAAGCGCGAATTTGGGTCACTAGAACCCGAAACCAAGACCATTAAAAATTTTATACGTGTATATATATATATATATATATATATATATATATATATATATATATATATATATATATATATATATATATATATATATATATATATTTCCGAGCGATAACTCAAGAAGTACAAAACTTGGTGAATGTCTTGTTTAGGATAACCGAGGACGAGTTCGTTAGTCAGCCCGCATCGATAAGTTTTTCCTGGAAAATTGTAGGAGGAACTTTTTTGAAACGCTATATTTTTCAAATTATTAAAGTGAGTAAAATCAAATTTCCTACAAATATAGAGCATTTAAATATCCTGACACACATTAATTTTGAAGCATTCCTTTTGGCACAAACTTCAGTTTTCATTAAGTGCTTTCGAGTGGGCAAGAATATCTCTAATTGTCCTGATAAAGACATTAATACGTAGCAAAACTCAACTTTCTAGGCTTATAGGAACTGGAGTTATTCGTATTCGAATCCGAGCAATAAGTCAAGAAATAGTAAACTGATGTTAATCAAAGTTGGAAAAAGTCTTATTTGGAGAAAACCGAGGACGAGTTCGTCAATCAGCCCTCATAGATTAGTTTTTCTTAGAAAACTTTAGAAGAAACGTTTTTAAAACGCTATATTTTTCAAATAATTAAAGTGAGTACAATGAAATTTCCCACAAATGTAGAGCATTTAAATATCCTACCATAGGTTTTGTAAGACCGAGATATCTTACCAAATCGTTTAAGTCTTGTTGTCTTAGAAAATGTGGCTGCATGATCCGTCAATTTCCGATTCAAGTTTTCAAGTCGACTAGATACAAATAACAATCTGTGATATGATTGGTGTGTCCCTCTAAATTCTGGGAATTGGCAAAAGGCATTTTTCTGTTCTCTCATGTATACCATGCCCCAATAGTTGATTGATAGTTGTCACAAATCACATTTGGTGTCCAATTAACAAAATCCAGATAAACAAATATCATATGACACAGTGTTATGCGCCTGTCCTGCTGGATCCTACACTGAAGCTACAGCACCTATGCGATTTCTTGGAGGACATCAACCTATTCAACCAAGTATAAAACTTGCTATGACAATATACAATATTCTGTATATGTGTATATATATGTGTAAATATGTATGTATGAGTCAATTAATACCTGATGTAATCTACCTAAAACTATCAGATATGGATATTATATCCACCAAGTTGATAATTTATGTTAGCTTGCTAATGGCCTTGAGGCCTCGCGTCTCATAAAAAGGTGAGTTTTATACTCTTCTGCTTTTTTGTTTCTAACGTTGGTCTATTTCCGCGACTATGGCCAATCACCGACGCCAGGGACCAGTTTCACCCCACTATCCTGAAATTTTCGACGAATCCCTGCCTTGCTCTAAGAACGGTAAGAATTTTTAACGTGCCCAACATCGTATGGTCATGGCACCGGCGGTTTTACGCCCCTTCCGAAGGGCGTAACGCGCAAAGATTTAACTTGCTCAAATACAATGTCACAACCTTGGTTGATGTTAATCTCACAGTATGTACTAAAAAAGTGAAAGGGAAACCCAGTACCCTCCAGTTTAGAGGCACACATTCTTACCACTGAACAACCGAGGCTCTGTTTTAGACATTTAAAGTATTCCTTTCCAAAGAAGGGCACAAAATCAGATCTTGTAAGATAAATTTATTCAATTTCATTGACGAAAGAAAGTAGAGACTAGTGAAAGGTAAGAAAGTTACCAGGAAATTAATATTAAGTATTGTACCCAAAAGATTATATAAAAAGCTAAGAAATGATATATTTGTAAACCGATACATTGTTTGTGTATTATTGACAAATAATACAAAATCTAACCACAAAACTGACAGATCTAATAGCCTAAGAATTTATGAAATATCGGTAACTGCATCATTTTTTTCATCATACAGAACTTATATTCAATTTTTCACAACAAACATTTTATTTTTACTTCTTTTAACTTTCATTAATTATTTAACAAAACTTTTTTTGAAACCTTTTCTTGTCAAAATTCGCTGCAGTAACGCATTTTCTGCTTCGGGGCTTTTGGGTATATACAATTCTTGTAAGTCTAAAACGAAAAATCAAGTAAACTGTGTGTGCCCTATTTAAATACTTCGAGATTCATCTTTGTGTCTGTCTTTTTCAAATTAAAAAAATCTATATCTGTTACTGATTCTTTTAAGTGCTTTATAGAAAACGTTTTCTTCTTAAAAATTAAAATATAAGTTATCGAGTTTTTATTTTTATTTTTTATTTTTACATGACCGCGCTCTATTAAAAGACAATTGAAACACCTGATTCGTTTCTACTTATATTTTCAAATGTACTCACTGAAAAAAAATACGAACACCCAGTAAAAGTCTACCAGTTACAATGAAATTTTCTATACTACCCTGTTTTGTCGCTGATTAGAAATTATTACAACATAGACAAAAAATTACCAGGTATGCACTTTTATTTATTTTTATCAAAAAATTATCTTTTTACATTTGCGTTTCCTATAGTTTAAAGCAATATTTCGTTGCGATTTCTGTTCAATTTATTAAGTATTCAAGTCGTTATGCCTAGGCGCCGTTTGCGGAAAAATTACAATCATTTAAGTGAATTAGAATGGGGGCGCATTATTTGTAGGCGGAACCGGTTTTTCAATCAATCAAATTTCCGACCCTATAGGACGCAGCTTGTGAACAATGTTACAATGTTGGTCTAGGTGGTCTGAAGAAGAAATCCATAACCAAATCGTCATTTGATAATTGCGACTTTATAAGACAAAGTTTCTTCGCACGGTCGATTGAAAATGCTTTGTTAAGAGTTGTACAACAAATAATCTCTATGGCAACGATATATTGTAGAATAGGCGCTTTTGGACTTCGTTCGTATAGACCATTTTTTTCTCCCACTAGAAGCTCTATATGGTGCTGCTCGGCTTGATTGGTGTAACGATAGATCAAATTGGGATGGTGAATGAAATCGTGTTGTATTCTTAAGAGTAAGACCATTACGTGGAGAACGCAGAAATTTATAACTTGCTGTGGAACGGCATACAGGCCTTACACCGGGGGTGATGGTATGGGGTGCGATAACATATGGTAGCAGGTCACGTTTAGTTTTTATCGACAGGAACTTGAATCCAGGTGATTAGATCACAGTTAATATATTTCTCCTGGGAGATGGGTGTGAATTTATTTCAAATTAATAACTTAGTTTTACATAAACAACGAAAATTCAGTTTCAAATCGAATCATGTTGTGTTCTCGGACGAGTCCCTATTCTGTCTCTGGGTCGACGATGGTCGCAGAAGAGTAAGCGAATACGTGGAAAACGCAGAAGTTTTCTGTGGAACAGCATACGGCCTTTCCACGGGGGTTGGTGGTATGGGTGCGATAACATACGGTAGCAGATCGCCTCTAGTGTTTATTGACGGAAATTTGAATGCAAATATCTTCATACGAAACGTACCAACGCCTGTTGCACTGCCATAGATACGGGGGACAATTTAACCCCTTTTTCAACAAGACAACGCACGTTCTCATACAGAAACTTCCTACTAAAATAACGTGACCCTGCTTCCATGGTCTTCTCGCTCCCCAAACTTGTCGCCAATCGAACATGTGAGAAATATCATTGGTATTCGACTGTGTAAGTTATTTCAGTCACCAAATTATCCAGTTAACCTTTGTCACCAAATTGAAGAAGCCTGGGATGACATTCCTCTGCATAAAAACCTCGGCGGACCCATTCATTATTAAATAACTTTGATATTTTAAATATTTTAGTTTGAAATCACCATCATTTTTAACCGACTTCAAAAAAAAGGAGGATGTTCTCAATTCGACTGTATTTTTTATGTGTGTTGCCTCAGACATTTTTTCTAGGTGAACGGATTTGGATGATTCTGTTTATTTGAAAGCTGGTACTTCTCATGTGGTCCCATAGAAATGTGATCAAGATCTGACCAGTTGTTTTTGAGTTATCTTTAATGAAGTCGGTTTTCAATTTTTTCAAATTGTATTGTTTAGGTTGGATTAAACACACATTATGTATAAAGTTCATTACAGTTGATCGACTGTTACTTGGTGTTTGGATTTTTTGAAAGTCAGCATATGTATTCAGGATTCCACAACTTCGAATTTAACCCGGATCTCTTATTTACTATTTCAGCTGAATTAGTCTAGTATTTACTTACGTTTCAACTTATTGAAATTACCAATTCCATTATGAACAGGATAAGTTACGTCATTTATTTCGTGTAGTAAAATTGTTGAGTGTTTATTAAGGCACTTAGTTATAATAGGGTTAACAGAAATTAAATACAAGTAGTCCATGACAAGCTGATTAAGCAAATGTTTGCTATACCAGGTGATCGAACACCTAATCAGCCTAATGCAATTTACCGCTACACAACAGATTAGATCTGCCTATTGTAAGGCTGCCTCATTCAGAAACCAGAAGCTGTGAGATTGATTAATGAAGTGGGGATCGGGTGGCAACAAGCCGACATGTACGTTAGAGAACAGCTGACCTAAACGATGTTCCAACATGTCCAGTGTAATATTTACATACAATGTCTATAAAAACAAGATATTTGTAAAACAATTTTGTTTTGAAAGAGTTAGCTGTTTGTATTTTAATGGTTTTTTTTCTTTGCTTATTGACAAAAAAATTGGACGCCGCAAGTGGGTTATGGTAGTGAATTTTGATAGAAATTATCTACACAATTTCTTTACGAAAATTATATATGCGGCAAGAAGAATTAAAATTTGCCTGTATTATTTCATTAATTTCATAGATTTTGTCCAGCACACTATTTTCATTTTGTGAAGTGCTCTGACATCCAGAAGCGACCAAGTTCTTTTCGATTATATGCCTTTTACCTTTTATTTTGCCTTTAACTTAGAAATCTAGGTTTTTTATTACGTAAACCTGCGTACTAAATTTCGTTGCCATATCTTCGTTATTTTCAGAGATACAGAAATTGTCTGAAATGGTAACCCAAAAAATTCCCGGAAAAATAAGATCAATTTTTCTGGATAACTGACTTATCCAAGCCACATACAAAGGAAGGCACCTACCACATTTCATTATAATTCTCCTATTATTTTTTAATTTGTCGGTGTGATACACACACACCCACACAGATATATATATATATATATATATATATATATATATATATATATATGAATTAATGGAAACTCGACGTTTCGGCTCCTGTTTTGGAGCCATTTTCAAGAGGTAAAGGAAATATGTAAGGACACTCTAAGGCCTCAATCTGCCTACTCTTCAGAGTGATGGACAAAGGTGGGTAAAGGAAATATGTAAGGACACTCTAAGGCCTCAATCTGCCTAATCCTTAGAGTAGTGGACAAAGGTGGGTAAAGGAAATATGTAAGGACACTCTAAGGCCTCAATCTGCCTACTCCTTAGAGTGGTGGACAAAGGTGGGTAAAGGAAATATGTAAGGACACTATAAGGCCTCAATCTGCCTACTCCTTAGAGTGGTGGACAAAAGTAGGTAAATGAAATATGTAAGGACACTCTAAGGCCTCAATCTGCCTACTCCTTAGAGCGGTGGATAAAGATAGGTTGGGTTTTTGTAGCTCGATTACGGGGCCTCAATCTGCCTACTCCCCAAATCTCGACGGAGATCGTCTGTGAGGTCTCAGTGTGTTCAACCCTAGGCCTCAGAGAGATCTGGCAGTTCGTTGCAAGTCTTGTCTTATATATGTCGTTCCGTCTACCTGTTTCGTCATCAGTGAAAGTGGTGGGGTCACCGTCAATTAAGTGGGGGGCTTTGGTCACGGTATTTAGAGGTGGATTAAGAGGGTCACCGGCATTTGTTGAGGCAGATAATAGGTTTCCAGGTAGTCGGAAGGCGAAGACCATCATCTCTCTTATTTAAACAATCGGGACGTTTTTCAATCTCGATTGCTTCGCGGATAATTCTCGTTTTGAAATTGTAAACCGGTGCTATTGTTTTGGCATTATCGAAGTCTATTTTGTGCCCTGTATGAATATGATGCATGGCCAGCGCCGATGAGGGGTCGGATTTGCTAACTTCGAGGGTGGGTTCATATATTCTATTGTGGATGCGTCTATTTGTTTGTCCTACGTAAGTTCGGGAACAGTCGGAACAAGGAATTTCGTAAACTCCGTGGGATTCGTTTGGAATCGTGTCCTTGGGAGTTTGTATAAGATTTGACAGTTTTTGGTCTGTTGTGAATACGGTTTTGATATTATGGGTTCTGAAAATTCGGCTGATTTTGTCAGTGACACCTTTAATGTATGGTAAAAACGCTGTGTGTGTGGACGCTGTTTGTTCTTGTTGTGGTGTAGTGGTTTGTTGTTGTGCGTTTCTAATGTTTCGTAGTATGTGATTGTTGTCGTATCCGTTTTCTAGCAATGTCTGTCTTAAAAAGTTTAATTGTGTCTGTTTGTTGTTGTTGTCCGTTAGTCTAAGGGATCGTGTTACTAATGTTCGAACCACAGAATTTAGTTGCGATGGGTGATGGTGAGATTGGGCGTTGAGAGAGAGAGAGAGAACGAGAGAAAGAGAGAGAGAGAGACTATCGAC
Source organism: Tillus elongatus (assembly GCA_964006375.1). Lineage (NCBI taxonomy): Eukaryota > Metazoa > Arthropoda > Insecta > Coleoptera > Cleridae > Tillus > Tillus elongatus. The sequence continues at coordinate 110,131,927 of OZ023265.1, forward strand.
CTCAACAGATCTGTTGGCTGTAAATAATGCAAGGTCTCCGCTTAAACATTCTCTATATTTCGCACCTTTTGTTTTGATTTGATTCGCCAACGGGAATTCCAATATCCACGTTTTTGCATTTGTTTCATATAGTTCCTGAAGTTTTAACAATGGTTTTATGGATCTGATCATGTAGCCATAGGTTTTATGAGGAGTCCCGTTTTTGTGTTCTGTGTGTTTGTTATGTATGACATATCTGGAACCTGTGAGATTTCTCACTCTCCCTCTATGTTCCTGATCAAGAAGTTTTCCTTACATTCAGCTTTCGGCTCCTGAAGATGCACTAAAAAAGGCGCGAAATATGAAGCATGCTTTAGCGAAGAACTTGTATGCAATATTTCGCTTTAACATTAATAAATTGTACAGTGAAATTTATTTGAGGAAAACCTTGAATCTTTAGGTGTATTAAATGTCCGTAAAACAGTATTTCACTCTGTAAATCGAATTGCGTATTTACCGTCGAAAAAAAAAAATACAAAGAGTACAGTGTCTAAAAGCATTGAACATCTGCATAAGATCATATTTCGATAGTACCGACGAGCTTAAGTCATCACGAAGATGGTTATTACTACGCCGGAATTCGTGAAATAACATTACCGTTGGAACTAAGATCTATGCGGAGTAATTTCAATAAATGCGCCAAAATGAGCTTTAAACTGTACTGCTACGAACCCATAAGTCCCTCGCAGATTATAGTAGTACCTTCAAGTGACGCGGAGATTCACGCTGACTTCCTACGATGCAGGCCCAATCTTGACGATAGTCGAACATTCATAGCGTCACTGAGATCAACTGAAATTACCACAGTTGATAAACAAGTAAATCAATTCGATGGTTTTAGAATCAACTTTGCGACTATAAAAACAAGTCAATACCTATGTGTAGTACTGTTAAGAATGCATGTGTTATTATTGACGCATGTTCCCGATGAGCTAAAGTTTTTCACGAGGCATATTACGATCTCGTAGAGCCTTGTGTTCCCATTTTTGCTGTCAAGTCCCGATAGGGCTAATTAATTCTTTTGGCTGAACTTTCAATTTGACTTGGCATAGCCGATCTGTTATCGTAGGGCTACTGGCTGGAGTAGCTCTCCATTTCTGTCGTTTGAGCTGGATGCTGACGCATTAAACAGGCTAAGCCTCTCCTAGTGCGTTAACTACCGCAAACCAGCAGATCACCTCATCCAGGGTTATCTACGGATGATTCTGTAGGCCGAGTGGCCTATTTGCTACACCAGGCTTTTGTTATAGAGGGCATTCACAACATCTTATACCTATGTCGATTCCAAAGATTTTAATAATTATATTTTCTGGTTTGTAGCACAATAAATGAAATTCCATGTATGTTTGCATTTAATATGAAATTAAAGTGCTATCTAGAAAACGATTCGCATTTGTTTTCACACTGACTGTATTAGATTGTTAAAGCCTGTTAATTTTAATTCAATATATGTTTACTTGTTAGGTAAATAACACTACATTTAGGAATTAATTATGGTAATTAGTACATTGGGACAGCTTTCCATATTTTCCTAATATTACAATAGATATCTGAACTGAAATTATTCGATTTCATGTCTAGATATATTTTATGTAAATGGATAGCATATTTTTCTAAAATCAGACCAACAATATATATATATATATCAGTATTTGCAACATTTTAATGCTGATTAATAACCAAAATTGAATTGGTGCGTTCAAAAAGAGTACATGTCCAAAAAGTTAGTTTTGAGATAAACAAAAACACTTCCTAGATTTTTTATTAATAAACATAACTTTGATATGTGCAGACCACTTATAGTACTCTTTGAAAGCAATCTCTCTGTAAAAAAAGCCAAAAATGTGGACTTATACGTTCTTGAACTCAATTTTCACGAAAAAAAAAGTGGCTTTAAGGAGTTTAAATAAGATAGGGTCGGTCCTCATAAATATATATATATATATATATATATATATATATATATATATATATATATATATATATATATATATATTGAAAGGTTTTACTCAGAAGTTTTTCATAACATTTTCGCCTATAAATAAGGCACGGAAAAATGTAGACAAAAGAATGCGCATTTAAATGTGTAAAATTGACAACAAAGGTGCAAATATTTAAAAAAAAATCAAAAATTTTTGCATAATATTAAATTTGCTAAATCACTGATTATGAATACTGAATGTGTTTTTTTTTCCTTGAAAGTTTTGATAAAAAAGAAACTTCAAGTTTAGTAATATTAGTTTGACAATAATAAAAGACGATTTATTAGAAAATACAAGTTTCTTATTCATAAGTATCATAATTCATAAAAGTATGCATAACTAATTTTAAAAAATGAAATAAAATGATTAGCAAAACTATACGAAACAGTATATTAAATATAAATCATGTCTTACCATAATTATAAAAACAATCAATTACTAAGTCCTTTTCAAAGTGTTTTAGAAGAAAACTTTGTCTTTTGTCAGTAAACATCTGTTTAAAAATAGAGAAACTTCGTTCAACATCAACGGAAGTAATAGCAGCATATTTATATTTAGAAATAATGTTTGTTTCTAGTGCAGGTATCATCATCAAAGTTCCCTACAAAAATTTTCCACAAGTTTTTTAAAATTTGGAATCCTGTATTATTTGAATCACAGAGATAAATTTGTTAAGAATTACTGATCCGGTTGCTCCGCAATCTTTTGCACAATCAGACTCAAATTGATTTATCAAAGCAACTGACACTGCTAAAGTGACACATATACTCTCTCTTTAATTTTAATGATGTTGAAGATACAAAAGAGTAATTGGTTTATATATATATATATATATATATATATATATATATATATATATATATATATATATATATATATAATTTCAACAACACACCACGAGGGCTCATAGTCTAAATACTACCGTACCGTGGGTGTCGACAAGGAGGAAAGCGGCAACTTGTTAATTCTCGACATGAAGGTTTGGAGGTTCGGAGGAGAAGGAAAAACATGTGCCGGCAAGGAATTCCACAACTTTGAAGTCCTCGGGACAAAAGAGCGGTCATAATAAGATGTTTTATGTCTGGTGACCCGGACAGTAAAAGGGTGCATTCGCTCTGTTCACCTGGTAGATCTGTTGGGGACAGCAGGTGGAGGAACTATGGAAGAAAGCTCCTCTGAGCAGTGGCCGTGCAGATATCTATAAAATAGAGAGAGAGAGAACATCAACGGCACGTCGGAGGGCAAGGGATGGCTGCCTTTGGGTGAGGGTATGGTCACCAATGAGACGTATAGCTCTCTTCTGAATGGAGTCTAGGATAGCAAGTGTAGAAGCAGCAGCGGCATCCCAGATGTGGGAGCAGTATACGATATTTGGTATTTTTATATGCTAGCTGATAGAAGGACTATATAAATATGTATGTATATATTCAACTATCTGAGTAACTACTCTTTAGTTGTTTTAACTACCGTCATGAAGATATATATTAAATAATATTAAGTTATGCCTGAACTCTGACTATGACTGTCTTTCTTATCTGCTCAAAAAACTATTCAACTACCACTTATCTAAACCAAAACCCTGCGTAAAAATTCATTGGCCTTCTAGCTGACAAAAGACTACTAATATACTGCCCCAAAACTTCAACTCTCGGGGGACAACTATACCCCTTCTATGATGCCGCTACAACAGTATGAAAATTATCTGCTACATCTGCTTGCCACGACGATTTGGAATGCTACCACGAATGCCTCCATATGACTCCCATATCCACTTCTTCCTATTGATTAAAAACGAAACCTACTGCCAATCTCTTCCTTAATTGTGTGTCTTTAACCATTAACGAACCAAATAACAGTGCAACACTTCTATTTGACTTTAGGCCCGACATAAATTATTGTTTGCAGAATAAAACCAGATACAAGCACTCAAATAATTTTTCAGCCACTAGAACTGTCTATCAGACAGCAGAAGAATCCACCAGTTCCAACGATAATCTACCGTCACAAGGACGGTGCAAAAGAAAAAAGAAGAATGTAGACGACTATAAAATACTCATCGCTTTTATTACCCCTTGGTCCTATAGGGAGCTGACGCGATGTTAATACGACACCTGTATCGACCAGCGAGTTCTGAAGCGGTCAACAAATTTCCTATTCTTCAATCTTCAACGTGGTAACGGCTTGAAAATGGCGCCCTTTCCCGATACAACGGATGCTTGCATTCCTGTTTACTTTTATCTCGTCTGTACACAGGAGCTTTCAAAGCTTATCTAGATGTCGAGTAATTCCCGAAAATCCTTCGGAATGGAATTTACATACAATTCTATAATTCTGACACCTAAATTTTACACCAATGCACGTCGGTACGTTTAAAACCTTTTTCTTACCACACTACCGTTGGGACTCTTCTTCATTGTTACACCATGCACGGCTTAATTGTCGCTTCTTCCTATTAATATCGAGATTTCGACACATAAATCGTAAGGTCGACTTTCGACAAGGGTATGTTTCTCTTTGTCACACCTGTTAAACTGTCTTATGTGGGACCGACGCCCTCGCATTCTCTCAGAATAACATGGCGGCCTTCCTCCGTTGCCGTACCTCTTAATCTCTTTGACCACGACAGACTTCTTCTATAGGCAATACAGCAAACGTGTTGCGTATATCTCGTCATTAAGAAACCTAATATGCAACCAATGAGATGCTACTCATGACTCTCTAATAAATTTTAGCAACCTCACAGCTCTGAGTTATGCCTGCCAAAGAAGAAAAAAATAAATTGGCAAAATATTTAAAGTCAAAGCACCTAAGGCATAAGAGACGTTGGCAACAACGCTAATAATAATTAGTGGTGTTCGACGGAATCAGGCAGCGCCACTAAAGCAAGCAAGGTTGCATTCATAAAACGTTTTATCCAGAGGTGGTCACAAAGCATGCAACATGTAAAGTTCGCTGTAAAAATACATGCAGTTATTGCCTGTTTCCAAAAAATTATTTGTGACGTGTAAAATAAAGATGTTATTATACCGAGTCTGCTTTATGATGATTTTTACACGTAACAAATGTTAGGGACTTTGCAAAGTATTGATATGGTACTTTGATAATCATAAAAATAAATACTCAGATCTGGCATTCCTTGTCGTTAACGAGATATCTTTCATTTCAGCTGAGTTTGCCAAAATTATCTTTAATGTGTACCAGTATTTCACCTGTGTCCGATAAATCTGAGGGTGTTTGATAAAATGCTAATTCTAAGGTCTGTTATTTAAATATTCTGTAAGAACAAATTTGCTATATACGTTGTGCTCATATTTATTAACATCTTAATAACAAAAGAATAGGTCAATAACCTTTAATTTGTATATTAAAACATTTGGTATTATCTTGCCTGCATCGCTTAATTTTTTTCGGCCGGACAAATTGAAATGGACACCGAATATATGTCTTAGGGATAGTTCAAGATCATTTGAAAAAATTGTCTCGAAATTCAAAAATCGCGATCTCTTCATTCTTGAATTTTTTTTACGAAAATTTACTTTAAACTATCGTTGATACTCTTTTCCGATACAATTCTTATACAACTTTACAAACAATGATATCTTGTCTACCTTTATACGGCAGTTAAATGGTAAAGTGTATTTTACACAATGCAACAAATAATCAGAACAACACGTTAATTATGCAGTCAGAGATACATTACGTTGAAATGTTGAGATTCTGTAGTGCTCATACAATATACGCTATGGTAATAATTATGTAGTTCTCTTTGTATCCATGTTAGTTATATGTACTCTCCTGTCAGTTGCCATTCTAGTTTAACAATTCACTCTATCCGACGGAGTGCTTCTATGTAATTAATACACACTGATGATTATTAATTTTATAGCTTAAATTTATCTAAAATTTTTGGTCTTCCTTTAAATAATAAATGAAACTACGTGCAGGAATTGTTTGACAGAATATTGAGATAGATTAAGATAATCATTTCATTATTTTGAATTTTGGCTTTTGTTGCATATGATTTGTGTATTTTTATCTTTTGCTTTGTCTTATATAATGTTCTCTCTGTGTGTTATTATATACAGGGTATCCCACGTAGACCTTATATTAGCCGTTTCTGGAGAACGGCTCACAATTGAATTCTAAAAATTCACGCACGCAGATTTCTCGAAACTTCCAGTTCATTGAAAATATTGACGTTGGTATGGGACTTCCGGTTATACCGGAAGTAGACGTTAACTTTCTTCTTTCAAATATAAAATGGTAATTTTTATTACGCATCTAGGTTGCCCGTCAAATTTTATGGTAGGTTTCGCTAACATATTGTGTCATTTTTTTAGCCATTTTTGAGACTTTTTTAAAAAAATTCTTAAAAAACATTTTTACACACCTGTATCTCTCTTATTTTTCAATCTAAACAAATGAAATTTTAAAGTGCAAATTCTAAAATGCCACTAAATATTTGGAATTCACTAAAGCCAGTACAAGTTAGACCGAAATAGACCGGTCAATCGTGACAACTTAAAAACCTAATAACTCTCTTATTTTAAAGAGAACATCCCATCTTTTATAACGTTAGGTCATATACTTTGTATTGTTCTTTTGATTGGTATCAGCATTCCCTAAACGTGTCACACCGATTTGAAGATATTTAAACATTATTTGCAATAAGAAATAATTATCAGTCACTTTATCAGGTTGCCTAGGAGATGAAAATTTTAAACTTAATCCTAAAAATAGTGTGTTTGGTTCAAAATTACATACGAATAAAGCATTCTTAGGCAACAAAGAGGTTTGTGTGTTATCACTTCACAATAAATGTTCGAAATTTGCAACGTTCACTTCGAGGCATATTTGCGATAAGAAATAATTATGAGTCAGTTTATCAGGTTGTCTAGGAGATGTAAATTTTAAACGTCATCTCGCGACAGTAAACTTAATGGTTGTACTGTAAAGGACGTTTGTCAATTGTATTTTAATAGAGTATTTTCCACAATAATGGCACACATCAGTTGCTCGAACGATGACTTTTTGAATTTAATTATTATTTACGGGGAGTGTAATAGAATTGTTAGCAGAACATGACGTGTGTTTGCAGAGAGATTTGTAGATAGACATAGACCAACTCCTGACATGATCAGAAGACTATTGAAAATTTGTTCTGAGAATTGAACGCTTCGTTCAGAAGGTAATAACAATAAACCGCTATTGGACAATGAAGAGATACAAATAAATGTTTTGGCATTTTTTACTGCTTATCCGCATGAGTCAATCAGCGACTGCAGTAAAATTTGCATCTTTCAAGAGGAACTATTCACAGAATTCTAAAAGCTAACAAATGGACACCATTTTAGTTCACTTTAGTACACCATTTAGAACCTGTATATTTTTCACGGCGTGTAGAGTTCTGCGAATTGTATCTTTTGAAAACTCAAGAAGATGAAAATTCCTCAAGAAAAAATATATGGTGCGATGAGTCAAAATTTTCAGAAGGGCATGTTCAATCGTCACAACAGTCACTATTGGTCGGAAGAAAATCCTCACATTACTAGAGAATGAAATTTCCAGGATTGTTGGAGTTTCAATGTATTTTGCGCAGTAAAATACAAAATAATTTTTGCCCTTACCATTTATGATGAGAAGTTAACAGGTTGATACAAATAATATTAAGCAATACTGAACTTCATTTGCGTATTAGTACATTATGTTATTTACATATTCATTAGACGAAACTAAATTTGAAAATATGACCCTTTTATTCATATCGGTAATAATGATAAGATTAAAAAAAAAGGTAAGAACGAATTCTAAACGTGCAGTATTCACAGCTCCTGGATATTGTCGCATTCTGCAGCAAGTAATAATACCAGCGTTGAACTCGTGGCATGAATACAAAGCTCAAGAAGTTTTGTATCAACAAGATGAAGCTCCATCACACAACTCACAGATAGTAAGCGACCTACTCCAGGAAACATTTCAAGATAGATGGATAGCTAACGGCGGTCCTCATCGTTGTCCGGCCCGCTCACCAGACATGACTTTACTAGATGTTAGTATCTGGGCGTGCATTAAGAACAAAGTTCACCAGGAACCACCTTCTACAAAACAAGATATGATAGCTAGAGTATTCGAGGCCTTCAACGCAGTGGAGCAAGATTACCTTTCTCGAGGCTCGGGTACCATCATTAAAAGGGCCATCAAATGCCTCGGAAGTAAACGGTGCAAATTTCGAACATTTATTGTGAAGTGATAACACACAATCTCTTTGTTCCCTAATAATGCTTTACTCTTATGACAGTTTGGACGAAACACTCTATTCTTAGAAATTCTTTAGTAGTATTCTGATCATGTAACGAGTTGATCTGTGTTTACGTGGAAATCTCTTTACAACTACACGACATCTTCTGTTAATATTTCGATTTTACTCCTCGTAAATAAAAGTTATATTCAAAAGTCGTGACATATTTTACTTATTTCGGAAGATGACGTTTAAAATTTTAATCTCCTAGGCAAACTGACTAATAATTATTTCTCATCGCAAATAATGTTTAAATATCTTCAAATCGGGGGGACTTAGGTATAGGGAATGCTAATACCAATCGAAAGAACAATAAAAAGTACATCAACTGACGTTATAAAATATAGGGTGTTCTATTTAAAATAAGAGAGTTACTAGGTTTTAAATTTGTTACGATTAACCGGTCTATTTCGGACACCCTGTGGAATTTTAGAATTTGCACTTAACAATTTCAACTCTTCAGGTTGAAAAATAAGAGAGATATAGGTGTGTAAATGTGACAATGTTTTTAAGAATTTTTTTTAAAAGTCAAATATCTAGAAATTGGTTAAGAAAAATTACATAACATCTTAGTAAAACCTACCATAAAATTTGACGATCAATCTAGATCCTGACTAAAAAATACCATTTTCCACTTGAAAGTTGACGTCTACTTCCGGTATGACCGGAAGTCCCATACTAACGTCAATATTTTCAGTGAACTGGAAATGTTGAGAAATCCACGCGCGTGAATTTTCAGTATTCAATTGTGAGCCGTACTATAGAAACGGCTAATGGAAGATCTACGTGGGACACCCTCTATATATATATATATATATATATATATATATATATATATATATATATATATATATATATAATGTGATGTTATTTTCATATATATTTTATCTATTTCTTTTAATGTTGGTAATTATATTACTATAAAAAGAAGTATAGGCGTATTGTTATACGTACGCATAGAATGTACAACCATTAACGTATATCCTAATAAAAAATAGTGTGGAATGTATAATATATAGTGTATAATGTATCATGCAATGCATTAAAGAACTCACAACTATTTCAGAACGGTGACTTTTGGTACAGAGAAGTGCGATATTTGATAAGTTGCGGGTTACTTTTAGCTCTTGTGATAACTATTTTCAACTGCACTGCTTTTGTATTTGTTAAAGGTCTGCACGTTCTGCCCTTCTGAGGGGGCCTCAAACCGTTGGTCACGTGTCCATGCAATGTTGGGCACGTTAAATATCCCTACTCTCCTTACAGAAAAGCAGGGATTCGGCAAAATGTCTAAGATGGTAAAATGAAACTGCTCCCTGACGTTGGTGATGGGTCATAGTCGCGAAAATAGACCGACGTTAAGGTCTGCAGCACTGCTTGTATGTTTCGTCTTGTTTAAAAAAAAATAAACTAGCACTTACAAGATGTGGATGCTGGGGAGTGTGAAGATTGTTACGTGTCAAAATTGCCTTAAAACAAGTGTAATTAATAATATTAATCACCCACTATTTCGGTTTAATTAACAATCCTAATTGACACATAACAAATTGACTAATGCTGATCACCTGTATCTAGGCTATGATTTACGTTTGTAGAGAGGTAAATAGCATTGTTTATTTTGTTGTTGATAGGCCGGCATTTCTCAAATGGTGTGCAACGTTTTCAGGTAGAGCTGAAAAGCGTTGCCTGATGTTCATTTCATTGTTCGGTTTCTTTGGCTGCGGTTTAGGTTAATCATTTGCACAATTCATGTCCTTTCTGTGTCTTATGTCGCCGTTAATTAATTTCTATAGTCATTGAGTGTAGCAAACGGTGTGCCAGACACTATACTTTACCCATTACCTAACATCTACTTTAAAGAAGTTATTACCTACTACATATATCACTATCTATTATTGCCATCAATATTATTAGATTTTCTTGTTATTTGTCTTGAGGGATATCAAAGAGGGAAAACACATATTCATGCACTGGGGTCTGTCAGAGCAAATTATTTGACACAACAGAGGAGGAAAATGGTAAGGAAAGGTATTACACTAGGACAAAAATAAAGTGACTTATATACCGATACATATAGTAAACTGATTAATTTGATTCATGTTATAAACATGTCATAACATGTTATAACATGTTATAAACATGTTATAAACATGCAATAAACATTAAAAACAATATAATTATTGTTTATAATTGATTGTTTGCTAATTGATGCCTAATTTCCGGGTCTTATTTCTTTACAATGTACAGAGATAAACAAAATTACTCTCACAAGCACCCACACATACATACCTCTGCACCCACTCCTCATACGTACACATACCCCTAAAACTAAATATTTATTACATCTATCTCTTTCTTTGTTTTTAGCGATATAACATGGTTGGTAATTAATTTATATATTTGAATGCTTTTTGATTTCAGTAGTTGCGGCAAATTAAATGGCAGTTGTACGCTTCTTTGCCCAGAAACATTATCTGCAAATGTTGTTATATTCGCTGCGGATCAATTGCAATTCAGCAGGGTGTGTTCTAAGTCACCCAATTCACCACAGCCACAGAGCGGACTATCATCCAACCTTAATTTATATAAATGTTTTGGTACTATTCCAAGATCAAACCTAAGTCCACATATAATTTTGATTTCTTGTGTACTAAGGTTGCTTTTGGTAAACCATGTTTTTTAGGTATTGTAGATTGTATACTCCTATAATATGCCCTATTCGCATCTCTAGTAAATTGATCGTGCCATTGTTTTTGGTTATGAGTTGTCACATAAAAATATACATCCTTGTAATAGTAGTTGTAGTTTATCATAACGCCGCGATTTAGTGAATCTTTTGCCTGTTTGTCAGCCATCTCGTTATCTGCGTGCTACCCTAAATCAAAGTTACGTTTTCCTTTGGTTTCTATAAGGTATTAATTCTCTCTGTGTAAATCTCGAGCTTATAATGGCTGCAAGTTGTATAATGCGTTGCCGGAAGATGTACGGAATGTTGACACTTTACCAGCTTTTAAAAAAAAAGTGAAAACGATTCTTATAAACAAGACGTGCTACTCGGTGGATGATTTTTACACATAAACTACCATTAACTATCTTCTGTTTTTAAATTCTTATAATATGAACACTTTGTTTGTAGTGTAGTTGCCATAGTATAAACTATAAACCTAGTGCACCTGGTGACTCTAAAAAACAATATTGGAATTGGATCTGGATTCTGCAGCTCTTATCTTTTGAACGTTATAAACGTTATAACTGTGTTTTATAAGTATCTTTGTTTTGTATTATTTAAGAAAAAATTTTCCTTAATTGTTATGCTTATTGTGTGTGCTATTGTCGTTCTTGTTGTTAATTTTTTGACGTACATGAACATCCCTGTGTCATTCAGGTGACATTGGCCTGCTTCATTGTTAATATATACATTATACATTATACATTATAGTTACACTGTTGTCTAGCTTTGCAAGTGTACTTCTACCATCTGATGCTATTACAAAGTTGGTGTGGTCAGTAGTCTTATCAATATGTAACCCTTGTATGGTATCTATATATTCTGCAGTGCATATAGGAAATAGTACTTTTACTTGCATCTTTTTACTAAGATCTTATGACTAATCCTACTTTGTTATACAACTTGGAGGCCAATGCTGGAGCTTCTTTATTTTTCCAATATAGATGTGTAACATGTAGCATTTAGATCGCAGGTTTTTTTAATGAGCCTACTTTGTTTGGCATTTATTTTAATCAAAAACCTGGTGAACGGCATTGACCTTCGAATGTTGATTGGCGTTTCGGAACACTCAGCTAAAAGGCTACAAATTGGTGTGCTGTTTAAGGCGCCTATGCAAGTTGTCAAGCACTTGTTCTGGATAACTTAGAGCTTTTTAGATCAGTTTTTGCTGCTTAGTTATACAAAATGGATCCATAATCTATTATTGATCTGATGAACGATCCATATATTATTAATAGGAAATCTGCATCTGCTCAGCCAGGGTTTCCAGATAGTAGTCTTAATATTTTTATCACTTTTTTGGTTCTTGCTAAAATAGTGGTAATGTGATTTTTCTACAGGAGTTTTCTATCAAAAACTACACCTAAGAATTTGTACCGGTTGAATCGTATCGCCTAAAACAGCACTGGATGGTGTATTATCGTGTTTTTTATTGAATACACATACTTTGGTTTTATGCGATGAGATGCGTACTAGACCATTATCTTCCGTCCAGTTATTCAACCAATTCATTACATTATTCAGTTTATTAAATTTCGGCGCAATATTGAGTTTCTCGTGTTATTCTAGATGTTTTGATGGTCAGGAAGAGTGTAGGTAACAACGGCAATTTCGAGTTCTAGGAATTTAATTGCTCTCTTCTAATTCTGTTTTCAACGTGTAAGGCTATCTCCTATATTCTAGGTTTGAAAGAGTGAACATCTCTGTTCTGTTGTGCGTTTTAAGTAGTAAGAAGTTTCGTGTAATTAACAGCTTTTAGTGCGAAGATCAGGTTCCATGTGTTTTTAGGTGGACCGTAAGAAGTAGAAAGGTATAAACATAATCCATGTTGTTGAGATTTTCTTTAAATATATTATGTAGCCAGTTCACGTGGAAAGTCCGTGGGTTGATGTAAGAGATTTTATGACGAAAATTTACTATGCCCCACTGTTTGGGTGGCAGTATGACGAAAAGTTACTATTTGTAAGAAATGTGTCCCAAATTATCTCAGGGCTTGGGATTAGGCACTTGCAGTTGATAGGTTTCAAGATGTACAAATGAAAGTCAGGTGTTATGAGTAAAATCAGTTTATTTAAAAAGTTATTGAATTTATACAATGCAGCAAATTGAATCAAGCAAATTTAATAAGAGAGAAATATGAATTGATTACTTTGACATGGCATATAGCACTGTAAAAATGAGTTGTGGAGCATACTCTACGTTAAAAAGAAAACCACAGATAAATAATGTACTTAACTTTCAGCTTTAGATTGCTGCCTTCGGAGTGGTGATCATAGGGCTGCTCAAGGGCTGCATCTATACAGGTGTTGTTTAAGATCTCATTGAAGGGGCTCCTCCCTAGCGGTGTTGTTGAGGGGGCTCCCCCCATGCGGTTTCATTTATGGGTGGTGATCACAGAGCTGCTCCCAAGCGGTGTCGTTGAGGGGGATCCTCCCTAGCGGTGTTGTTGAGAGGGCTCATCCCTAGCGGTGTTGTTGAGGGGGCTCTTCCCTAGAGGTGTTGTTGCAGGGGGCTCCTCCCTAGCGGTTTCATTTATTTAGAGAGGTGTTGTTGCAGGCCGCTTCCTAACGGGGTGCAATTTAGGCATGCTGTTTTCCGACTAAAATTTAGCTGTAAGATATCATCTTTTGGTCGATTATAAACAGAAGAGAGCCTGGCACGCGTTGTAAGCGTTTATAAAGATTCACTTATCTTAGACACGTCACGGAGATAGCTCGGTTGCAGGCGTGTTCCACCGAGTTAGGTGCGGTAGAGTAACCGACCGCCGAGTTTGACGTCACTGAAGGGACTTGGACTCTGACGTCACAAAAGGGGTTGATTCAGAAGCTTAAAAGTGAACGGCGTTAACGCGTGTGACATGTCACGCTTGTTAAATACACGCGACATATTACAATTTTAATAGAAGTCGTGCAGAGAAAGAAGAAATTAAGACATTGTGAGTTCAGATGGATATTTATATGGTAACGTAATTAGTGTGAGAGTTGGTAAGAAGTCGTCATGGAGGCACGTGAGCAATGAGAAGTCAATAGGTAGAGTAGGATGGTAAGAAGTAAAGTTTTGTACAGGTTCCGAGAGCCTAGTGACATAGCCAGATAATACAGCGATGAATTTGGGTGGAGGTTATAGAATGTGTAGTCTATCCTATTGATTTATTCTTCACCCAGATATAGTTTGCGAGCTGCCCTGTATGGTGGGTTATCAAAGGTGTTTATAATGAGAGTTGGTTTAGAGAAGTAGCAAAAACCCGTGAAAATATTAGGACGCCATTTGCATATGCTACGGCCACGTGAGGTGTTTTGATGGTTTGCTGGATTTCCAAGGCCTGGATAAAACTCACTTATCAGTAAGACATCGTAGAAACTCTTAAGAAGATGAGAAGTTATATTCCAAGTCTTAGTACCTAGGTTTCAGACAATGATTATGGCACGGTTTTAATCATTGGCGTCAGCTATAAATAGTTTTAAAGTCAATCAGGTTATGGATATGTGGTTTTATTTAATTGTTAGTCAAATGTTTGTGAGATTAGAATCCTAGTTAGATGATTTAATGGACGTTTGGTGGGGGCCAAGTAGAGCTGATGGTTTGGATAATCACGTGGTGATTATCATGATAGTTGTAGCAGTCAAGACGTTGTAGTATCCACCACGTCGCGTCGTGGTGGTTAGTGTGACATATAGGGGTCCCGAAATAATTTTATATGGTAGAGAATATTGCTATAGTCACAGGTCTGCCATGTTGTCCAGGTTCTAGTTGTATCGGACATGGAAGCCATATTGCACAGCTGGTAGAGATAAGTATTGTTGTGCAATCAATAGATAGCTTTGCAGTTTGATTCTTAACAGCCTTCATTAATAATTATTACAACTTGTCATTAATATGAGCAATAGTAGTTTTGTGTGTGTTAGATAGGTGGAGTCAGTTAGATTGAATTTGTTTTGTGTTGATAAATGCTTCACATTTATTAACGTGTGTGACTAATCAAATGAGTGCTCAAAGCCACTACAATACAATATAATACATTTGTTTAGTGAGTTAATTATTGTGCATAATTATATAATTGTTTTGGATTTTGAGTTCCCCATAGTTAATTTGTTAGTTGAGATTAATAAGTCAATGTTCAGTAGAGTCATCTTGTTTAGATTTGTTTAGTCAGTGTGCTTATATTATATATATATATATATATATATATATATATATATATATATATATATATATATATATATATATATATATATATATATAATGCTTTTAAATTTTTGCTATGTTATATGCCTGTCAATTTTATTATAATTTTGTTTATCAACTATGTCCTTTAGTTTTGGAATACCCCTTGTACATATTATTTACTTTAAATCTACAATTCAAATCTAGAGAATGTTAAATTATTTTAAATTTTACCTTGTTAGTCAATGAAATATAGTCAATATTTTATGTAGATATAGATATGTAATATATATATATATATATATATATATATATATATATATATATATAATGTTTACCTTTCAAATTGTTAATTTCCTTTCCTTAGCTATAAATTTTATCTCTTTCCTTTTCAGGGATATTTGATTGATTGGGTTCCTAAATTAAAATTCCTATACAAAGTTTTAACGTTACCTATCGATCTCTTGAAGGTTTCTGTATTTTACCCTCTTTACCTAAACTATATTTGGTTAGTCAATGAGAATAAGTTCTGTATTTAAATGTAACTGGAATCATATATCTACTTAATATTATAAATTTAAACAAGCTTATTTAAAGACAATTGTTTTCCTTTTCTCTCAAAATACTTATTCGGATCCTTTACTATTACTTAAACTGACTCTAACAAAATATCAGTACAAAATTATAAATTTATATGCTTATTTATATTTTGAGTATTTGTTTTGAAAAGTTCCCGGTCGATAATTTTGAAGTTGTTGTCATGAGCACCTCGTTTCTACAAATCGGTTGCCTAGCAATAATTTTTATGGAATATTAAAAATTTTAACTGCTTACGATTTATTACTCTCTGTTGGATAATTATGGAATATTCTTATCTCCTGTCTTCAAAACACATTTAAGACTATTAAATATTGTTATTGTTGTTATTCTAAGACTATTGCTTATCTGTTCATTTGCCACTTACTTCAATTGGATGTCTTCCTTCTTTATTAAGGTTGTGAGATGCAACTGATTCAAATAAAACTTATAAATTTTGTAACTTGTGCTACCTTTGTTTGTTCTGCTGCGGCTTGGTATCTCAACAACTTGGTTCTTTAAAGAGCTTATAATCTGATCTGCATCTGTTTCACATGTAATCTTGGTTTATACCCATTGGTTTGTACACTTTACTGCTTTGTAGACTGACTTTATATCAATTTTTCTACATGTTTCTCATAAATTCTACTACTGGCGTCTGTTATTGTTGCCTACCTAACAACTTCCTTGTAGATGCCGAAAGTTCCACTCTCTCCTTTCTACCAATTAGAAAACTTTTTCTTTTAATTTGAACTTTGTTTCAGCTATCGGCCAATCGTGTGATGAATACATAAATTGATTCAAAGAATATATATATATATATATATATATATATATATATATATATATATATATATATATATATATACACGAATATAAAAATACACCCGTATACAACAAATAGCGCCCACAAACGCGTGACTTTTGACTAATAACAATAATAAACAGTTGAAATACATCTTTTAACGTATAATCACAAATTTATAAAACCTATAAAATATACTATCTATAAAGTAAACAGTAGGAACCTACACATGCATTCAAATAAATAAAATAGGCACCCTCATACACTCTAATATATATATATATATATATATATATATATATATATATATATATATATATATATATATATATATATATATATATATATCACCGATAACTCAAAAAATAATGGGCCGATTTTCATCAAATTTTATGAGTACCTTCCTTTTGTAAGTGGCTTGGATAATTGCCTTAGCCAGGAACATCGGCGTATGTTTTCCCTGAAAATATTATGTTTTCTTTCTAAAAAAAAATATATTCCCAGAAATAACAAAGTCATGGCAAGGAAAGCGTGTTTGTATTATAAAAAGTGAACCATATGCCAAAACCTAGGTCTGTAAGTTAAAGATAAAAAAAGTTAAAAGCATTTAAAGAAAAAAAATTGGGTTTTCTCAAAACGTCTAATTTGCAATTTGATACGTAAAAATTGGCAGCATTTAGGCAAGAAACCTAAAACAAATACGGAGTATGTAAAGAAATTGTCGCAAGAAAAGTATTCTGCAAACACTGAAGTTTCAGCTTCAACCGTCATTGTCCTTCACTATACTAAAATATTTCCAGAAAATTCATTTCACATAGAGTTTCCCTCTGATGCTTTTGCAGTAACTTTAGTTAAGATTGTGGTTTAACGATCTATAATTTTCGTAGAAAAAATTAGGAGACTGCGACTTTTGAATTTAAAAAATATTTCTCCAAAGGAGTGCAAACTAGGCCCCCTAGAATCTATATCCGGTTTTAGTTTCAGTTTTTTTCTCTTTACATATATACAGAGTTGCACATTTCTACGGTAGAGCTCAATATTATTATACAAGATACGAGAAAAAGTTGTATACGTTAATTATGGGGCGTCTTGAGCTGCATTTTATAAAATTATTTTGACAATTAGAGGGGGGCCTATAAATCGTTGGTGATACTTTAAAAATGTTTTCGAACACCCTTATATTATTGCATTTTTGGATTTTTTATCGAGATATGATGCATTTTTCTAAGAAAAAAAATCAAGACGCAGTAATTACGTTTTGGTAACGAATTTCCATTGAATACTTCAAGTTTCAACAACTCAATCTGCTATTAACCTAAGGTTTGTTGGCTAGGAAACGAGTTTCACGGAAACATCTTAAGTTTATTTTCAAAAAAGGTTTGTACATTTTCGAACAATAAGTTATTTTGATAAAATACGGTATATTGTTTCTACTATATAGGTTATACCAATAACCAGATTGGTATAATATTGCATGCTTGCATTAGACAGACATATTTGTTATTAAAAACATTCTTATGAACATTCACTTTCATAACGCACTTGCTGCGTCCAGACTTTTAAATTTTGTTCAGCCTAGCCTTCCTGCATCTATTTTTTCTCATTACGTTTACAAACAATTTTTGTTAGGAGAAAACTAATCATGACTTCATATTGCCGATTGACATTGTTTTCGATTCTGAGCTGCCTTAAACGAAAACCTCAACATCTCTTATATGATGACGCCTACGACTGCCACCTTTTGTTTCTATGTCACTGTCGCCTCATCAACATTAGCTTAGATTTGGAAAGGCTGTAGATCAAGCAGAATCAGATTCATCAATACCATTTCTGGTCACAGGCCATATTCTTGTGCTTCGAAAACCCTGCCGTGTTTTGGTGCACTTCATCTAGTAATGTTATCAACGTGTATTAATATGCAGTATCTTCAGGATTGGTTAAAAAAAACTACGGCCTGTACGAATTTTTTTTCCACTGGTTTAAAAAAACTTACAAATATACAGTGTGTTATCAAATTCATCAACTTTACCCAGACGTATCTCCGTATTTCTTAAACAATACTGAACATAACTTGGATTGTTATTGACAACTTCGTGAGAACAGCCCCGGATCTAGAAAGGGGGGGGGGGGGGTCAAACCGGGGAACCGCCTCGGCTGGCCGTTTGAGGGGGAGCCAAAATCATTATATAATATATGGTTGAAAATATAAAAAAACTTGCTCACAAAGCGCCTAGCATGCAGCGCACGCTGTTCTATCAATTATTCATTTGATTTTAAAACTCCCAGTTAGTTTTTGAACACATCCCAAGGGCTGATTCTAAAATGCGAGCAGCTGCAGCGCAGCAGATTGGTGGCAACATCTAATGGCGGGAATTTTAATTTAAACTTTTTTTCAAACTTATTTTTATTACTCCTCGGAGTAGAACAAATAACAAAAAGTTAAAAGTCACGATTCTACGTAACTACCAAACATTTTTTAGAGAGGGAGCGCCATGTTTAGATAGGGGGCGCCACTATCAAACTTCTGCCCCGGTTCAAAAAACCGTATATCCGGGGCTGCCTGAGAGACAAATTATAGAGTTCCTTATTTACATATATTAAATTATGTTATTTAAATGTTTTAATGGGCTCTTAAAATCACTAAAAAATACTGCGAATGGTTAAATCGGTCGGCAATTTCCCATCACAAAGTGCCAAAAACACATTGAATAATTAAAGGCAAATTGCTCGTATATGCTTTAGACATTTCTCAGTAGATGTCATTATCTCTTCCTATAAATGCTAGCAGTGGTACGATGTGGACATCGGTACAATTTACCGTACTTTACCATTAATTGAATTCGCTCATTAAAATATTCAGCATCATTTTACTTAATTGATGAAACAACTACAACAATCAACTAACGAGGTACCTGTTACTGCCTGAACGTAGAGTAAATTTAACAATTAACTGATTGTACAAAAGTTCGACATCACTCGAAATGGCAGAGAAACGAACCTTCCAATTTTAAAACGGATTAAAAGTATGGCTAGTGGGTTGAACTAATCAAGTGAGATTTACAAACTACAAAATTTGATTGACTAAAGCAAATGAGGCGTGTAGAATTGCTAATGAAATTAACGGACCAAAGAGATTTGATAAAAATAATGATAAAAACTAATAGCAGCCTTTTTAATTCTGGAAGCTTTTTGTGTGTTTAAAATATATGACTTTAAAGAATTTTTTTAGGAAAAATACGCTATAAATCTAATATTGCCCAAAAATTTAATTACATAATATAAATATATAATGTGGAACAGCCAAATAGAACCAATTCAGTATTTCAATTATTATGCATATGTATAAAAAATCAAGAACCACGTCAGTTCTAGATTTGAAAATAACATGCTGCAACGTGAAAACCTCACCCCTACAATTACAACCGCTAAAATTGTTTAATAGGAAGTTAGGGCTTGTGATACTTCACTTGAAAGATCTCTTCATTAGCTATTTAAAAATACTATGGGTTTAAAAGTGATTGCAAAAATTAATAGTCAAAATAAAATTTATGTGACTGACGAGCTTCGCTACAATACACTAAAAAATGTATAACCATAAACTAATAAATAATGTCCAGGTACGGCTATTTGTTTAACAGAACTACAAAGGTAATGCTCTTTGTATCTTGCCCGCGTTATACTCCAGTTAACAATCCAGAATAAATAAGTTCAGAACATGCATGTATAGTACGAGCTTTAGTCAGGTCAGGTATCACCTTGGATTAAAATCTTTCACACTCTGAAACTTACTTTTCTGAATGTTTTAGGTATCCAGTTGATTGAGTTCAGGGTTCAGGTGCGACTTTCCCAGGTTGTCGATTTTTTAAACGACGTCACGACATTTCTCGATTTCCAAGAAACCCTTGCACAATTACAAACTACAATTTTCTGCATAGCCTTGCAGAAGTTCTTAGCTCTGTGGTGGGCGATTAAAAGACCATATGTATTGTTTCTAGAAAAATAGGTTTTTGGTCAGGTATATTATAACAAATTTAAAAAAAATGGCCTAATTTGCGTTACGACATAACCGAATGCTTTGTTCATTAACTTGCATTCTCTGTGGAGAAAATATAATATTTCTGAATGTTTACGCCCCATTTCCCATAAATGTATAAACTGTGCTTATACCTTTTTAAGCACCGACAACAAAACTTTTACGGAAATTTGAACCTGTAGACGTAAAGAAAAATGTGATTGAACAATATGTTATTTTTATGTCACAATCTGTTAGAAATAGGAATATTATTTAAGTATATCACTTTGAAGTTTCACTTGACACTTGTAAGAAGAATTCACTAACCATTTATATATTATGAAAATGTAGACATATATAAGCCTATCTAATTAATTATCTACACCTTTTTTGTACCAAAGTTAATTTAAATATTTTATCATTTTTCGCCTGTAATTCTCTAAACAATCACACTATTCGATGGGTTATTATAATTAAATAGAAAACTGAAAAAATGCAAAAACTTATACCTATATATGAATCATGGTACGTGATTTTAAATGTAAATATTCCCAAAACTAGGGTCCTTACGTAAAGAGAAAATTACACAAAAGCTAAAAGGGAACAGGCTATTTATTTCTGGGATACACAATACAGAAAAAATTGAGTTACAGCAGTTTAAAGTTTTTCAAATGCATCCACTATTTCAGAGCGCCCTGTATACGTCATTTTCATTTTTTTGACAAATAAGATAAACGGAAAGCTTTCTGAATGCTTCGCTTTCCTAAGACTCTGCTATCTATTGGTAAAACGCCGCATCACAATTTTTATATGTGCCAAAAACGTAAAAAGTGGTAAAATAATTGAAATATCTGGAGAAATGTGAACGAAATCATTTTTTCTCCACAGAATGCATTGTAATTCGATGGAAAACGGAAAAAATCAATAACATAAGAAGTGTTCCACTAAAAAAGTTTGTATTCGACTCTGTGATTGTCAATATAACTTTTAAGATACAGCTCAAAATTCCTTATAACCAAAGTATATACTTTTTGCTGTTATCTTGTACAATAATGGATCTATTGAGCTTTGCCATAGAAATGCGTTACCCGATATATATATATATATATATATATATATATATATATATATATATATATATATATATATATATATATATATATATATATATATATATATATATATATATATATATATATATATATATATATATATATACGCGTGTGTGTGTGTGTCTGTGGGTGTACCTGCAACATTTAATCAAAATCAACTTATTATGTTTTAAGTTAAGGTAAATGCTATGTCAAGTAAAATTTCTCTATATTATCTAGAAAATATATATTATGAAGAATTATTAAATTTGGCCCTTATGAGTAAGTACACTTGGAGAACCCAAATCACCACAACACATTTTAAAAGACCTGACGATCGTTTTACTAACCAAGTTAGCGTCATCAGAGGATGAAACATTCTCAATGGCCCTTATAGTAAAAGAAGAATATTCAACGGTACCCGTACGAATGTTAGTGTTGGGACAGTGTAGGTACAGAAGCTGTGATTTTTTTAATTGGAAAGTGACGCGAAGCAAGTGACGTTTGTTTGGCATTTTATATGCTAAGGCTGTTTTTTTCTAGATTGTGTTATATTCTATCATAAACAAGGGCTTTTATATAGGGGAGATGCACTATCGATCTTCCAAAATTAATAGACGAGAAAATGTATAATTGTCTAATCTGTCTAGCTAACAATTCTTACCTGTATAACTACCGTCACCCACAACCTGATAGAAATAGATTCGGCCCGTTTCCTGTATCCAGTAAGATATATTTCGGAGGAAACCGAAAGTGAATGCTGGCCAATTTAATCAAGCTGATAAATTCTCCTGCGTTCCACAATATATTCTGAGGTAATCTAATATCCACTGGGGTACTGAAGTCATAAACTTCCCAACATTAGCATACTAACATCCTTGTATAATCGAAAGCTCTTTTCTGTCTTCATGTAAAATATCAAGAAATACGTAGTCAGTATATTGTTTTATCAGGTGCACTCAGGATGAACCTGATTGACTATATCACAATTTAAAACTGGATATGTGTTTCAGTGTATTCATATAAAACAAGTGCATTATATTCTTTTTAGGGGGCTCTTTATTTATCATCTCATTTGTATGATCCCCCATATCAGAAACAATTGTTGTTTTGTCATATATCATAATTGTCGTACACTATATTTTTTCCAGATATCACTCAGTTTCTCATTTTACGGTAGAACGGCAATTATGTAGCAATACAGTGAGACAAATTGATGGGACAAAAATAGGTAATTGTCATCTGCCGATTCAGTTGATGGAAACTTCATACATCAAATGTCAAATCAATTTGCATTTCCATCCTTGTCGTGTAACAGTATAAGATGACAATATCGCAGGTGGACAAATTTGACGAATAACTGACAGTTTGATTTTTGACTACCCAGGTTGTCAAGCAAGGTACACCCTGCTAATTTCTACCAACGCACTATTCACTCACGTAAATATTTACTTACCAGTCCTTAGGTAATTTACGTGCACGCTGCAAGCCAAAAATATAATCTTCAGATTTTTATTTTTTCATAAAAACTTCGAAAAAATAATAAATAATATTTCTCGGCCTAGTTGTCTACAATTTCTAATGCAATTAATCTGCTCTTTTGTAGAGTAATTCTACAAATCTATTGAACAGCTTTACTATCTAGATATTTAGTTTTAATTAAAAAATTAAGACATACATTATCTGTACGTTTATTCCATTAGTCTCATTTGTTTAAAGGAGCAACTTTAACGGCTTACATAACTTTTATCTATCTTATTTTATTAAATAAACTGTTACTTGGTCAGAAACCACCTCAAAATAGTTCAAACACACATTATATATATATATATATATATATATATATATATATATATATATATATATATATATATATATATATATATATATCGTTTTTCGATATTCAGTATGGAGTTCACGTAAACGAAACCGCGGGTCGGTTAAATTAAGGTAAAGTTGGGCAATCTGAGGCTGAAAAAATAAAGTCAAAGACTCACCTCGGTCTTTGCGTTTCCGAAATATTCCGAAAAATACAAATTTTCGGGATATTTTATGTTCGATATATTTTTCTTTACTAGTGGTCAAGATTGCATTTCAAGCTCTTCAGATACTTATCAATTTTGAACACGTCTAAAGTCCTTAAAAACGTTTTGTTTCTTCTGAAACATTTTAGACTTTTTGAATATTTGAACATGAACATTTTGTTTTGTAGACGCCACATTGAATTTTTCATTTTTGACTAGAGTCTTTTTTTATTGCAGCGTTGTATCACATAATCTGCACAACTCATGAACACGTAATAAAATCGAAAAAAGTATAGTTTCTGTAAAGAGTACGCTGAAAACAATATCTTCACTTAGTATAAAATTTGGCAGCTTATGTATATTAATACTCCCAACATTGTAATTTTTCATCTGTGCTATACTCGGGTTCCAAAATAAATGATGTGACCCATCTTTAAACTCACAATTCCGAAATAGCGTTTTGTATCATTGCATTATTTATAAATTATCTTTTAAAAATTAATGGAAAATATCATATCGCTATAAAAATAAATTTTTCCGCCTATATAATTCCTATAATAGTTTGGTTTAGTAGGGATGAGTCACGTCATATATATATATATATATATATATATATATATATATATATATATATATATATATATATATATATATATATATATATATATATATATATTATATGTATATATTGGAACGAAAATATAATGAAATTCAGTTTGAATTTATGGCATCACAAAAGTGTTGGAATGATTCAACTTCTACTTCTAAACACAATTTAATTATATTTCTTTAATTTTGTATGGCTCGCAGAATATGTCTTTTTCTTGCTATAGTTATCAAAGTGGGTCGAGTTTCTGTCGATATCAGCGGGTGCAGTTTTATAAATTTAATATGTCATAGTTTCCCACAAAAGTTTAGCGGGAAAAAAATCGAGTGACCGTTCTGGCCAACGTACGTCTTGTTGAAAATAATTTTTCTGGAAACATTTCTGACAGATTCTGGCAACTCTCTCGGCGTTATGTGGCGTCGTGCCGTCTTGCTAGAAGCAGATGTTATTAAGCCGGTAAAGACAAATATTGTTATTGATGTAAATGGTGAGTGGGATCCCCATAAAGTTCAAATGCGCATCGGTAGTCAAGTTATTTCATAAATGTATAAGTTAATGATCGTGTCACCCGTCAAACCAAGCCATAAATTTAGTCCGAGGCTTAATTGTGGTTGGCGTTCTTGAAGTTCTTGTGGATTTTCAATTGACCATTAATGTTTATTATGACGGATAAACATACCACTTGAACTCGTCTGTAAAAATCAGATTACCAAGAAAATTTGGGTTTTGCTCATTGATCAATCGGAGCCAAACCTGTTTGACATCTATATATTTTTTCTGAATTCTAAAATTTTGATTTTTATATGCTATTGATATTCTACATCACTCCTGATGAGGTAGGTTATAACTGCCTTGGCCAAAATCGTTATGCATGCAAAATTAATAAAGAAAAAAATTAGATTTGATGGAAATTCATTGATTGTTGTTGTCCTTACTTGGTGAAACTGGCCAATACTACACAGTGGAGACTACTTCTCTGGCTTCACAACATATCTTTATTTGTAGTTGTCATGATTGCGTATTAATTCAATTTTATTCTGTCTGATGACACTGCCATGCAGCGAAACCGGATTCAGAAACGTTGAAGAACTTCCCTGAATATCTAGAATTCAGAAGGGACACTTGCTCCAGTTAGCTTACGCGCTGTCTACGTCCTTCATAAACTAATACCAAAAATGAATCTAGAGAAGTAGTCTCCAAGTCTGTATGTAGTTTTTACACGCCTTGCCTTTATAGAAAGCACGTACTAAATTTCAAATTTCCACTTTTATGAAAAATTGTGTAATATGCATAATTCTTGTTTCGGAAAACATATGTATCTTAAAGATAACAAAGTTTTGTTGTAAGTTAGTACAGTACTTTGTTTGCCGTGCCTTTATACAGGACATAGAATCCACTACGTTCTAAATTTATAGCTTAAAGAGAAATTGACTTATCGACACCATATACATAATTGTTTTACTTCTTTAATGAGCAAAGTAGGGCTCAAGATAAAAAACATCTACAATAAACACACGCTATTCGATTTTATGGACCAAAAAGAGTTATATTGCGGACCCAAAATATCAAAATATTTAAATAAGACTTCTTGACAATTATTCAACCACAAACTTCTCAAAAATAAATTATCCAGACTACTAGAAGACGTGTAGGACTGACATAAGAAACGTAGTCTCTACATGAAGTTGCGTTTACCAAGTTTAAGTTAACAAGCTCGTCAGTGTTTAAGTTTATATTCTACGAACGGGCTGATTAGTGGAAGTCGAAAATACCAAGTCACCACAATATTCGAAACTCAATCGTTTGGATTTTCTCTTGTCATAAATATAAAATATAAAGCCTGGTTAACAGGGTGCTAACTAAAACAAAGATCAAATGAGAGGACGTATTGTAGCGGCATGCCGAGCTGAATAAAATGCCCCAGGAATTTTGAAACATGCTTGCAATGAAATACAACAAATGGCGGAGGCGCATTTTGAGCTTCAATCTGATCGTTTTCGAAAGTATCTGTAATTATGTCATAATATATTACATAAAGAGTTTATTTTTTACTCAATTCGACCTTTTGGGTGTTTTAAAAACAATATACCTTTTGTTACCCGTGCATAATTATTTTTAAATAATTTTCCTAGAAAAAATTCACTAATGACGAAATCGCGACCTTTGTATTATTTAATAATGTCAGAAATTGGTTGCGATATTTGGCCAATAGAAAAGATTTTCCGGAAAAACTACAAATCTTTCAGGAGAAAGTGTGTGTGTCTGTGTGTGTGAAAATCACACCAGTTTCTTGGTAAAATTTTTGTTTTTTCGTTAAAAAATATTTGTATTTCTGGAAATAACAAAGCTATGGCGACCTAATTTGGTACGCAGGCTAAAATTATATAAGGTATATTCTATACCAAAATTAAATTAGAGGAAGGTTTGGCTGCGGTATTATACCATTCGCACAAATAGCAAACCAAAACTTAGAGGTCCAAGTTAGAAGAAAAACTGTTATGGGCATTTAAAAAAACTAAATTTTGGGTGCCACTGATGACCAAAGAAACACAAAACTAAAACATACCAGAAAATTTATTTTGAAAATTTCAGAGTTTTTCATCGTCAAATTTGCGGTTTTAAACGTGAAATTGACAACAGTCAGACAAAGAATCTGAAACAAATACAAGTTATGTAAAGAAAATATCACAAGAAGTGTGTTTTACAAAACCTTAAGTTTCAGCTGCAAACGTCACTGTCCTTCATTTCGCTCAAATATTTGCAGTATATTCATTTCAAAATAGACCCTTTTTCTTATACATTGGCAGTAGTTTTAGTTATATATATATATATATATATATATATATATATATATATATATATATATATATATATATATATATATATATATATATATATATATGATTATGGTTTAATAGTCCATAATTTTTAGCGAATTTTCGTGGAAAAATTCACTCTCTGGAAGACCGCGACTTTGGAATTTTGGAAAGATCTCTTTAAATCAGCGCAAACCAGAACCCCCGTTCTGGGATAATTTTTGTTTTTATCTGTTTAAATATATACAGAGAGGCGTATTTCTAGATAAAGATCAATATATCCGTTATTATCCAAGACGAGAGCTAATTGTATACAATGATTATAGCATGTCTAAAGCTGCATCGTTGTTGGTTATACCAAATTTTTTTTTATCAAACATCCATTTTATTATTTTGCATTTTTCATTGAATTTTAATGGATGTTTTTGAGGACAAAAGAAAATTGATATCGCATTTTAGAGTTGTTTTTGAATTGGTTTGCAACTTTTCACATTTTTGGCACATATCAAAAATGATGATACCGTGTTTTTACCAATAGATAGCGGAGTCCCATGAATATGACGTATTCCAAGATATTCTTCTTTATATTATCTATCGGAAAATATAAAGGCGATTTTAAACAGTGACTGCATTGGAAAAAATTCAAAGTGGCGTTGAAATGTTGGTTGAGGCCCCTCAGACGAAACTCAACCAGGGACCAGCGACAAAAATTAGAAGCGGCCAAGCTAGTACAAATTATTTAGCACCCTGAGCAGCTTGGCAGCACTCGATGCGTATATTAAAAAAGAAGGCCTAAAAATTGCCTTGATCCAAGATGGACAGATCAGAGGACTGTGGGAAGTTGAAGCATGGGTCATTTCACACCCAGCCTAGTACAAACCCATCGTATCCACAAGTAATATAAAAATAATACCACTATGGGATTTTTAGCACAAAGGCCTTGTGGCCGTCAAACTGGAAGTCAAGGAAGAAGGGATCGTGAGGGAGCTTGTTCGGACAGCCGCGTACCTTCCTTACGGCTAACCGGACTCACCACCAACTGAAGAATTTAGGCGAATACTGACTAAACGATGGCAGCTCCTAGTGGGGTGCGATGTCAACGCTCACCACATTGTTTGGGGTATCAGTGACACAAACAAGAGAGGTGAGTTATTACTAGAATATTTATTGGTAAATAAATTAGAAATAGCTAATAATGACAATGAACCGATCTTGGTTGCTATAAGACGAAAGGAGGTAATTGATATAACCATGGGCACAATTGTAGCTTGCAACTGGGTGGAAAAATGGTATGTGTCAAAGAAACCATCACTCTCTGGCCACAGGTATGTCCGGTTTAACATGAAACTTAAGAAACCAGGCCCTCAGAAAACAAGAAAGGAAAACCTCAAAAGACGTGTCCTAAAGGCACGAGGCACCCTCTCGGATCCGGGTGGATATCAGACAACGTTTTAATGTGGTTAGAAGAACATGAGAGTGGGAAGAATACAAGACGTCACTCACCTAGTACAGCAAAGCCGCCAGGCGAGCCAAAAGAGACTCCTGGAAGAGGTTCTGCGATGGACTGCAAAAAGTCCCTGCGACTGTCAGACCCCAAAGGGCACTATTAAAATAAGCGAAAAGGGAAAATGGGATCCCTCAGAAAGAATGATGGCAAATACACAAAGACCGGGAAGGAGACGCTAAAGATATTGCTGCAGTCTCACTTTCAGGGATCCGTTGATTTTAAACCTAATGATGTCAAGAGCAGAACGACCTTGTTGGTTGTGCTGAGGAGACCGACAAGGAAGGACTGGAACTTAGGTAAAAAAGTTATCAATCAAACAAAAATGTAGTGGGCGATAGAAGGATTTCATTTCCATTTAAATCAGAGCTTCGATGGTTCAGAGGCAAGAACATATGCCTCTGAACCGAAGGGTACTGGGTTCGATCCCAGGGTTTTCCTTTTACTTTTTTCAGTACAAGCTGTAACATTAACATCAGCCGAGGTTCTAGCATTGTATTTGAACAAGTTAAATGTCTGCCCGTTCTGCCCTTCGCTTCCCTACGCTTCTCACAGAAAGGCAGGGGTTCGGCAAAATTTCCAGGATTGTGAGGTGAAACTGCTCCCTGGCGTCGGTGATTGGCCATAGTCTCGGAAATAGGCCGACGTTAAAGAAACAAAACACACACAACCATCTAAATCTCCAAAAAGTAATGGAATCTTTCCAGCACTACTTCAAAATGGGATAGACTCGTTGATCCCCATTCTGTGCTCATTGCTCCGGACAAGTCTTGTCCCGGGATACGTGCACAGGTCGTAAGGGGAAATAAGAGTCTTATTCATTCCCAAACCGAGAAAGAAATCATATGCCCGGGCGAAATCCTTTAGGCCGATAAGCCTAATTTCATTCCTTCTAAAATTTCTAAAGAGACTGATTGAGAGGCACATTAGGGATATGGTGGTAATCATATTCCGCTTAGCACGAATCAGTATGCCTACGAAGCGGGCAAATCGTATCAACTGGCTTTACCTAAGGTGGTTAACAAGATAGAAAATACACTCAGGGATAAAGAAATTGTAACGGATGCATTTTTAGACAAAGAGAGGTGTTCGACAACACCTCTCTTCTATCTATTAAAAGACCGGTGGAAAACCGGGGATCAACTCGGTAATTTACCGACGGATCTCCAACATGTTAGAACACAGGGACATATACGCCTCAGTGAACGAATAAATCGCTGGAGTGCGGGCTACGCGGGAATGTCCGCAGTGGGTTTACTTTCTCCTTTGTTGTGGTGAAAAATGTTTTCTAAAAAAATGAGGACTATTACCACGCATGACCAATTGGATATACCTGAGAATGGTTAGACTCATCATCGCGTATGTATCATTAATGTGGTGGGTAAAACCTACACACAGCATTAAACGAAAAAACTAAGGACGATACGACGAATGGCCTGAGCATTACTGGGGCGACGACAATGACGCCTACAGCGGCTATGGAAACCATGCTGAACCTACCGCCCCTACACCTAATTGTGGAGGCGGAAGCAATCATAGGAGCATAGGAGCCGATAGACTGAAGACCAACTCAGAAGAGAGAAATACGCGGCATATTCACAGCAACACCCTAAGAACAATAGATGATAATCACCCTCGGAGTATGACATCAGACAAAGTAAAAAAAAACATATCGCACAACTTTACCGTACGAGATAATTGTATCGACTTGGAAAGGCTGGATAGATGGGAATAGCCCAAAGCGCAATGAAACTGTATATTTCACTGATGAGGCCAAAAGATCAGATGGAGCAGAATGCGGTATATACGGAGGTACCAGACCGTGATGCAGGATAGCTCTTAGCCTGGGTCGGTATGCAACGGTCTTTCAGGCAGAAACACTAGCCATAATGATGTGTGCACAAATGCTACTGGAGAGAAATTACAGACACAAGCAAAGCTTCATAGCTAGTGATAAACAAGCAGTCCTAAAAGTGCTGGGGACGCAGGAACCGCGGTCCAATCTAGTACTTGACCGCATCCGAAACCTCAGCCAGCTGGCGGAAAGCACTATTGTCAAGATGATCTCGGTACCTGCGCACGCCAATGTAAAGGGCGACGAGATAGCACACCGGCTCACAAAAGAAGAGCAAGCAAGGCCTCTAAATGGGACCGAACCATACTGCAGGGTTGCATATGAAACCGCAAGACATAAGTCGAGATTATGCTGCAACCGTGGCGTCTGGAATACTGGAGCAAATCGCCCAGACAAAGACAGGCAAAAGCCCTGCTCAGGGAACCATTCAGCCAAAGTGCAAAATATATGGTCAACCTGAGCAGGAAAGAACTGCAACTATGGACGGAACTAATAATGGGTCACTGTTACATAAATAAACACCTCTATACATGGGAGACTGAATCAGACCCAATATGCAAAAGATTCGGAAAAGGGGAGAAAACTCCGGTACATATAATGTGCCGCTGCGAGGTATTTATAGAAGCACGGCACAGGTTACTAGGGAACGAAATGATAAACTTGGAGACTCCAAAGACTGCTCACTACAGCAGTAGTTTTTGAGAAAACACATTTTATATTATTCTATTAGTTGCCCAGAATTCCAAAACTCAGGACTTAAGTATCCAGGTTCCCAAAACTGCCAAACAAAACAAACGGTAAAAAGTAAGTTAAACTGACAAATTTTCAAGATTTGATGATAACTTAAAGCCTAGTTTTTTTTTTACTTCTTTATTTATAGGATGAGTTTTATTATATTATTTTTTTTATTATTTAATATTATTGGCTGCGGCATCTCAGGCCATTAGCACATTCATTTCCCATCATTCAATATTTTTACAAATTTTCCAGACAAAGTCAACTTGGCTCGCCCAGGAATCGAACCCGGGACCTCTCGCTTAGCAGACTGGCACCTAGCAACCTTCGCCACGAGGGCGTCTAGTATGAGTTTTAATTAACTTATATATATATATATATATATATATATATATATATATATATATATATATATATATATATATATATAAGTTGTTTCAAATTAAAGGGTTGTTTAACGCCTTTCAAGTTGTGTATTTTGTTTGGGAACTCATTTCTGTAATCCTATCCAATTGAGCACTCTAGTAAAACAGGTTGTGCGCTTCATTACCTCACCACATTCACGATATGGGTCATTTTTAAGGTTGAATTTGTGTAAGTGGGTAGTTACAAGGAGTGGTTAAATCTCAAACGACATATGCTAGTTACCAATCCTCTATGATATCCAGCAAACCATAGCCGGCAAGGTAACTTTCGTACAATTCTTTTATAAAATATACCTTTATCTTTTCTGTGATAGCCAGTCTCCCACAGCTGTCTTTGTTGTTTCTAAAATAAAGTTTTTATGTCTGTCCATTAACAGGGATATTCTAAAAGGTTTTCAGAATTTACAGCTTCTTTTGCCATTATGTCATGTTTCGTTATTTGTAATCCCACAATGGGCTCTGATTCATGCAAATTTAAGATCGATCTCCATCTCTTCTATGTTCTATATCTAAATGCTGATAATCTAAATCATTAAATAATTGTTTTATAGTTGCAGTAGAAGCACTAGTGAATGCGCACAGCTTTTGCTGTCAATCAAAATTAGAATATTTTAATTTCCAAGATTTTTTGTATAATTTAGGGCTTCTATTATAGCTATTGCCTGTGCTGAAAAGATACTCATCTTACAATGTAAACGGTATTTAACATTTTTATTCAATTGAGCATCGTAGTCTGTCTTATGAAACTCCTCTATATCATTACTAAACAAAGCGTTTCTTATTTTTGCCGGGTACTGAGACTAATCTCTTAAAAATGTGACTGTAATTTGTTTAAGGACAAATGGGAAAACTGATAAACTGGACATATGTTAGATCTGTATATATGTTCTCAGCAGTTTGTTTAAAATCGTCATAACAGGAGACTAAAGAAGGGGATTTCTTTTTTGGCCCAATATAAATTTGTGAGATTCAACAAAAGCAGCTGGTGGATCTTCTCAGTAAGAGTACAGTTGAAGGCAAACATTTTTGCTATAAAACGACAACCGAGAATTTGCCTTCTGTAAACTAATGGGACTTCGTTGCATTCGGCCAGCATGATATTTATAGGAGTACTTCTAAAGACATATTCTGATACACCTATTTTGAATTACATCTATTTTATTTAGATGGGCACGTGCCGCTTGTTGGTACATAATACTCCCATAATCTAAAATGGATCTTATATATGATCTATACATCAACAGTGATACCTCCATGTCTGCTCCCCATGTAGTGTGTGTAGTTGACCTAGGTATATTGATGCCCTTCTCACTACGCTTTATAAGATGTTCTATGTGGTGTCTCCACAATAATTTCCTGTCTAAACGTATTCCTAAGTACTTAACATATGGTTTTATTGGTATTATAGTGCCTGCTATATCTACATATGTAGGCTCAGTGTTTCTTTTCCTAGAAAAAAATACACGATCATGATTTAGCAGTAGAGACTGACAAACCATTGTAAAAACACCACAAAGATAGTTTCTTAAACACTATTTTCACTAGAGCAATTGCCTTTTCAATGTCATTGTTACTAGCGTAAATAGATATTTCATCAGCATAATACAAAGTGTCTGCATCTGGTATTTTAATATTGGCATCTATATCTAGGGTGTATATTATATACAGAATAGGACTAAGTTTACAGCTTTGTGGTAATCCTCTATTTGCTTTACGAGGGTCAATAAAATTATCGTTTACTTTAAAATAATAATTCTATTAGTGTATAATTTTATATTTTTTCTATGGCAGATTTTAATGAAATATTTTCTAGACCCATCATATGTTTAAGAGCTTTTTGTTTGGCAAATTCCGGACAAACATTCCGGTCTGTAGCAAGATGTTCACCAACACACGATGCACACTGAATTTTTTCGGATCGACATATACTGTTATTATGTTCTTGAGAGCATTTTTTACATGGTTTTTTCCCTTGCACTGCTAACTTTAATGCCCATATCTCAAACACCTGAGACATTGCATAACTTTATATATATATATATATATATATATATATATATATATATATATATATATATATATATATATATATATATATATATATATATATATATAAGGCTCGACGGGAAACCCAATTTTCTCAATTAAAACTTTTCCGGTATGTTTGGCCACTAAATGAAACTAAAATAGATTTGTGTGGGCAAGTAATCGACTTTATCATTTTCAACTACTTTGTGTTTTAGTCTACGAAATTCTATTATTTTAAAATTATCAAAGTACATTGGTTTTACTAAATGTCTCAATTCCGCTTGTGAAATATTGCTATATACTTGTCGAATCACGCCCTGTCTTCTAACTAAATACCTCGGTATGTAAACATTGTACCCACTTTTTAACAGTATTTTAGAAGTTACCGTAGCATAAGCATTATTTTTTGTTAACAGCTCTATTTTTTAACTAGTTTCTATATACTATTTATACTTACAATATAATTGTGTGCTTGTGGAATGCTATTACGTATTAGTCTTGAAGTGTCATCTTTACAACTTATTTCATATATTCCCGACATTTGAGCCGTGCTATCCTTGTCCTTTGGGTTACCTAGCAAGTTTTTTAAGGTATTTTTTTCTCGAAAATGTTAGCTGCAAGTTGGCTTTTTAAAAATGCTATCTAGACCCTTCGTGATCCGAGGTTCTAATAGTGGGCATACAAAGTTTTTTCGGATTTTTCTCTTCTAAACGTCGTTGATTCCGTCAACATTTTCCTTGTTTTCTGTTTGTTGATTAATTTTTCCACTAGGCAAGCGGTGTATTCTGCAAATGTTTGTGTTAAACACTAAAAAAATATCATCCAAGTAACGTAATCATACTCAAAGAAAATAATCACCTTCACTTTCAAGAGCTGTTTCAAATCTGCTCATGAAAAGGTCTGCAATAAATGGCGATAGCGGATTGCCCATTGCCGTGCCTTTTGTTTGTTCAAAAAATTCATTGTTGAATTGAAAAATATTTTGTTTGAAACAAAGGTTCACTTGGTAAGGAAAATATACCTTCCAAGTTATAAATATGGCAGGTATTTTCCTTATTAATTGCTTGGGTGGTTTTGTTTTAGTCAAACTAATCAAACTAGTTTTTGCAAACGCAGCAGAAAAGCTTTCTTAAAAGAAATTTGTAGTTCTCCACGACGAAGCTTATTATGTTATTTTTCTTTAATTTAGTACCCTCGCTCGTTTATATAGGTTTTTCTAATGGTTCAAGATTGAAGATTCTAGCTTAGTGGGAGATTGAGGTACAGAATTTGAGATATTTTTACAGCAATTCTCTACCATAACGCACTTGCTGCACATCGTTCATTTTCAACATTTATTTAGTGTTGCTGTATCCCTGCATGTTGAAAAGGATAAAATATTGTAGCTCTCTATGTGAGACCGACAAACAAGGCAACCTCAAATTCATTTTTGGAAAAATATTTTAAACAAATACAATGAGGTAACAATTAAAATTAAAAAATTCAAAATCTTGGTTCCCTGCTTCGTCGCGGGTGTTCTCCTTCCAATTCTGCATGCCTACAACCGGCTTGAATATATTAACAAGAACATGTCCCCCAAGAACGTTTCGGGACCTGCGATGAATAGAGGTTCTGTACGGGGTAAACAGATAAGTTAAGTTAAGTTAAGCAGGTATGGCTGTAAAATTGGATAAAGGTTGCTTATAAAAGGTTCAACTAAGCTTTTTTGGCACTTTTCGTTTACATTTTCTTTTTATCGTCTTCCCCAGCCTGCACCACTATTCACTCCTGGTCCCGTAACTTTCTTGTGGACTGTTTACAAAAAAATTTTCTTGTTGTTTGTGCATCCGAAAGCGGTTCTAAGTATATTTTTGAAAAAAACATTTCTAAAAACCGCCCGTGCACAAATCTGCAAATTTACCGAAAATTTCATGTTTATTTACAAAAAGAATGTACTTGTCAAATTTTAAACGTGGCAGGTATTTTTCCTTGTAAATCGCTTGGCTGATCCGTTTTAGTCAACTCAATCGAACCAGTTTCCGCAAACAAAGTAATATTTTTTTTCAAATTTGTAGTTATCTCAGAATCAGTGAACACAATTTTTTTAATTAAGTACCCACGCTGCTTTTACATAGGTTTTACTATGTATCAAAAACATTCTAGTTTAATGGAAACTGAGTTATATAAATATTTGAAATATTTTTACGAAAATTCGCTACCATATCGCACTTGCTGCGCCGAAATTCTTATAATCCTAACTACCTATTTTATGAGATTATGTACCTAGTTTCACTTACTTCAAATTTTCCATACACTACATGCAGAGTAACAGCTAAAAGTAAAGAAAACAATAAGTGCCTCAGTATTCTAAGTACTTAATGAATTAGTTTGATATTTCTTCTTGAAATAATACGGCACCTCATGTATTGATTAAGAATCTGTATCTGGTACACACAGGTTGATTTCCCCAATAATTTCTCATTTGTTTCATTGGATGTTAGCATCATAATACACTATAGTCGGCGACCAAGGGCATTTGTTAAAGTTACGTTAAAATGAAAAGTTGGGTTATTATTTACCTACTATTTATATTAACATTAACCTTAGAATATAAGTAGTTGTTTTATATTTTCTGATTCTAAGATATTAGCGACGTCGATTTAGATATTTTGCGCAGAGCGCAAAGTGCACACGATTGTCTCATGACTGCTGTCAGTTAGCAGAATAACAAATGACAAATAGCTAAGTAGTGTTGTCAGATTTAACTGAGAGGAAGATGACTGTTAAATACCGTGAATACTGGAAAGCTTAATATTTGTACATAATATAACGTAGCTCTAGATTGCTATTAAACAAATTAAATTACTTTCATTCAATCTTTTATTTATTACTATTACCATACATTTTTATAATATCTTCAGATTCAGATGAGAGATCTGGCAAATAGCAACCCCGCTGATTGTTTATTGTGACATATTTTTGTAGCCTGTCCTTTCAGATTTAATTTGGAGATTTTGTTTGCAATGGCAGCGTAACACTAATATCTGTCTGACCTGGTCTAACATCATAAGCGTCCATTTAGAGGTAATTTCAGGTCACATAGTAGATTATTTATGTTTTATTTAGTTATAGTTCAAGATGTATCAAACCAATTGAGTTCGAGCTTAGCAGATAGCACCACTTTTACGATATCTACGTGCGTGTAAAGTTTTAGTGTCATACTTTTAGTAGTTTAAAATATATTGCATTTTCAAAAAGTTTTTCGCATTTTTCTCTAAAAGTATTTAAGTGTCAAAACTGCCTAACGAACTCCTCCAAGCTATTAACAAGGTGAAGGGGATTTCCAAATTTGGTATTTGGTTAGGATTGGTCCAGTTATCGGTTGGATACATACATACATACATACATATATATATATATATATATATATATATATATATATATATATATATATATATATATAAATATATATATATATATATATATATATATATATATATATATATATATATATATATATATATATATATATATATATATATATATATATATATATATATATATATATATATATATATATATATATATATATATCGCTTTGTGTCCAAACCAATACAATCGACACAAACCGATAACACAGCCAATCAAGCAACTGTAAACCGACCAATATAGACTGAACAGGCAGGCGTCACGTACAATCTTAGAGACAGAACACACAGGAACAATCAGAATCAGTATGGTTTATCATCAGCACGCTACTGATTCTGATCGTTCCTGTGTGTTCTGTTTCCAAGATTGTACGTGACGCCTGCCTGTTCGGACTATATTGGTCGGTTTACAGTTGCTTGATTGGCTGTGTTATTGGTTTGTGTCGATTGTATTTGTTTGGACACAAAGCGATAACACAGTCAATCAAACAACTATACCAGGACGGTTCCAAACTGCAGTCCACGTAAACAAGTAAAAATCAGAGAAAGTATAGCAAACAAATAAAAGTGTATATTTAAAAGTCTTTTTCTTTTTTTTTTTTTTCTTCAACATCGGCTTATTTTCGCGACTATGGCCAATCACCGGCGGCAAGGAGCAATTTCACCTCACTATCCCGGAAATATTGCCAAGTTCCTGTCTTTCTGTAAGGAAGGTAGGGACCTTTAACGCATCCAATATCTCATGGACACAGAACCGCGGGTTTACGAACGTGCAGATATTCAACTTGCTCAAATACAGTGCCACAAACTCGGTTAATGTTTATGTTACAGTATGTACTGAAATAGTGAAAGTAAAATTCTGGGATCGAACCTAGTACCCTTCGGCTTAGAGGCACACGTGCTTACCACTGAACCACCGAGGCTATATATATATATATATATATATATATATATATATATATATATATATATATATATATATATATATATATATATATACAGTGTGTCCCAAACTGGATCGGAATGTATTGCTATCTCCGATATTATTAGAGATAGGGAGACAGTTAAATAAGCAGTGTTTTGTAGAATTTCACGCTCGTTCCAAATATGACTTATATTTTGCCCTGCATCTTTTCGTTTTCGAGTTATTTTGAAAAAAAAATTGTCGATTTTTTTTCTTCAATATCTAAGTAGGCGTTGATCTGACATATCTAAGACTTGCATATTATCAGGACACTTTTTACAGAGTAATCTTTTTGTGCTATTCTCAACTTTGGATTGTCATTTGTTTTTGAACTACAGGTATCAATCTGTGTTTTTATAATGGCAGCCATATTTGATTTTTTGCTCAAGTGATAGCCTGTGAAAAGAGCTTTCCAATTATGCTTGAAAAATCTTGTATTTGCACTGACAATTTTGAGAAAAACCGTTTTGAGGATAGTAGGCTATGAAATCCAATACCAGAAAACAAATAACAAAAAAAAATGTTTAAAAAGCAGTAGGCTATGGAGTCTAACTGACTTCTATTTTTAACATAATTTTCCGTAATGATTCACGATGAAAAAGTATTGTGATTTAATTTACAATACTTATTTCGGTAATAATGCTATGTAATATTATGTGAAACACTTCAATAACGAAACGCGACTTAACTTCACGGTTAAGACGTTTGAATTTTTAAAACAATTTATTTAATACTTTGAACAATCAATACCTAATTACTTAGTTACAAAAAAATGAATATCATAATATACTAAAAATAAGGCGATCAACCTACATGTGATCTAATGTCTGTGCACTCGGTGTGCTAATGACTAACTCGGAACAAGAATTAACGGTTCTACCTCTGTGATTAGCCTCTTTATAGTCTTCCCTCCAGGCGTGGCACTATTGTCTATTGTCAAGGAATCTGCTGATGTTGATTCTCACAGTGATATTCCGTTCTACTTGCACTTTGAACCTGCAAGTTCTTGGCTCCGTTAAGACGGCGGCTGACTCAGCGGTTCTTACCGTGGGAAGGCGACATTGTATTATAATGGGCCATTGTTTGGGCTCCATTTATCTCCTCCCCTTTTTAAAGATGAAGCTATGGTTCGTTCCGGATTTTCAACGGAAATCCGGACTCGGTGGTTCCTGTTTTTGTTCCTTTATCTTCTTTGCTGGTTCTTCGTTTCTTCAACCCCATTCGGGCGGCTATCGTTGTGATGGTTATTAAGACAGCTATGTACAGTAAGATTGTCCATATACTCAGGTGATGGATTGGTATTGTTATACGTCCTGGTATATTTTGTTTAATTTTTTGAAGTTGGTGTTGGATTTGATTGATGTTGTGTAGCTGTACGTTTTCTAATGATATTTCGGGTACTGGTCCTGGATTTGGTTGATCTTCTGGAATGGGGGTTTCTAGTGTAGGCAGGTTGAATAGTTGTTGTGTTTCTGCTGTTGCTGGGCTGATCTTGTAAATTTTGTTGCCTATGGTTAATTGGCAATTTGGTTGCAGGTTAATTAATTTTGTACCCTTGATGATGTTGGTCCACTCCTGTTCCTTGCAAGTTATTCTGGCGTTAGTTTCTTCGGGTGCTATAACTATATACTGACTGGTTCCATATCTCGAAACTGTGGTTCTATTAATTTTGACTAATTCTTGATTACAATTGTTAATAGGTTTTTGAAATTTTATTAGCTTTATTTCACATGGGTTTTGATCATTCATGGTTGTTGGATTGTCGTCTTTGCAAAAATATATCTGGTTCTTTAAATTTTGACATTCTTCATTACGATAGGCATATTGTATACTGCTTAGGATAAGGTATTTGGCTCTGGGAATTATCATGGTAAAAAGGTGTGTCTTTCTAGGGACAGGTAATGTATATAATTGATAATAATCATATTCTGATTCATCTACCAGAGGTATTTCTATTTGAAATATAATTTTGAAATTGTTTTGGATGGCTTTTATTTTAAAGACTTTTTCGTATAGATTTAGATCAGTGGTTGTTATTACTTTAGCATTAGTTGCATAATTTTGTATCTTATTGATTTCTTTTACTATAAATTTTGGTTTTCATATTGATGTGTGAAAGATTCCTAATTTTGCAAAAGTGATGGCCTTTTCTGTTGTTAATGCTGTTTCTTGAATATTGTTTAATAGTTGTATTAGCTGCATGAGTACTCTAGAATTTTAATTGCGATGATAGTGAACTCATTATCATTATTATTTGTTCACTTCGCAGGCTTTCTACTGTATTACCTAATTCATTTATCCTATTTACTATCGTGCCTTGGTTATGACTCAATCCTACTATCGTTTTATTACATTTGACGATTGCCTCGAGCTTGACCAATTTTTGGAACCTAAAAGTTCATGAATTTTATTTTGATCTGTCGTTAAGACTTCTAATGCTTGCTGAATGCGTTCCTCATTCTGTGAATCGAGATTCCCTGTATTGACTTAAACATAGAACCTAGTCGGTTTATTATGTTATGTTTTTGTTGTTTA
Organism: Tillus elongatus; assembly: GCA_964006375.1. Lineage (NCBI taxonomy): Eukaryota > Metazoa > Arthropoda > Insecta > Coleoptera > Cleridae > Tillus > Tillus elongatus. The sequence continues at coordinate 110,172,522 of OZ023265.1, forward strand.
TTTAAAAGTGTGCCCAGTTTGGAAAAAATCCCATAAAATGTATTATCCCTACTTTCTGTAGTAAAATTCACTTATCATGAAATTTTGCAATGCAGAATTGTAATTTGTTATTGTTAACTACTGGTGGATATTTATTCTTTAATTGATTGGGAGTTTGTTCCTACATGATTGATTCGTTACCTTAACTTATTTCTAGCTGATTATATAATTTATTAATACTAGGATTACTTGAAACGGTCTTATAATTACGTTAATCGTTACGTGCGTTAATTCATTTAAGAATTAAGCTTGCTATTTAAATTGTCTGTGTCAGTTATGTATGAATTCTAATTTGTTGCTTACATAGTCATAATATATATGTCGAGTGTCTTATATGTATTTCTCACATTGTAGGTACTGTGAGTGGACTATCTGTTTCAATTCTCCGTTATGGTTTCTTGGAATAGCTTTGTCACATTGTAATAGTGACATTACCGAATCGTAACCTGAAATTGGATTTTATGTTTGCTTGTGGCATTTCATGGATTACTTTTCATAGACTTTGTCTCTTCTTTTAAAATGTTTGTGTATTGTTTCGTCTAATGTTGTCTTACGTAATTTTATTATGTCCTTTACCTGTCGTAATCTATCTATGAATATACATATATATCATAATAATTTTTCTGTTTCTAATAATTTGTTCTCCAATTATAAAATATGGGTGATGTTACCTTATTAAAAGTTTTATTGATTGCTGAATTTGCTAGTTCCTAATCTGGTTTGTATACAACACAATAACATTTATTTTGTGGTCAACGTGTTCTCTTATAATTTTTCTTCTATGGCTGGTTTCTATTTAATTTAAATTTTACTTATATGAAAGTCTGTCGTCTATTTTCTGACTTCGAATATATTTGGTTCGTCCGTAATTTTGAACTTTTTGATTAGTTTTGTTGTTAACTAATTCTTTTTTCTAGTTTCGGTCGACAGATTGTTGAGTGTGAGGTTGAAATAATCGGTTGCCCCTACGCTGCCTGGTAATTCTTTCTTATCTTTGTTGTACCTCGATTTTGTTGTTAATATAATATTTATTTGGAAAAGTCTGGTGTTATAACACAGGTAAATGCATTAAAATGTCTTTACACGAGTTAAAGGCACCAATGTAGTTCCTGTCGTTAACGTTTATTAATAAGTTTACTTTAAGCCTTTTGTTAGTGGCTTCACGACTGCATCGGCTGTTTATGATCAGATATACAGTATGGTCCTAATTATATGGATTTCCTATTTCTAATTTTTGTCTTGAATGGTCGATAATGTTCGATACTTGTGCTGTGAAAATCCTTTAAGGTGTCTTACGGTAGTTTTGTTACAAGTGTTTTCTTAATAGAGTTGTGAAGAATTTTCGACACGACTGTCTAACATTTTGATCTGAATATTTATAACATAAAAAAATTTTTTTTTCTTCCATTATTATTATTGTTAATATATTTTTAGAGGGTTAACCTATTATGTATATTTCATACATCTATAAAATTCGGGTGATTCTACGTTATTACAGTTTTTATTAATAGCCGAACTTACCAGTTCGTAATCTTGTCTATTTACAAAAATGCAGTAATATTTCCTCTGTGGTTACCAATATTCTTTTCTAAAATTCTCTATTTGATCTGGTTTATTTAAATTAAAATTTGCATATATATAATTCCTTTTGTCCCTTCTGACTGATTGGTTTGTCAGTATTTTTTAAACTATCTGATTTTAAATCTGTGTGTCATACACAGTGGTGTATCTGTGAATTATCTTTCTAAAATGTTTTCTAACTACGTAATGAATGGTTTTATTATTGATTCTACTTTTGACAAGGTGATAACGATAAGATTTATTACATACGCCTATATGTAGTTTTTCTTTACGACGATATTAATCATCAGCTTAGTTATTCAATTTAAAATTTGTTGAGTGCGGTCCTAAATATAATTTTTATTTAATGTTTATCTACTGGTATATTTTAGGTATTTGTTACAATAAGTGTGTTTTTTCGTCATCTTAGTCGCTTGTATATATTTGTCCTGAATGTAACGGTGTCTGCTTAGTGTCGTTTTATCTGTTTGTAGTCTTTAGGTAATTGTGTCAAGTCATGTATGTCATTTATCCGATTTTCCCGTTTTACCTCACTTAGGTAATATAAGTCGATTGCTTATTTAGTTTATTTAATTTAAATACATTGTAATCTTTTTTGTTACAATATTCACAGGTTTTAATATAATTTTCAATTTTCTGTCTCATCTGGGGAAAAGCGAATTTGTTTTGCATCTGTTCACAAGTTTCATTAAATGAGCGATGTCGGCGTTTAGTTTCATGCGCTAACATAATTTGTAGCCTAATATCTGATGCCGATTGTAATTTTTCCAATATGGGTAATTTTGTTTTAGAATTATTAGTCATATTGGACTTTTGGATTTTTATGGGGTTTGTTTCAGTACTATTTTTGTTTATGGTAAAAATTTGTTTATTATTAATATTAGAGTTTTGTGCTTTAGGGTTTGTTTCGCTTACTGCCTGTTTTTCCGTTTTTAGCCCAGTATTCTCCGTGTTATTATGTCGGCCTAAAGGTTCCTCTTTATCTGGTTTTCTTACTACTAATTTATTTCTACCTAGTGCTCCATCCGACTGCTTAATTAATTCAGTACTAGATTTTAATTGATCTTTACTTTTTGTTGGGACGTCGTATATATTATATAATCTATTAAGATCAGTTTCATCGTTACAATGTTTGTTTGTAGTGGGAACTTCATTTAAACTGCTCTGTGGACTTTTGTTTGATCTCCTTATTATATTACCACCGGTGAGCCAGGAATTCACATAATTCATAATACTGTTATTGTTCTGTTGAACGTTCTGCGTGGATTTTGACTCATCAGCGAAATCAATCGACTGCATGGGTCTCATGTTGCTTGCGTCCTTATTCAAGTTCAAGTTTAAATTAATTCTATGGTCATTCATTCCTTTCTTACAATTATAACTACTATCACTGCCCTCGTTAATTAACCTATTCGTTGGAATATCCATATGGTTAATATGTACTACCGGTTGTCCGTATACGTGTCTGCTATATGAAAATTTTGCTGTTGAGTATCGTATTCGTTTGCTGGCGAATTTTCATAATTTAATTCTTCGCTTACATAATTTAAATCGTAATTTGTTTCGTTTATATCGTTCTCATTAAATTCTATATTATTTACATGAGCTGCTCTCCTTGGTAATGACAGTCTAGTGTTAGAACTATCTACTTCCATTGGTTCGGGATAATTTCTGTTAGCATTATGATTTACATTGGGTCGACCCGGTTGATTATTGAAGTTGGGTCTCCTAAATTGACTCGAAAAATTTTGCCTTGGTACAAAGTGCTGATTTTGTCTAGGCTGGGAATTTGTGTGATTGTTTTGGTTATTATGTTGTTGAAATGGTCTAAAGTTTGTTTGGAAAGGTCTCTGAAATTGTACATTCTGAAAAGGTGGGTTATTTTGTCTCTGAAAGAACGTACGGTTTTGTCCTTCTAATTTACTACTATTACTGAAATTCTTATTTATTGTTTTATCTCTGTAATCGAAATTTTCCTCTGCGAATACGAATTTCAAAGCTTGTTCTATGCTCGAAGGTCCTTGACTACGCAAGACGAGCCCTAACGGATTGCGTAACCCTCCTAAGAACGCTTTTAATGTTTGATTCTGGTATATGTCTTTCTTAATTAATCGCACGCCTTCATTTTGCTCGTTAGCTATTAAACTCGAGATGAGCAATTGCTCTATATGACGGCATCTGTTCGCGAACGACAGTGCGTCTTCAGCATTACGCTGTTTCAAGGTTAACATCTCTGCTAATAGACTATGATCATCTCTTTGGTCTGAAAAATTCTGAACAATGGCCTCTCTCAGGTCTGCCCACGTATTAATTATCTTTGTATTTACTATAAGCCGGGCTGTTCCCGTTAGTTTAGTTTGAACATAATTTAGCAAGAAGTGATTCATATACAGATTCTCATTTGGCACGTAGAACTGATTCATGACCAAGTCACATGCCTTTAAAAAGTTGCCTACGTTGGCTGGTTGCCCGTCGAACTCAGGAATAGCTTTTAAGAAAAATTCTTTGAATTGGTCTGTCATGTTGCTACTATTACTACTCTTATTAATATTTGAATAATTTACTGTTCTGTTATTGTCGCTAATGCTGATTGATCTAAATCTATACTCTATGTTACATAAACTTTGTGATTCTTCCTCTGAATCAGACATATAACGTTTCAATACAACACATATAAAAAATTGGAAATGTAAAATGGGATAGCAGTAAACTTACCATAATACAATGGTTGCTGCTTCCATTTGGCTCTGCTTGGCCACTATTTCTGCTTTAACTTGGCTCTGCTTGGCTCGAATTGGTTATTAGGCGTCGATACGCTTAAAAATCGATATGCTTTCGGTTTTCTAACCAATACTAACGACTGCGCCACTTAACTTCACGGTTAAGACGTTTGAATTTTTAAAACAATTTATTTAATACTTTGAACAATCAATACTTAATTACTTAGTTACAAAAAAATGAATATCATAATATACTAAAAATAAGACGATCAACCTACATGTGATCTAATGTCTGTGCACTCGGTGTGCTAATGACTAACTCGGAACAAGAATGAACGGTTCTACCTCTGTGATTAGCCTCTTTATACTCTTTCCTCCAGGCGTGGCACTATTGTCTCTGGATAACAAGGAATCTGCTGATGTTGATTCTCACAGTGATATTCCGTTCTACTTGCACTTTGAACCTGCAAGTTCTTGGCTCCGTTAAGACGGCGGCTGACTCAGCGGTTCTTACCGTGGGAAGGCGACATTGTATTATAATGGGCCATTGTTTGGGCTCCATTTATCTAGCGGCAATAAGAAATGGAAACTTAAACACTCCACAAAACAACACAATTAGAAACGGAACTTAACAAATAATAAAATAGAAACTTAAAAATACGCTGAATAGAAAATTGTTCAATATGGCCACCGTTTTGTTCAATTCACTTTATACACGTTTTTGAAACATGCCTACAAACTCTGGTGAGGGTGTCTTGGTTAATATGGTTTATAGCTTCCGTGATTTTGTTCCTTGCCTCTTTTCGTTTTTCAAAATAACTCGAAAACGAAAAGAGGCAGGGCAAAATAAAAGTCATATTGGGAACGAATCGCACGCCTTCATTTTGCTCGTTAGCTATTAAAGTCGAGATGAGCAATTGCTCTATATGACGGCATCTGTTCGCGAACGACAGTGCGTCTTCAGCATTACGCTGTTTCAAGGTTAACATCTCTGCTAATAGACTATGATCATCTCTTTGGTCTGAAAAATTCTGAACAATGGCCTCTCTCAGGTCTGCCCACGTATTAATTATCTTTGTATTTACTATAAGCCGGGCTGTTCCCGTTAGTTTAGTTAAAACATAATTTAGCAAGAAGTGATTCATATACAGATTCTCATTTGGCACGTAGAACTGATTCATGACCAAGTCACATGCCTTTAAAAAGTTGCCTACGTTGGCTGGTTGCCCGTCGAACTCAGGAATAGCTTTTAAGAAAAATTCTTTGAATTGGTCTGTCATGTTGCTACTATTACTACTCTTATTAATATTTGAATAATTTACTGTTCTGTTATTGTCGCTAATGCTGATTTATCTAAATCTATACTCTATGTTACATAAACTTTGTGATTCTTCCTCTGAATCAGACATATAACGTTTCAATACAACACATATAAAAAATTGGAAATGTAAAATGGGATAGCAGTAAACTTACCATAATACAATGGTTGCTGCTTCCATTTGGCTCTGCTTGGCCACTATTTCTGCTTTAACTTGGCTCTGCTTGGCTCGAATTGGTTATTAGGCGTCGATACGCTTCAAAATCGATATGCTTTCGGTTTTCTAACCAATACTAACGACTGCGCCACTTAACTTCACGGTTAAGACGTTTGAATTTTTAAAACAATTTATTTAATACTTTGAACAATCAATACTTAATTACTTAGTTACAAAAAAATGAACATCATAATATACTAAAAATAAGACGATCAACCTACATGTGATCTAATGTCTGTGCACTCGGTGTGCTAATGACTAACTCGGAACAAGAATGAACGGTTCTACCTCTGTGATTAGCCTCTTTATACTCTTTCCTCCAGGCGTGGCACTATTGTCTCTGGATAACAAGGAATCTGCTGATGTTGATTCTCACAGTGATATTCCGTTCTACTTGCACTTTGAACCTGCAAGTTCTTGGCTCCGTTAAGACGGCGGCTGACTCAGCGGTTCTTACCGTGGGAAGGCGACATTGTATTATAATGGGCCATTGTTTGGGCTCCATTTATCTAGCGGCAATAAGAAATGGAAACTTAAACACTCCACAAAACAACACAATTAGAAACGGAACTTAACAAATAATAAAATAGAAACTTAAAAATACGCTGAATAAAAAATTGTTCAATATGGCCACCGTTTTGTTCAATTCACTTTATACACGTTTTTGAAACATGCCTACAAACTCTGGTGAGGGTGTCTTGGTTAATATGGTTTATAGCTTCCGTGATTTTGTTCCTTGCCTCTTTTCGTTTTTCAAAATAACTCGAAAACGAAAAGAGGCAGGGCAAAATAAAAGTCATATTGGGAACGAGCATGAAATTTTACAAAACATCGCTAATTTAACCGTCTCCCTGTCTCTAATAATAACACATTCTCATCCAGTTTGGAACACACTATATATATATATATATATATATATATATATATATATATATATATATATATATATATATATATATATATATATATATATATATAAACATTTCAACTGACCTTGGATATAGATTGTAGGGACCCTAGTTCGCGCTCATTTAAAGAGATTTTTAACAGTCTTACCATCAATACCTCTCTATTAGTGAATTTTCTTACTGAAAATGAACTGACACTCTTAGATAAGGAATTTGATTAGCTTCAAATTGAAATGTCACTCAATACCCCTTTCCATTTAACATAGTAGGGGTGAATGTGACTTCCGCTAGAGGGATGAGCAGACAGGTTCGAAATTGTCGACACAACGTTTTCTCCTCGTAATACAAATTGACATGTGCGACCGGTTTTTTTTCAAATAACATAACTGACCTGACTCTACATTCTTTCGCAAATAGCTTAGACTAGTTTCCGGTAAAAATGGTTGAATCTACAAAAATGTTATGTATATGCAGCCTTCATACATATTTTACCATCTACTAAAGTTGAGCTTACTAGGTTTATAAAAATTGAGTATTTATTATAGAAAAGTTATATGAAAATTCGCTATTAAAGCGCACTTGCTACATCCAATCTTTTTATTCATTTATTTATTTTCATCTAGTTTTTATAGAAAAAACTAATTTTTAGGTTGTTAATAAAAAGCTTTTTCTAAATCTTCTCTGCATATTTTTTGCCGGATTAACTTTTCGCTGGCTGCTATTAACCAAAAAACTTGTTAAAGCCCTGTTAAAGTGTGCTATATTTTTTTTGTTAAATTAGGCTTATCGTAACTCTGGATGGAAAAATGCCATAATTAATTACATCTCTGAAACCAATAAGTATAGGAATTTCTTGCCCATAGTGGCTTTGTATTTCATTTTAAATAAAGACTTTTGGTACTAAAAGTCTTTAACTGAAGATTGGAACCTATGATGAGCATTGATAAGCACACTTGGAGAGTCCAAATCACCACAACGCATTTATAAAAGCCTGACGACCCGTTTACTAATCAAGTCAGCGTCATCAGAATTATTCAACCTCTAATGACGCTAACTTGTTTAGGTGAAACGATCGTCAG